>JARHVA010003989.1:0-600000 GCA_037957365.1 Torreya grandis | reverse complement strand
CACATGTGTATCGATGCAACCCTCTTACCTTTTGTAAATTTTGATATAAAAACATGTAATGAATCATTATAGATGTGATTAGAAAAAATATAAAATATGGAAAGTGCATATATCTAGGGAGATAAAGAGAGATTGGAGGACACATGCCCCCAAGTTTGGAGAAACGGTGAGTTGCCAATCGATAGTTGAGATTAGCTCAATTATGCAACCCAATCATACATAAAACCTAGTGAACATGAGTGAACCAAGTCAACTCACACTATAAATCTACTAAGGTTAAAGGATGTAATCAATTCCAATCTATAAACTTGGTAATATTGAGTGATTTAATCACCTCAACCATACCAAAATTTAATGAACTATAAAAGTAGATTGACTCAATACGATCCATAAAAGTCCAACTTGATGGGTGATGACAGTCCATAGAAGTTTTTGAAATCTAAAACTAATTTTTATTTTTATTTTAGGTTCATATTATATAAAATATGCACCTTAGATGTGTCTTGTGTTGAAATTGTGTATAACAATGGTACTAATGTTTATAATTCTACCACAAATGTGTATATGTATCATATAATTATACAATTTTCCCAATTTGAAAACTGTGTAAGTGTGGATAACATGTTTCTAAAACATGCCCCCACTATAATTTGAAACTAAAAACTGGTGTAAGTATGGAGAACATGTTTCTAGAATATCATCCCACTTATATATCTAAAACTATGAACTAGTGTCTATGTAGAGAACATGTTTCCAAAACATGCCCTCACTATTTATATGAATCTAAAAACTAGTGTAAGTGTGGAGAACATGTTTCCAAAACATGCCCCCGCTATAATATGAATCTAGTGAACTATGAAAAATGTAGAATCCATATGCCTCTATGGCATACCTCCACTAATATGCCCCCCCTTTGAGGTGAAGGGAAGTATAAAATGGTAGTCAACTTACCTCAAAATATTAAGATAGCTCTATAATCTATGTATGAACCAAGTATCATAAATAAGGATCATGTCTAGGTAGATATATCATTAAAGCACATAGAATGTGATCACACTAAGTCCTAAGATGCATGATGTGAATCAAGGCAACATCTAGATAGTACTTGTTGTCACTTATATTTTCACCCTTTGAGGAGATGGAAAAGCTCTCCTCATCCAAGTGGCACAATGGAAACACCTCTATGCTTGTGGGTAGCCTAAGGATGAGGTGAATCTCTAAATAGGGATAGCTCCCTTGATGTACCACTTTGGATTACAACTACACCTAACTTTGGAGGTGAAAAGGGAGAGAGATAACTGAAAGAAAAATATCCTAAGGGAGGTGATACACCAAATAGATTGATGACTTCCAACCAACAACATGTTACACATGAGAACAAAGGATAAACTGAACATAGACTTTTCAAATCTACATCTTCTCACATCAATGTTACATTATAAGGTTATGGATGAATGTACAAAGCTAGGAGGACTAGAAAAGAAGCTTATGAGAGCACTAATGAATATACTAACTCACTTAATTCCATATATTTCTTAGAATACTTCACATGCCCTATAAGAAAAAGCTTTCCAACTGCAAGTAGGATGCAATAATGAGACAACATGCTAAGGAATCCATAGTCTTCACTAAGCAAGATCTAAAATTTAAGTAAAAAACACTAAAAATAGTCATGAAGAGGTAAAAATCAATAGTCTTATTGATTATATGGTATGCATTTTAGCAGGGCTTGTCCATACTCAGGTGGAGCATAAAGTACAATGCCCAAAATGGCTAGTTCTTATAGAACTTAAGAGAGAGAGGAGAAGAGAGAAGTCCAAGGGTCACAAAGATACTTGTCAAGCTAAGAGAAGTAGTTACTTGAGCATTAGCATAGTATATGGGATGAACCATGTAAGGTTTGGAAGTACAAATGTCAATCCAAGTAATAAATCTCATGAAAAGTGGTAAGAAACTCCTCATTTTAGCTCATGAAATTGCCTTCATGATTTATCCCTATTTGAACATCCAAAAACTAATTAGGGATAGGTATAATTATTTTAATTAAGGTTAATGGTTTTAGGTATACCTCTCCATGCATTGGTTCCAGGCTTGGTTATTTATAATCACCTAGAAGTGAGCCGTCATCATCTGCAGTCCAAAAAAACTCTTCCTTCATACACCTTGCACACTTGGCTTAAAATTTGGCTTCATTTTCTCATGAAAATATATTATAGGGAGTATATGAAAAATTTTAAGACCCTCCATGTCCTTATAAGTATCAATCACACCTTAAAATCACCCCACTTGAAGTTTTCCACCCTTCTCACTAGCTTGTCCATTAGGCTAGTTTTGACTTTCTGAGATGAAGGATATTTTTTGAACCCTTATGATTTTTTTCAAGGCATGAAATGACCATATGAAGTTATAAAAATTCCTAATCTTCCCTTTAAACTTTATTTCATCTTCAGACTCCTCCTGTAGCCTATAAAATACACAAAATAGTCAAAAATACCCTATTCTTACCCCATCCGTATAGGTCCATATAGATAAAAAGTATGGGAATCATCTTTAGGGAGCCTATAAAATTTATAATAGGTTCCATGAGTAAACTATTTAATTTTATTATCTATCCAACTCTATTTTCTCCATCGGGCCACTAATCAAGGTTTATAAGGGTTTTTGATAGTTTTGACTCTTGAGCTTTATTCATACAGGTTTCACATTCAACTTGAAAATTAATCTCACTAATTTTATTTTCAAGGACCTTAATAACTTTCAGAAACTCATTTTGACCCCATGCAGATCCTTCAGGAAGATATGAGCATTTGAAGTCACCTAATTGAGCTTGTTTTATTGCTCTAAATTATCTGAAGGGTAAAAAATGGCCTGAACTTGGTTTTATTTGCACTATAAAAGATTTAACACATATTATTTGACCTCATACACATGTTTCAATAGGTTTTATTTCATATCTTATGTTAGAGATGAAAATGGCCTCTCATTTGGAATATAGGCTTCACCATGCCTAGTAAGCTTGACTACACCTTAGAGCTCAAAATGACCTTTTATGGTTTTCATTGTCTCCAAATATATTAAAAACCTATAATATTCTCCCAAATACATGTCACAATTAATTTTAAATCTCTCTTATGGATACAAGTTAAAATGATCTCACACTTGGTCACTAGGCCTAATCCTACCCTTCATGCATGACTGCAACCCTTATAGTTTAGGATTTTCTATTGAGATACATTCCTATATTTGGTAATATTAATGTTTTTTTATATTTAACTCAACTTATCACACCATTTTTAAAATTTACCATGGCCCCTATCTTCATACTTTTACCTTATCCTTCAAACCCTACCAGCTTTGCTCATAAGGGAGTGCCCTCTGTCTAAGACAAAATAGAGGGCACTCCCCTATTTCCCCAAAAAAATATTGATATTATAGAGTATTTTAAAATTTATTAATACCACATACACAAAATTTCAGACCTATACTATTTCATTTTTCCCTCCAACCTTCCTAAAACACAAAATAGACTGCGTATTTGAGCACTGTGTATAGGATTTTTTAATGGACTGTATTATGCATGATTGAGGGATCCTTTATGAATGTTTATTAATTAATTATGGTTTTTTAAATGTATAAACATCACCTTGGATGTTTTTTATAATTTATTTTAATTCAACTCACCATATCACCTTGATACTCCTTATTCAATCAAACTGAGTTTCCACCCTTGACTATAATTCTTACTTTTGATTGAGAAACCCTACTTGTTGGTGTCTCCCTGCCTGACTATGTCTCTAAAATAGTGTTTAATATTAATTTATATATTCAAATATTAATTTATCCATGTTTTATACCCATTTTTTACTCTCATATACATTTTCAATGCTCTTACAATCAAGATTGTGTGCAATCTTGTTGATTGTGACTGTGTTTGCTACCACTTTTGACCCTGCCTGTGGTGTTTATGCATGTTTTAGGTTGAATAAATGATTAAATATTATTATTTATGTCTTAATAATAATAAAACATTTATTTGGACTCATTAATTGACCTTTAGTATCCTAAACATCCCTTGAATCACCCTTTCTCAACTCACTATCCTAGACAGTCAAACACAGTTGACTGTAGGTGCATAGTTCCACTTGGAGAAATTTGGTAGGTGTTTATGTGAAAAAAAATATGTATAATAACCATTAATTTTAATATTAATTCTCAATAATACTAAAACCATGCTTTATTTTCACTTATGGTTGGTTGTAGGTGAGCATTTGGTGAGGAAAAGGGCCTGTAGGTGTACGTTGGATTCTAGATGATCACCACTTAACTCCTCATGATGATATTAATGTTCAAAAATGTTAACTTCACCACTTTATATCACACACATTATATTTTATAGTTCAAGTTACAAATTTTGGTGATAAAAGTTCTTCCTTTGGCTCAGAAAAGTAAATAACACTGCTTGGAAATAGTCATAATTTGGCAACTTTAGGACCTTCAAATGTTGCCTTCCCTTTATCATCTACCTTTAAAAAATTTAAATGTGATTCTCCATGATATATGTTATAAAATAAAACCATTTTTTTCTCCAAAATCTCATGTATCCATGTCATATGCCACTCACAAAATTCTCATGGGTCTTTATTTTCCATTTTTAGGGATTGTGGGCATGAAAACCTAGTCAACATCATTTAAAGGTGATTACTATCTCAAATTTCCAAATTATCCCCTAAAAAATTTTGTCATGTTATCCAAAACACATCAAGACCTCAATGATGGTTCCATATTATGATCAACTCTTCAAAAAGGCTCAAAAACTCCTCTGTTAAGGCCACCTATATGTGCACATTCTAATGTGTAAGTAGCAAGTATGAGGATATGATGGGCAGTGAGATCATAAGTTGTCCTTATGACCAACATAAATGATTTTCCAAGGATTAAAAAAATATATAATGGTATAAAAAAAATTATTAAGGTTTATATATCTCATTCCAATGCTTGAAAACTCCTATACACACATATCAATGGCAGACTGAATACAAAAGATGTACATGACTGCACATTCCCTCCTTTTGTATCAAATGAAGGATTGACTCACCACTTCATGATGTTAAAGGATAAACCAATACCTAAAAACCTTAAATACACTCATGTGAACATGCCATAAAGGTTTCAAACATGTAATTTACCAAGACTGACTGTGTGTGAGAGTCATAGGGTAAATAAGAAACATGATCCTTGTGAATGCAATCTCATGAAGTATGCTTTGGAGAATGAAATTTATGGTAAATTATATCAAAATAAAATTTTAAACATAATAAATAACCTATCACAACTCCCTGGAGCCATTGAAAAAGCATGGAAAACTAGAAAATGGTGGAAGCATGTCTATCATCCCATATGAGACCAATTTGCAAACCTGAAGTGATTTGCTCATCAAATCAACTTGAAACATGAAAAAATCATGGGAATAATTTTATGAGGAGGTAAAAATCATTTTTAACCAACCTAAATAATTGGTTCATATGTAATTTCTCAAACTAAGGCAAAACCCATATGCTACATGAAATAGTAGGTAAAAAAGTATAGTCAACTTCATGAGGATGGTTCATGAAGCACAGGCCACCATTATTAAAAATAATTATATATAAATTAATGTATATAAATTTAATAAAACCTTACATAATCATTTTAATTTAAACCTCCTCAGTTGTTGGTACTGAGCAAAAACATAAAGGTTAGTTTTGCATGTCTAGGAAAGCAAAGATGGAGTAGAATGGTTTTGGACCAAAAATGGAACTTCCAGAGCAAATAAAATGTTATGATTCATGTGTATAATATGAAATTATGTTCCATAATATTTTCCCATGTGTAATATTTCCCAATGAGTCATACAAGTGTCATTTTCTTCTTCTTTCTCAAGAAAATTGCCTTTTCTTTTGATGAACCTGCCACTTTTAAGTTATGTCAATTAATTAAGACATCTAAAGACACATGAGATGTGAAATCACATTTTTTAACCTTCACACTTCTTAATAATTCCATATAAGTCATTAAATACACCATTTTGACCTCAAAATGACCCAAAATGATATAAAGACTAAAATGACTAAGGACCAAGGCTAGTATAAGATTGAATTACATCAATTAGCCTATAAAACACATTTTTACATTATGTTAGACCCCCTAAAACACTTATATACCAATTTTGTACATATCGGTTCCCCAATTTGACATAAAAGTCAAATTTGGTCAATAGTAATATTACAAGCTCAATAAAATCAAGCACGCACATAATAGCACTCAAAATTAAAACAAAAAATAATGGTCCAAAAAGACCAAAAACAAGGGTCATGCTCAAATTCCACATAATCAAAGGGACATGACTTAGTAAAATGTCCACAAATGTCCATAGAATAAAGGATGATATATTCAAATGCCAAAGAAGTAAACAAAGGCATAGTTTCATAAACAATAAAACATATTAAAATTCTCAAAGCAACAAAATGAGAGACTCAAAGAAGTACATAAAGGAAAATTATAAGTAACCATCATCAACATATCATACTAGTCCCTGGATATATGTGTTAGAAAAAAATGTTAAGTACATAACATATGAAGTACACTACAAAATATATAAGCATGAATAAAGGCATCTGTACGTACAGAAGCTCAAACATGATAATCTAAAGTGACCATAAAATGATATAATGTGGATGTATCATGGTCAAATAAGTGGATGCTCCCAATATCCATTTGACATGAGTAGAAAGAAGATCTAACATCCAAAAGTGCATAGATCATGTATCTATGTGTGCCTAAATCACACTCAAATGGTGTGCGAAACACATGTATATTTATAAAGAAATGATATGTTATCCACTAGCATGTAACTAACAACATATATGCCAAGGAGATAATAGAACATGTAAATTTAAACATATTTTTTAAGTTTTTTTCTTTTTTTGGTATTTTGGAATATTTGGAGACCTTAGTTTGTTAAAATAATATAGTTTGAACAAGAGCTTGCACCTCTTGATATTTTAGGTTGGATATTTGAGAAGTCACCAAAAGAGGTATACCCATAGGTTGGGTAGATATATACATTAAAACGTGTAATTGGGTTGAAGTATCAAGGTTTCCCATGTAATATGTGCCAATAGTATTTTCAAGGAGAAAAGGATGGAAAACATAATCCATACCTCCACTAGATGTTGGTAGATTTATTGGAAAGGAATCATTTGTGGTCCCTTCTAATGTTTCACCATCACTATGTGATAAAATGTTAGCCTTAACATACTTATTGATTTAATCTCTTGTAACATATAAAAATACATCTATTAAGCCCTTATTGTTATTAAAATGGGTAACTAATGCTTCTTTATCTTCCATTTGAAAATGGGTTAGTGGGTGCATGATGTCAAACTGCCCTAAAGACCCCTCTATCAATGAGCACTACCTACATATCCAATATTCTAAATAGGGTCTCAAACTTATGTAGTTCTTGTTAGTGTAGATATTTATTTTCCTTTATTATATTATTTGGTATTTTCCTACACTTGTGAGATTAGCTTTCTTAGGTGTGCATGTCATGGGGAGTTACCTTGATTGTCCTATTTCTAGCTAGTGGGAGTTCTTCCTTTGATCGATTGACCATTGTCTATTCTGGGTTTAGGGTTTTTCACTATTCTAATGGGAGTTACACATTTACCCACCTATTTTTACATGTGTTCTTCAATTATACATCGAGTATTTTTTTTCTCTCATTCTTTTATAATATTATCCTATGCATGATTTCATTTACTTACAGCTTCTTTGTGATGTGCACTTGCCTTACTTGTGTGATCACTCCACCATGTGCTTCTATTGATTTGGTGATCCTGATACAACTCTAATATGGTATCATTGTACCTATTTGGTAAATAATTACCTAGTTATTTTGTTATTAGCTTATTCCTTAAAATCTTAAGATTATTTGTATTTATTGTGAGGTAATTTTTTTGAGGGTTTGAAAAAAAAGTAGAGGAATTTTGAAATATTAAAAACCTTGGGATTCGTTAAAATCCCTCAGTCACCTAAAACAACAAAAAAAAATTATAGGGTCTCATTTTTTTTAGAAATCAGTCATACTGTTATTTTTTGGAGGTGTCTTTGTTCTTGGCTTGGTCTTTCTTGTGTTTGTAGGTAGTCTTTAAATACATGTTGACAAGAAAGTAAGTGACTAGACTTTAGTGTTGAGGCAACTCAATACTACTAGTATCTAGGTCATGAGCTCTCTTGGCTATAGTCAATCTTCAATGACCTACACCCTTACCATTTTGCATGACTTGCATTGATTCTAGTGTATCATCCTTAGGTCAAAACTAGGACTACCCTTGTCATCCCACCACTTAGCGTATGTTATATGGGATTTGCTTAGATCTATCGACCATCAAATCTATGCATTCTAGTATGTGTTTTTTATATATAAGGAAAAGTAAATCTGATATATAAATCAACTTTAACTTAGAGAAGATAAATCAAACTAGCCCTTCTGCTTATTGGTACATTTAGACAATCAAGGTCATGACCAATATGGATCTACTAGACCTAACTAATGGGTCTCTTACCACATAATATTACTAGATAGGGTTTCAAAGCCTCTAATTGAGCAATATCACATAATAACCCTAGCTAGGTACTATGGTTTCTAACAAATTAAAAGTAAAACTAATCTAGTGCTCACCAAAGCTTGTGGCATAAATGGGGGATAATAAACATAAAATTAAACATGCAAAAAATAACTCTACTCAAGTCAATGTAGAAGTAATCCTAACCATGGAGAGATAAATACATTCATAAATCATTACTTATACACATTTATCTAGGAAAATAGAGGAATAAGAGTTAGGAATACTTACCTTGAAGATGAATATGTTGAGGCTCAATTTCTCCCTTGGCCAATGGTGTTTTTCAAGAGTTTTTTTTGGTTCATAAGGATAAAAAAGATAGGTCATCTCTAGCCTATAATACTTATACTATGCATCCAAGACATTTTCACAAGATAAAAATCTTATCTGCAAGTGTAAACCCTAAGCAATGACTCCTTAATTATAATGGTGGAAGAGCATATTGTAAAGAAGTAAAAATGAATGATTATATTTATCTCTCTCAATGAAAATGGGGTGAAGGATGTGTTTGTATAGCTGGATATAACCCTAAAACCTTCTAAAGTTTTAGCTGACACAATCAACCCAATCAACCTAGTTGTTTAATAAATAGAGTGGTTAGGTCTCGAACTAAGTCTATTGGGTTGACTTAGTCATGTGATGTGCTTTATTCCTAGAATAGGGTGAAACCATTTGAATGTGTTTTTAGGATGGTAGGAATAATTTTTGGCTTAGGTAGGGGTTATTTGAGGTGGTGAATTACTTGTATAAAAGTGTAAAGGAGGTTTCAAATCATAGGGAAACAGATATAAGGGATTTATGTTGGTTATAAGTGGTGGTGTAGGGAACAATAATCTTGAAAAGCACCAATTGTCTCTCAACCCATTTCTTGGTGCACCCTTTAAGACATGTACTTAAAGAGATTGAGACTTGATGGGTTCCTGCAAGAGACAAAGCATTAAAATTTGATAAAGTTTAAAAATATTATGTGTATACATATGCCCCACTTAAATCTCATTATGTGTCATGTAGTTATGATAGGGGATGGTGCTTTGAGAAAAGAATATTGCAACACATAATGTTGAGCTAAGTAAATTGAAATATTTTAAATCATAAAATGACTGAAAGTAAATTACTAAAAGGAAATAACTAAAATAAATAATCAATATATTTGTACCTTAACTTACCTTTATTATTGAATGGTTGTATTTTGTGTTTGTAGTTTTGATCATGGAGGGTGCATAGACTAGTTTAGATATACCATAGGGATACAAAACTTAAAGTGCAAAAACAAATGAATGCAAGGAAGTTAAGATAACTAAAATCTATAAGCATGACATACTTGAAAATTTGGTAAGTTAGGATGATAAATGCTAAGTTAGTACTAAATCACCAAGACAAAATATAGAGTAAATCAGGTAACCTAAAAGCCAAGGCTAATAAATGACTAAAAAACTCAAACGAATGTATCTTAGGTAAGAAAGGTAACAAACTAAATCAAACTAAGTATACCTAAAGAATAAAAATCTAACATCAATGTGAAAGCAGTAACAATCCTTAATTAAACAAAGATGGGAAAGAAACATATAGTAAAACAACATTGATGAGTGAGAAGTAACAATCCAAACTCAAACATCAATGAAAAAAGTGCATGAAACGGAAAACAACATTAGTGAATGATAAGTAACAATTAAAACTCACTCAACTACGTAAAAAGGATGAAAATATAGAAATAGATGCAGTTATCCAAAAAAATAAGTATGACAAATGTTTAGAATTTTGTTAAATAAAACCAAGGCAATTATAGAAATGTAAAGCAATGGTGTAAAGAGAATAATCCATAGTCACTCAAGTATTATATTTTGTTCTAAAGATAGATAAAACCAAAACAAATTAGTGCTAGCATGTTTTAAGATGTGAAGAAGAGGGAATGTAGAAATGGGGAAATAGATTTGGAATCAAACTTTCCTCTCAAGGGGGGAATGAAATGGGTGGTCAGGGACATGTAATAAAAAATTGACGTAGAGAAACTCTTTATCAAATTCAAGACACTAAATTTAAGTTTTTCAAAACAAGATGATATTCAACATTAATGGCTTTGAAGAAATTTTCCTAACCACACAAATCTTGGGTTATCAAATGAATTTTTAATAACATCCCATGCATTTTATATGCATGAAAATTAAAATAGACCTACCTTCCCACCAAATTTTCTTCATTCTTTAAGACCCATTACAGAGTCATCAGTCTACTATGAAGATTGGGTACTTGTGTGAGAAAGTAGGTAGCACTATAGATAATTTGGAATTATCCTATCCCAATCTACTAACTTACCTAACCCCAATGGACCTCATCTTTATTATGAGGCTAATTTTGCAGTTTGAGCTTTGATTAGGAATAGGAGATGTGTTATGAATCATGTCTTTTTGTGTGATGTTGACTTTTTCATTTTTATATTAATTTTTTATCATTGCATTTTGTTTAAATGATTTGGATTTTAATTTTTGATGTCTTTTTCTATTCCTCCTTCATACTAATTTAGAGAACCAAACATGGGTGCTAAAGATGACTATGATTTTAAACATTTGGACTCAGTAGCTAAGAAAAAGGACTTAGAGAGCATGGTTTCAAAGAGTCTTATTTAGTCATGGTAAATAAAAGTGTCATATTGACTTTGACCTTGTTTTATCCAAAGTGGAATGAAATCAAGGGAAATCAAGGGGAAGTGAACATGAAAATTTTGGATTACCTCAAATTGCAAAGAAAGTGAAAATGTGAAAAGGGATACAGTGACAGGTAAGTATGATTCTTTATCATAAGAATGTATGTAAGTATAGGGAAACATGCTAACATAGTTTTTGTGAAAATTTTATCTACAAAAGAAAAAAAAACAAGGCTAAGAATATGGAATCACAAACTTTTAACCATGTCTAAACATTCTAAAAATAACACTCAGTTTGGAAAAAAGATTTGAAAGAATTTGTAGATTTTATGAGAGTTTAGTCCTATCCATGGTCTTACACTAAAAATCATAAAAGATAAATCCAAATGGGGGCAAAAAGTGGAAAATAGTATTTGTGAGGAATGCATGGTCATATCCATGGTCTTAAAATGCAACTAACAAAGGAAAAAATAAAATAACAAAGGTATAATCAAAGAGAACACCCATGAAACATGGATGAATGGAAGAAAAAGGTATTCATGAGGAAAATTGGGTTCTATCCATAGTATTAAAATGTAACTCATGAATTAGATGAAAAGAGAAATCAAAGGACCAAATAAGGGGACTAAGGTTTGTATATAAAATAGATTGCTAAAAAGGAGAGATCATTAGAGAAGTCCTGCAAGAGATGTTAGTAGGATAGTATATAGAATTATGTAAAAGAAGGAAGATATTTAATCAACATATTTCTTCAAAAATTGTGCATTGGTGGATTTTTTGAAAATATGGCCTTCATTACTTTATGGATGATAAGTACTAGGACCAAGATGTCTTTTACAAAATAAGGGCCCCACCATTTTTTTCCATATTTTCCTTCTTTGTCATGTGTGTAATCTATTTTGAAGACTAAGTTAGCAATATTAAATGTGCATACTGTGAAATTATTGTTATGTTATTTATCAATATGATTCTTGTATTGGTAGTTATGTTATAAAGTAGCCAAATGATTTTCATCAATAAGATCTACAGCATGAGGATGAGATTCACATAATTCTTCATCAGGAATTATACCATGATGAGATATACATAAATATGGGAGCTAAACTTCTAATGGTAAAACTAATTCGAAATCATAAACCAGTGAGAATGGTGTTGCCCTAGTGGTAGTATGTATATTAGTATGATAGGCCCAAAGTGCAAGATATAGATGAAGGTGTCAATAAGTATGAGTTTCTCAAATGTTCTTTTGTAAGATTTTGTTTAGAATTTTATTGGTAGCCTCTGTTTGGCCATTACATTGAGGATGGTAAGGTGTGAAATATTTTTAGGAAATTTTAAATTTAGCACATAATTGTTTCATGTCTTTATTTTTGAAATTGCCACCATTATTAGAGATGATAGTATAGGGAACTCCAAAGTGACAAATGATTTGGTTAAGGATAGATTTAGAAATAGTGGTTCTTGTGACATTGATAAGAGGCATGGCTTCTACCCATTTCATAAAATATTCAATAGTGGTAAGGATAAAGACATGGCCATCTTATGACTAGGGTAATTTATCAATGAGGTCTAATACCCACATAGAGAATGGCCAAGGAAATTCCATTGTTTGGATCTTAGTCGGTGGTGACTAAATTAGATCATTATGTAGTTGTCAAGGATTATAATTTCTATCAAAATTAATAGCATATTCTTATATAGTGGGATAAAATTAACCCATACATAAGAATTTATAGGTTGTAACATGTCTACTACGATGACCACCTCAAATGCCCTCATGTGTTTGTTATAGGAGATTAGGAACATCTTCTTGCATCACACAATAGAGTAGGGTACCTTATACATTATGATACTAAAGGGTGTTGTATCGAAAGACATACTTGAAATCTTGTTTACATATTCTAGTCTTTTCACAAGAATATTTGTTTGGAGGGTAGGTTTGATGTTCAATAAATTGGATTATGTTTTTATACCATGGGCATTGTTGAATAGTGATAACCTTAATGTGATATATGAGTGAATCATTTATTTGGATATAATAAGGTGATTTTATTATTTAGATAAAAATTTAGGAATCATTAAGTACTTTATGAGGGTGAAATAGAGATGTTGATGAAGCAAGAGATTCAGCTATGGAATTTTGATCTCTTGGAATTGGTTCAATGATAAAAGAAGCAAATTATTTGGCAAGTGTGGTAGCCATTTGATGATATGTGATTATATTTTTTATTTTTAATCACCATTAACCTGGTGATAGATAATTTATGAGTCACCCAAAGTGTGTAGATATGGGATATCTAAGTCAAGTGCTACTTTTATGCCTAAGATTAGAGATTCATATTCAGCCATGTTATTAGTAACATCAAAATTTAAACTAAATGCCAAAGGTATGATCTTACCATATGGATTTGTTAGAATCATCCTGCCCTAGCTCCTTAGAGGCATTTGGCACCATGAAAGTGGGAGGTCTAGGATTCTTCATGCAAATCAATGGTAGCTTTAGGTAGTTATTCGATAACTACTTTGGATTTAGTAGTATCATGATTGATATTGGTATCTTCTTGATTATTTACTTCTAAATCAGCAGTGAAATAATGAAAATAATCTTTGAGATAGATATCCTAGTTTAGAAGTTTAATATAAATAATATTATCATTAGGGAGATTATCTTAAAGGTGATTTATAGCTAGTAGAGGTGTCATTGCAATTTGGTTGGCTATGAATTATCCTTTGATAGAATTTTGTGTAACAATTCAAAGGTAAAATTCCATCAAGAGGACCATCCATTTACCAATTATATCTCCAAGTAAGAATGCTTTGAAGAAGAAATGATGAAGTGGATCAAAATGAATAATGACATAAGTCATCTGATAGAGCATGTAATGATGGAGCTTTTCAGCTATGAAATAGATAGCAAGGCAATCACATTCTACTTTGGTATAACCTTTTTAATAGTTATTGATTCCTTAACTAATGTAATAAATAACATATTCTCTACCATTATCATCTTGTTGAGTAAGCATTACCCCAACTAATATGGGGGTAGAGGAGGTATATAAGATTAAAGGATGCTCATCTGAAGGTGGTCAAAGAGTAGGAAGATAGAACAAAGATTCCTTCATGTTATCAAAAGATTTTTGGCAAGAATCTATCCATTCTAGAGAATTGCCTTTTTTGAGAGGGAATTTACATAGTAGATATAGTAAGCCATTTCTAGGATGAACCATCGAATTTACCAGAATTTTCCAAGGTAAGTGCATATGTTATGAATGGAGTGAGGATTAGGCATGTTGACAATAACATTTATTTTGGTTGGATTGACATCAATGCCTCAAAAAGAGACTAGGAACCCTAAAAGTTTACTAGATGTGACTCTAAATATACCTTTGTATGGGCTAATTCTAACTTTATATTTGATTAGTCAATCAAAAATAATATTTAGATTAGTGAGGTGAATTTTATGACTTTTAGATTTGGCAATGATTTTGTCAACATAGGTTTCCACTATATTGTGTATAACATCATGGAAAATGTGGGTCATTTCATGTTGATAGGTGGATCCAACATTTTTAAGATTGAAAGGCATTTTGATGTAAAAATAGGTGCCCCATTCTATATTAAATGTTTTTTATGTTGGTCTTTAGAGGCTATGTGAATTTGGTTATAGCCAGATAAATTGTCCATAAGTGATAACATTTCATATGTCGCAGTGGAATCTATTATGGCATCAATTGAAGGTAATGGGAAGTTATCTTTTGGACACACAAGGTTAAGATTATGAAAATCAATACATATATGAATGACCATGGTGACGTTTTTACAAACATGAATGATGTTTGATACCCATTCAAAATAGTCAATGTTGACCATTTTGTGAATCTTGCATGCCAAAATGGACATGCCCCCTTTTTTTTCCTTTCCTTGTTCTTCATGACCTTTTGCCCTGAAACTAGGTCTTAACCCTTTAAAAATAAAGGAAAAGTTGCTTTTTTGCAGGTTCAAGTGTTGTCTCATCAAGCATTGGTCTTTTCCATCACTCACAGAGCAAATCGGGTTCTCAAAATAGCATTACTTGTAAGCTTTACAAGTAATAAGAAAGAGTACTTGATAAACCTAAAAGGGTCTATGGCTAGTTCCAGTACAAGTCAGGTTTTACAAAGTCCTTTACTTGCCAATTTTCATGAGTAAAAGCTGAAGAAAAAATTGATAAGGGTCAGATTAGTTTAATTTAGGTTTATGGGATTACTTGACTTATGATATTTCATGAGTTGGAGTCATTCACAAACCCAAAAAGGTAAGGAGAAAGCAATCGGGTTTTTGAGACATCTTTACTTCACAACTTTTTGAGTAAGTCCTTTAGAAGACCCTAAATTGGTCTTAGACACTTCTTAAAGTAAGTTTTTTTTTGTGAAGGGTACCTAGGCATTTTGTACGGTCATTTGCAGTTTCCCCAAAGAGCATGTGCCCTTGTGGGGGGCACTTCAAAGATGAAACAGATCCTTAAAAAACTTCTAAAGGGTATGTTTTAAGGCAAAATGGACCTTACGAAGGGATTTTCATTGGTGTGAGGACCAATACAAAAGTTCTAAAGGGCAACTAGAGGCTTGAAATGCACTTGTGGAGGGTAGCTAGTTGAAGTAAAGGGAAAAAGACAAGAAGCTTGAAGTTCACTTACCCTTAAAGAAAAGTGATAAGCAGAAGGAGTTTTCCTTTGGAAAAAATGTCTGAAGGAATTCTTTCAGACATTTTGTCTGAAGAAAATTCAAAAAGGTGAGCCAAGGTTGAATTCCTTCAGATAAAATGTCTGAAGGAATTCCTTCAGACATTTTGTCCAAAGAAATTTGATGGTCACAAAAATCTCAAAGATTGATCATGCAAAGAAGCAAGTTAAGAAGGCAAGGAACAAAGCCAAGGAGATTTCCTTCAGACATTTTATTTGAAGGACATGTCGAAGAAAATCCCACCCACAGAAAAGACCCACAAAGAGCAAGCAAGAAAAAAGTAAAGGCCTAAGGAGTATAAACCCATCAAGAATCTGAAGGCCTAAATGAGTAAAGACAAAACAAGAGAAACTAGGCAATGGAGAAATCAAAGGAAAGAGATAAAACATGAGCAAAGACAAAGCAAAAAATACAAAACTCAAAATAGTTCTAGTTATTGACAAAGACAAAGGGAAAAATCAATGACCACTTAGACCAATACAAGTGGCATAGACAACTCAACAAAAGGATTTAATACATTTAGGTAGAATATATCTACCAAAAACAAATAAATAGATTGGTTTTCAAACTATAGAGGAGAATAGTCTATGTTTTCATGTTTCACCATCAATGCACAGCTAGTTGCGCTCAGCATTGAAGAGAGCATGGTCTAGCCACAACAACTTGGGGATGGATTTGTCAATTGATAGAAGGAGTATCCCATGATTTTTTAGGTCTAGAATAGTAATGGTGGCAGTTGGACATCTACAACATGGCTCTCTCATACGTAGTTTGAAGAATATGGTAGTAGCATGGTCTCTTGTCTCAAAAGTGTTTGACTCCAGCATGGGTCTACTTTCCTTGTTTTATTAGCATCTTTCTCTATATAATTTTAACTTCTAATTTTGAGAGGGGATCTCTTAGCTTGTATGGTGAAGCCCTGAAGGAATTTACCTTGAATCAGAAAGAGCATTTTACCTCCATTTGAGCTTGCACTTTTTCATATGTCTATGGTTTTATCTTGTGTTAATTCATTTTCTTTTCATGCTTTCATAAGTTTATTCCGGCATATCTAGTGCATAGTTGTTTTTTTCTCTTGTAGGTCACAGGAAGTGTCTGAAGAAGTATAGGCAAGTGAATAGGCTACATAGCAGTGTGTTTCAGAATACCTCTTGTGCTAGTTTGTTCCTCCCTGTATCTTCATAGGACCCCCTACTGAAATACTGATGTAAGGAAGTTTTTCTCACCTAAATGAAGTGTATGTTTGTTGTTTATGGTTCAAAGTGTATGCCAAAGTTGAGTAGACCAATTATTTTGGTGCATCACCTCTTAGCTTAGGTCCCATTTTCAATATTTCCCTCCCTTTTCATCCCCCCTATTGTTAGTAGTAGGAAATCTAGGGCCTTAAGGTGCATCAAGGGGAGCTAGCCCCTAATTTAGAGATTCATCCCTCACATTTACAAACCACAACATGAGGGATGTCTCCATTCTGTCATGTGGATGAAGATAGTTGAGCCTCCCTTTAGAGGGTACAATCCACTATGTCAACAGTCAACAAGTTTGATAAATTTGGAATTTAAAAGTTTAATAATTTCTTTGTGACATAAGGTAGAGATGTCAGGTGGAAATTTTTGTTGTTTTTGTCTAATGGGTTTTGCATCTAGATAAGTGATGATATTATGTACAATGATACTAGGATCATTATCTAACATATCTTCATATGACCAAGTAAAGGTTTCATGATACTTTTCAAAGACTAAGCTAAATTTATCAAGCTCTATTAATGTGAGTTCTTTAGAGATAGTGATGGGTCTAGGACATGATGGTGTACCATATTCTATTATTGTGGTTTCTTCAATGAGCATAACATTTGTCTTGGAAATGATATGGAACACGAGGAAGATAAGAAATAAAATTTGTTTTAAGATCCACAATAGTAATGAAATTGTTAAAATAAGGAGATTTTCATGTGAAGTTTCAAAGTTTATGATGTTGTTGAGGAAGTTGAGCTTCTCTAGCATGGAGTATCTCAAGTATAGATTCATCACTATGGAGTGTGGGTAACGGTCCATAGTGTTCAACATCGATTTTGAGATCAATGATTTTATTACCATTATGATCATATTTAGAATGTATTTATTATACATCTATGGATTTAGTATATAAGGTAATTTTGGTGGCAGGTTTGATTTTAGGTTGAGGTTGAGTAGATGCAACCAGATTGGTGATAAATGTGTTAGTTTATGTTAAAGATGGAAGCTCAAGTGAAGTGGTGTGGGTAGCCTCAGTGGTATCTATATGATCATGAGAAGAAAGCAAAGTTAGTACATTGGGTGGTTACGTAGAAGCTATAGATGATTTAGAAGTTTTTGAAATTTATAGATTTAAGATTTGTTCAAGTACCCACATGGTGTCTATAAGTGGAGGATTAATGGGAGATACATGACCTTTAGGTTCTTATTCTCTATCAGTTGGTATATGAATGATGTGGACATCATAATTGAAGGCATGTATTTTGGCTAATGCTTATTGGTAGTGTTGTATGTCTAAGTTGCATGATTCAACTTGAGCCATGATATAATTATCATCATATGTGTGAGAAATAGTGCATGCATTTGTTTCTAAGGGAGAATAAAAAATGGATGCAACTAAATCTCTAAATTTTTTAGGAGACATTATTAAAGGATATTGAAATAATTTATCCATTCCATACATATCATAAGTGAAATCATCTTCGATGTAAGAAGTTTTGTGTGTATTACATGGAGGAGGAATTTTAGTGATCTCATCAATTAAATGGATGGTACTATCACATGGAATCAAAGGAGGAAACCACTCCAAAATGTAAGGAGGTAACTTAGTAGTATTAGAAGTGTTTTTTAAGTCATTAGGTTTGTCATCATCAGAATCAATAAGAGTGACCTGTAAATATGTATTCATGTTAATAAATTTAGGTAGAGGTGCATTTTTAATGTGTGGAATGGTTGGAATCCGATATTGAGATTTGAGCTTTGGTAATTGTGTACTCCACGGATTAGGATTGGCCTGATGTTTATAATGTTTTACATTATGGATTAATTTGGTACATTGAATACCTAAGGAGGTAATATCCCTCATAAAATATGTCCATGGGCATCCTATGATTATGTTGTAATATAGTGGTAAATCCAGGACCATGAGCTTGGTGTGTATAGTCTTAAGTCCAATAGTGAGGGGGATCCAAATATAACCAAGTGGTTTTTTATTTGTCTTATCAAATCCATGACATGTGAGATGAGTATTTTTAAGGTGATCTTTGGTATATCCAAGTTGTTTAATTAACCAAATAGAGGTAACATTAATACCTGACCCTTCATCTACTAAGACTTTTTATATAAGGGTAGTATTAATTATAGTTTTAATGAATAGAGGTGGATCATCATCTCAAAAAATAATTTCATCATTAATCATGTCTTATTCAAAAAATTATATGGAAGGTTTAGAAGAGGTAAAAAAGTTTTAATAGTATGTACTTATGTTGATGAAGGGTCTTAAGGAGGTTTTTCCACATCAAGGGATGGTGGTTCTTCAATGTCTTGTAATTGTTGCATTAAAAACTTTTGATTATATGGAGAAGTATGAACTAACTCCATGAGGGGTATTTTACAAGGCATTGAGTTGAGTTCATCCAAGAAATTACAATAATATTTAGAAGATGAAAATCCAACATGAGGTTTGGGAGGTACAATGGTTTTTAGAAGAATATGAGAAGTAGATTGAGGTTTTGGTTATGGGAGTGTTTCCTCATTTGTTTCAAAAGGTATTGTAATGGTTTTTGTGGTGTCATAAAGAAGTTATTCTTCAATTGATGGTTTTTTAGGCTTAGTGACAGGATCATTGTGGGTAGGTTTGTGTCTATAATTGACTTTGGCTGCATTCACATATTGAGAATTGGTATAATATTAGACATAATCAGCATCAATTACACATATATCTTCATTTTAATGTTGTGGGTTAAAAGAAGAAAAATATTTTTGAGGTTTAGATGATGAAGGTTTGGTAACTTATTTGTTTTAAGAGGCTTTGACATAATCATGGTGACGTATTTTGATCATAGCATCATGATTGAATGTATCTCCTAACATAAAATAAATAGCAAATTTGAGTATCCGATGACATATTTCATGAGAATGACCCACATCAACATGAAACCAACAAAATTTGTTATGATAATACCATGTAGGTGGATTATTAGTGTAGGTGAAAGGTTAATAAGGAGCTAATAATTGATTCATTTGTTGAACTATTAATGGTGTATGGGAAACTTGGGGGTTATCCACTTTGAATACTCATGTTTTTTTTTGAAGAGGATTGCTAGTAATCACATTAGTGGAATTTTGGAAATATCCCTTGGTGGATTTATAGTTGGGCTCAAACAATTTCATAAGAAAGTTTTGTCTTTTAGCTTGATCATTTACATCATTTAGAGTTTGGGGAGAAATAGTTCAAACTTTATATTGAAGGGAAGGTGTTAAGGTAGTTATAAAGAGTTTAAATAAGCTATCATCAATCATGTTATGATTGGATTTGTGAGCTAAATATTTCCATCATTTTATGAAATCATGAGCTGATTCAAAAGGGGATTGTTTAGCATTGATAAAATGACTAAGACAATTTTTAGGAAGATCATTGTGTTAAAATTCTTTTACTATATGATTGACTAAATCCTTTAGTTACCATATGGAATGTTGAGGGAGTTGATTATACCATTATAATACATCACTTTTTAATGTTTTGATTAGAATTTTGGTGGTAGAAAAGGAATTGGTTTGAATCCACTCTTTGTAAATATTACCAAATGTTTTAAGGAAAGATGCAGGATGATTTAACATTTTAGGGTTTTACAAGTGTAAATACCTAAGTTATATTAAAGCATTGAGATGTCTAAATTAGTTAAATAATATTCAATAATTAACCACTAATTTATTATGGATTTTGATTTCATTAAACTTTCTAAATATAGTAATAAATATGCATAAATAGAGACTTATCTAGAAAGTGATTGTCACAGATGATCTGGGTTCTAGACAGGTCTGAGTATCATAAATAAGGTAATAGGATTTGATTTCTCACTAGATAGTAATGCCCCACCTAGATAGTAGCACCATATTATTGCAGTGTTCTCAAAGTGGCACTAGTGTCCTCTTTATAGGACTATTCTTATTTTCTGGGAACACCTACGCCTATGTTTCTGGGTCTTGTTCCTCCTACACAAAATCTAGAACTCTATATTGTGCCTAGAAAACCTAATTTAGTGTGTAAATCCTAATC
The DNA here is from genome assembly GCA_037957365.1 of Torreya grandis. Lineage (NCBI taxonomy): Eukaryota > Viridiplantae > Streptophyta > Pinopsida > Cupressales > Taxaceae > Torreya > Torreya grandis. The sequence goes on along the minus strand of JARHVA010003989.1, from coordinate 578,683 downwards.
CTCCTTGAAAGTATGGCATGAGCTAAAATTGTCTGTTTGTTATTAGGATAGGCTAGACATCCTTAAGACCCCATTGTGAAGAGAGTTGCCTACATACCAATACTTTGAGAAGGGATTAAGCCTGATGTAATTCTCCCACCTAGTGTTTGGTGCAATTATATGTGAATGCTAGAATGAGAGTGGTCTTGAATGCCTTGAGTGTGCTTGATATTTAAAATCTTTGAAATCTAGGCTTAGGGTAGTTGGAGATGGTAGTATGTAGAATTAGGGTAGAATAAGGATCAAATACCTTAATTTTGTTCAATTTTTTTCTTATTTGGATAGGTTTTTGCATCTATTTTCCATCTAGTGAATACAGGTCAAATAGTCTTATATTTATAGAGATTTATAGCTTGTGTAGATAATAAAATGTACTTATGTTGACCTTAGGATGGGCACACATTTTTAAGTGTATCTATTTGAGAGAGTTAGGGAAAGAGATACTAGCACTAAGTTGGGGACATTATTGCCATGTGGATTCAGTGTCCTTAATGTGGCACTAATGTCTAGCTAGTAGACTATTGGGCACACTGGGTTGGGATCTGGGAATGTTATCTTGGGACTATATTTAGGCTGATAGAAGATGTTTATGGTTTACATAATGGTTTGAAAAGTGTGGTAAAGGTTCTAGGATAGGTCTATGGCTAAGCAAGGAATAGGCTATGTCAAGCAACACTCTTAGCATCTAAAGGCCACTTTTATGTGATTACATTTAGCCCCCTTTTTATGTTAGAAATGTAGTAAAGTGAAATGACTAGTATAAAAGAAAAAGAAGCAAACCTGGACTTACCTAAGAAGTGAAACCCATGTAGTTGAGTCATAAAATGTGAATCTGGTCTATTTATGTGAAACATGATTTAAAACAATGACCTACAATGAAACATGCAAAAATCAATCCTTACTTAAGAGATTATCGAAAGTAAAAGACTATGCTAAATAAAGTAATCAAGTAAAGCTGAGTAAAGAGAGAGAAAAAGAATGAATACACCTCATTGGGTATGAGAACCAATGCATGAACCTAATGACAACCTTTGTGTGTGAGTGCACATAATGATCAAATCATTGAATAACTTGGACTGAGTTGATAGCTTACGTAATACTCATATGGGTGGCTCAATAACTCAATCCAATTTTAAACTCATCATTACCCACCTGCTTGGTGAATCATGATTTATGAATAGCTTGGATACGACTATAAGTGTGTCTAACCCTCTCATGTGGGTAGATTAAGAACTCAAGTAGGCCATGACTCCATCATTGCCCACCCCTGTGAAGTAGATGCATCTAAAATTGAACTATGCAAAGTGTTGAAAGTATCTAACTAGGTATATCTAGCTATGTATATTAGCTCTGCAACCACTCAGATACATTCAACAACTTTGGGTGATCCGAACAACAATTCAGATGACAATTCGGGCGATGGGTCTACCCCAATTGATGGCAAAACTTTTGGGGGCCATAACTTTTGCACCGTAGCTCCAATTGACTCGCCGTTTGAACCGTTGGAAAGATAATAATGAGGGAAACATTGTGAGATGGCATTGAGCTCTGTTTGATGAATTTTGACCCCCTAAAACCCAATGGAAGTGCCCCAAATTTTAATTTTAGTATTATAGTCTAAAAATAGTAATTCTTCGAATTATGTATTATTGTAAATCATGGAAGTCAAACCAATTTATCTCCCTCGAGATTGGTGACCTTCCACATCCTCCCCACACCTTCAAAAAATCTATAAATGAAGATGTAACCCAAAATAGAAATTAGACATCTCTTCTCAGAGATAAGCATATTTTTGGGTCTACAATTTTGATAAATAAAACATCTCTTTTTAGAGATAGCATTATTTGAATTGTGTTGTTCTTATTTCTGAATTATCTTTCAACCAAAGCTTTTGAGTTTTGGATCAGTGGTATCAGAGCAATTTGTCTTTAGAGTGTATGATCCTAAGGATGAGGTCAGATTACAAGAAGCTTGGGTGGAAAATAGAACCATTAGAATATCCACCTATTTGCACCAAATGACTTCAAATGGCGGATAACACCGAGGCATCCGATCCTTTCAAGGAAATGGTGAAGGAAGCCCTCCAATTGCAACAAGCACAGATGATACAACAATTCACTCAAATTCTCCAACAAATCTCGATGGGAAATTTTGGCTCCTCATTCACACCTACACATCCTTTCAGTGCCCCAAAACCCTTCAAGGTTCAGGTGAATTTTGATATCCCTACATTTGAAGGAAAAATCAATGCTGATGTAGTAGAAAATTAGTTGGATCAATTAGCATCTTATTTTTCTGTAAATAAAAATCATCGATAAAGAGAAGATTACTTTTGCTCTTCTGAAAGCATCATTACCTGTCAAAAATTGGTGGGAAGTGTACAAAAAGAGATTCAGTGCAGATGATATTGGCCTTGAGATAGAACCTACATGAGATGACTTCATAGATGATGTAAAGGAAGAATACTACCCCATTGGAGCATATGATGATCTATATATAGAGTGGCAACAACTTCACCAAGGTAAGGAATAATCTGTTCAAGATTACACTGACATTTTTCATTCTCTATCTGTGAGATTGGGCATCCAAGAAAGTGAGAAACATAAGGCTCTCAAATATCGTGGTGGATTACAATGGTACATACAGGGAGAAATGGAACTCTTCAATTTGGAAACCATCGGTGAGGCATACAAGTTCACAATGAAGATTGAGTAGAAGCATGGAAGAATGAATATAAATAATCAGTCTTCAAAAGAGAAAAGTGACAAAGAAGGTCGAACACGAGCCCAAAATTGGAAGCAAAAGGAAGGAAAGACTAGGAAGTGGTGTGATTATCACAAATCTAGAACTCACTCCAAAGAAGAATGTCAAGCTATCAAATCATTCCTTTTTTAGTCACAATCTTCTGCTCTACCTCATACAGACCCTACAGTCAAAGAGGTTGAAGAAGAAATTATAGATGTTGATCTTGAAGCCATTGTTGCTTCATCACAGACACATGACAAGATGCTAGATGACAAGGAAAGGTTGTTTCACTCTAAGTTATGGGTGAAAGGTAAGCCTCTAAATTTCATTCTTGATAGTGGAAGTCAAAATTATTTAATTTCTGCTAATGTTGTGAAAAGCCTAAATCTGTCCATGAAGCCTCACCCAAAACCATACAGTATTGGATGGTTGAGTCCAAGGAGAAACCTCTGTGTCAGCCACCAATGTCTTCTCTCATATGCAATACAACATTTCTAAGATGAGGTCTTATGTGATGTGGTCAATCTAGATGTTTGTGATGTAATCTTTGGTCAACCATTCATTTATGATTGACATGGTATATATCAATCAAGAAATAGAAAGATCACTCTCACTCTTGGAACGTGGCTCTGCAGGGTACTAGAAGTACCACCTGCTACATTTGTCTCTCTGATTAGTGCCAAGAAATTTGTTCTCATGGTGGTCAAGCCATAAGAATCCAAAAGGGTCGATGTTACAGCCTTGAATACACAAACAACACAACAATAGAAGCAAATAGATACCGAGCTAAAGAAGTTCACAGCCTTCCATCCATAGACTGATGGTCAGATAGAAATGGTGAACAATCGGGCCCTGCACAGTTTCATAAATCACAGTCCCTTCCAAGTATGCATCGGGAATCAAATCAAAGTAAAACTACCACACTTGATGAAAAATCTTTAGGCAATGGGGACCATTGCTTCTCAAGGAGGGAGGAATGATCCGGACAACAATTCAGATGACAATTTGGGCGATGGGTCTACCCCAATTGATGGCAAAACTTTTGGGGGCCATAATTTTTGCACCGTAGCTCCAATTGTCTCACCATTTGAACTGTTGGAAAGATAATAATGAGGGGAAGGCCATGAGATGGCACTGAGCTCTATTTGATGAATTTTGACCCCCTAAAACCCAATGGAAGTGTCCCAAATTTTAATTTTAGTATTATAGTCTAAAAATAGTAATTCTTCAAATTTTGTATTGTTGTAAATCGTGTAAATCGAACCAATTTATCTCCCTCAAGATTGGTGACCTTCCACATCCTCCCCACACCTTCAAAACATGTATAAATGAAGATGTAACCCAAAATGGAAATTAGACATCTCTTCTTAGATATAAGCATATTTTTGGGTCTACAATTTTGATAAATAAAACATCTCTTTTTAGAGATAGCATTATTTGAATTGTGTTGTTCTTATTTTTGAATTATCTTTCAACCAAAGCTTTTGAGTTTTGGATCAGTGGTATCAGATTGGTTTGTCTTTAGAGTGTATGATCCTGAGGATGAGGTCAGATTACAGGAAGCTTGGGTGGAAAATAGAATATCCACCTATTCGCTCCAAATGACTTCAAATGGCAGACAACACCGAGACATCTGATCCTTTCAAGGAAATGGTGAATGAAGCCCTCTAATAGCAACAAGCGCAGATGATACAACAATTCACTCAAATTATCCAACAAATCTCGATGGGAAATTTTAGCTCCTCATCTGCACCTACACATCCTTTCAGTTCCCCAAAACCCTTCAAGGTTCAGGTGAATTTTGATATCCCTACATTTGAAGGCAAAATAAATGTTGATGTAGTAGAAAATTGGTTGGATTAATTGGCATCTTATTTTTTTGTAAATAAATTCATCGATAAAGAGAAGATTACTTTTGCTCTTTTGAAAGCATCATTGCCTGTCAAAAATTGGCGGGAAGTGTACAAAAAGAGATTTAGTGTAGATGACATTGGCCTTGAGACAAAACCTACATGGGATGACTTCATAGATGTTGTAAAGGAAGAATACTACCCCATTGGAGCATATGACGATCTGTATATAGAGTGGCAACAACTTTGCCAAGGTAAGAAATAATCTGTTCAAGATTACACTAACATTTTTCATTCTCTATATGTGAGATTGGGCATCCAAGAAAGTGAGAAACATAAGGTTCTCAAATATCGTGGTGGACTACAATGGTACATACGGGGAGAAATGGAACTCTTCAATTTGGAAACCATCGGTGAGGCATACAAGTTCGTAGTGAAGATTGAGAAAAAGCATGGAAGAATGAATATAAAGAATCATTCTTCAAAATGGAAAAGTGACAAAGAAGGTCAAACATGAGGCCAAAATTGGAAGCAAAAGAAAAGAAAGACTGGGAAGTGGTGTGATTATCATAAATCTAGAACTCACTCCAAAGAAGAATGTTGAGCTATCAAATCACTGCTTTTTGAGTCACAATCCTCTGCTCTACCTCATACAGACATTGCAGTCAAAGAGGTTGAAGAATAAATTATAGATGTTGATCCTAAAGCCATGGTTGCTTCATCACAGACACATGACAAGATGCTAGATGATAAGGAAAGGTTGTTTCACTCTAAGTTATGGGTGAAAGGTAAGCCTCTACATTTCATTCTTGATAGTGGAAGTCAAAAGAATTTAATTTTTGCTAGTGTTGTGAAAAGCCTAAATCTGTCCATGAAGCCTCACCCAAAACCATACATTATTGGATGGTTGAGTCCAGGGAGAAACCTCTGTGTCACCCACCAATGTCTTCTCTCATATGCAATACAACCTTTCCAAGATGAGGTGTTATGTGATGTGGTCAATACAGATGTTTGTGATGTACTCTTTGGTCATCCATTCATGTATGATCAACATGGTATATATGAATCAAGAACTAGAAGGATCACTCTCACTCTTGGAACATGGTGTTACAGGGTACCAGAAGTACCACCTTCTACATCTGTCTCTCTGATTAGTGCCAAGAAATTTGTTCTCATGGTGGTTAAGCCATAGGAATAAAAAAGGGCTGATATTACAGGATTTACTACACAAACAACACAACAACAAAAGAAAATAGATATCGAGCTAAAGAAGTTCATGGCCTTCCATCCATAGACTGATGGTCAGACAGAAATGGTGAACAATTGGGCCCTGCACAGTGCCATAAATCACAGTCCCTTCCAAGTATGCATCGGGAATCAAATCAAAGTAAAACTACCACACTTGATGAAAAATATTTATTCAATGGGAACCATTGCTTCTCAAGGAGGGAGGAATGATCCAGACAACAATTTAGATGACAATTGGGGTGATGGGTCTACCCCAATTGATGGCAAAACTTTTGGGGGCCATAACTTTTGCACCGTAGCTCCAATTGACTCACCATTTGAATAGTTGTAAAGATAATAATGAGGGGAAAATCATGAGATGGCACTGAGCTTTGCTTAATGAATTTTGACCCCCTAAAACCCAATGAAAGTGTCCCAAATTTTAATTGTAGTAGTGCAGTCTAAAAATAGTAATTCCTCAAATTCTATATTTTTGTAAATCGTGGAAGTCGAACCAATTCATCTCCCTCAAGATTGGTGACCTTCCACATCCTCCCCACACCTTCAAAACATGTATAAATGAAGATGTAACCCAAAATGGAAATCAGACATCTCTTCTCAGACATAAGCATATGTTTGGGTCTGTAATTTTGATAAATAAAACATCTCTTTTCAGAGATAGCATTATTTGAATTGTGTTGTTCTTATTTTTGAATTATCTTTCAACCAAAGCTTTCCAGTTTTGGATCAGTGGTATCAGATCGGTTTGTCTTTAGAGTGTATGATCCCAAGGATGAGGTCAGATTACAGGAAGCTTGGATGAAAAATAGAACCAGCAGAATATCCACCTATTCACTCAAAATGACTTCAAATGGCCGACAACACCGAGGCATCTAATCCTTTCAAGGAAATGGTGAATGAAGCCATCCAACAAAATGAAGCACAGATGATACAACAATTCACTCAAATTCTCCAAAAAATCTTGATGGGAAATTTTGGCTCCTCATCAACACCTACACATCCTTTCAGTGCCCCAACACCCTTCAAGGTTTAGGTGAATTTTGATATCCCTACATTTGAAGGCAAAATCAATGTTAATGCAATAGAAAATTTATTGAATCAATTATCATCTTATTTTTTTGTAAATAAATTCATCGATAAAGAGAAGATTATGTTTGTCCTTTTGAGAGCATCATTGCCTATCAAGAATTGGTGGGAAGTGTACAAAAAGAGATTCAGTGTAGATGATATTGGCCTTGAGACAGAACCTACATGGGATGACTTCATATATGCTATAAAGGAAGAATACTACCCCATTGGAGCATATGACGATCTCCATATAGAGTGGAAATAACTTTGTCAAGGTAAGGAACAATCCATTCAAAATTACACTGACATTTTTCATTCTCTATCTGTGAGATTGGGCATCCAAGAAAGTGAGAAACATAAGGCTCTCAAATATCGTGGTGGACTACAATGGTACATACAGGGAGAAATGGACCTCTTCAATTTGGAAACCATTGGTGAGGCATACAAGTTCATAGTGAAGATTGAGCAGAAGCATGGAAGAATGAATATAAATAATAATTCTTCAAAATGGAAAAGTGACAAAGAAGGTCAAACAAGAGGCCAAAATCAGAAACAAAAGGAAGAAAAGACTGGGAATTGGTGTGATTATCAAAAATTTGGAACTCACTCCAAAGAAGAATGTCGAGCTATCAAATCATTGCTTTCTAAGTCACAATCCTCTACTCTACCTCATACAGACCCTACAGTCAAAGAGGTTGAAGAAGAAATTATAGATGTTAATCCTGAAGCCATTGTTGCTTCATCACAGACACATGACAAGATGCTAGATGACAAGGAAAGGTTGTTTCACTCTAAGTTATGGGTGAAAGGCAAGCCTCTATATTTCATTCTTGATAGTGGAAGTCAAAAAAATTTAATTTCTTCTAATGTTGTAAAAAGCCTAAATCTATCCATGAAGCCTCACCCAAAACCATACAGTATTGGATGGTCGAGTCCAGGGAGAAACCTCCGTGTCACCCACCAATGTCTTCTCTCATATGCAATACAACCTTTCCAAGATGAGGTCTTATGTGATGTGGTCAATCTAGATGTTTGTGATGTACTCTTTGGTTAGCCATTCATGTATGATCGAAATGGTATATATGAATCAAGAACTAGAAGGATCACTCTCACTCTTGGAACACGGTGCTACAGGGTACCAGAAGTACCACCTTTTACATCTGTCTCTCTAATTAGTGCCAAGAAATTTGTTCTCATGGTGGTCAAGCCATAGGAATCCAAAAGGGCTGATGTTATAGCCTTGACTACACAAACAACACAACAACATAAGAAAATAGATATCGATCTGAAGAAGTTCATGGCATTCCATCCATAGACTGATGGTCAGACAGAAATGGTGAACAATCAGGCCCTGCACAGTTCCATAAATCATAGTCCCTTCTAAGTATGCATCAGGAATCAAATCAAAGTACAAATACCACACATAATGAAAAATATTTATTCAATGGGGACCATTACTTCTCAATGAGGGAGGAATGATCCAGACAACAATTCAGATGACAATTCGGGTGATGGGTCTACCCCAATGAATGGCAAAACTTTCAAGGGCCATAACTTTTGCATCATAGCTCCAATTGACTCACCGTTTGAAACATTGGAAATATAATAATGAGGGGATCATCGTGAGATGGTACCAAGCTTTCCTAAATGAATTTTGACACCTTAAAACCCAATAGAAGTGTCCCAAATTTTAATTTTAGTAGTGCAGTCTAAAAATAGTAATTCATCAAATTCTGTATTGTTGTAAATTGTGGAAGTCAAACAAATTCATCTCCCTCGAGATTGGTGACCTTCCACATCCTCCCCACAACTTAAAAACATGTATAAATGAAGATGTAACCTGAAATGGAAATTAGACATCTCTTCTCAGAGATAAGCATATGTTTGGGTCTACAATTTTGATAAATAAAACATCTCTTTTCAGAGATAGCATTATTTGAATTGTGTTGTTCTTATTTCTAAATTATCTTTCAACCAAAGCTTTTGAGTTTTAGATTAGTGGTATCAGAGTATTTTGTCTTTAGAGTGTATGATCCTGAGGATGAGCTCAGATTACAAGAAGCTTGGGTGGAAAATAGAACCATTAGAATATCCACCTATTCACACCAAATGACTTCAAATGGCAAACAACACCGAGGCATCCGATCCTTTCAAGGCAATGGTGAACAAAGCCCTCCAATAGCAACAAGCACAGATGATACAAAAATTCACTCAAATTATCCAACTAATCTCGATGGGAAATTTTGGCTCCTCATCCGCACCTACACATCCTTTCAGTGCCCCAAAACCCTTCAAGGTTCAGGTGAATTTTGATATCCCTACATTTGAAGTCAAAATCAATGCTGATGTAGTATAAAATTAGTTGGATCAATTGGCATCTTATTTTTCTATAAATAAAAATCATCGATAAAGAGAAGATTACTTTTGCTCTTCTGAAAGCATCATTGCCTATCAAAAATTGGTGGGAAGTGTACAAAAAGAGATTCAGTGCAGATGATATTGGCCTTGAGATAGAACCTACATGGGATGACTTCATAGATGTTGTAAAGGAAGAATACTACCCCATTGGAGCATATGACGATCTGTATATAGAGTGGCAACAACTTCACCAAGGTAAGGAAAAATCTGTTCAAGATTACACTAACATTTTTCATTCTCTATCTATGAGATTGGGCATCCAAGAAAGTGAGAAACATAAGGTTCTCAAATATCGTGGCAGACTACAATGGTACATACGGGGAGAAATGGAAATCTTCAATTTGGAAACCATCAGTGATGCATACAAGTTCATAGTGAAGATTAAGTAGAAGCATGGAAGAATGAATATAAAGAATCATTCTTCAAAATGGAAAAGTGACAAAGAAGGTCAAACACGAGGCCAAAATTGGAAGCAAAAGGAATTAAAGACTGGGAAGTGGTGTGATTATCACAAATCTGGAACTCACTCCAAAGAAGAATGTCGAGCCATCAAATCACTAATTTTTTAGTCACAATCCTCTACTCTACCTCATATAGACCCTACAGTCGAAGAGGTTGAAGAAGAAAATATAGATGCTGATCTTGAAGCCATTGTTGCTTTGTCATAGACACATGACAAGATGCTAGATGACAAGGAAAGGTTGTTTCACTCTAAGTTATGGGTGAAAGGTAAGCCTCTACATTTCATTCTTGATAGTGGAAGTCAAAATAATTTAATTTCTGCTAATGTTTTGAAAATCCTAAATTTGTCCATGAAGCCTCACCCAAAACCATATAGTATTGGATGGTTGAGTCTAGGGAGAAACCTCCGTGTCACCCACCAATGTCTTCTCTCATATGCAATACAAACTTTCCAAGATGAGGTCTTATGTGATGTGGTCAATATAGATGTTTGTGATGTACTCTTTGGTCAGCCATTCATGTATGATCGACATGGTATATATGAATCAAGAACTAGAAGGATCACTCTCACTCTTGGAACACGGTGCTACAGGGTACCAGAAGTACCACCTTCTACATCTATCTCTCTGATTAGTGCCAAGAAATTTGTTCTCATGGTGGTGAAGCCATAGGAATCCAAAAGGGCCAATGTTACAGCCTTGACTACACAAACAACACAACAATAGAAGCAAATAGATACCAAATTGAAGAAGTTCACGGCCTTCCATCCACAGACTGATGGTCAGATAGAAATGGTGAACAATTGGGCCCTGCACAGTTCCATAAATCACAGTCCCTTCCAAGTATGCATCAAGAATCAAATCAAAGTAAAACTACCACACTTGATGAAAAATCTTTATGCAATGGGGACCATTGCTTCTCAAGGATGGAGGAATGATTCAGACAACAATTCAGATGACAATTCGGGTGATGGGTCTACCCCAATTGATGGCAAAACTTCTGGGGGCCATAACTTTTGCACCGTATCTCTAATTGACTCACCGTTTGAACCGTTGGAAAGATAATAATGAGGGGAACATCATGAGATGGTATGGAGATCTACTTGATGAATTTTGACCCCATAAAACCCAATATAAGTGTCCCAAATTTTAATTTTAGTAGTGTAGTCTAAAAATAGTAATTCCTCAAATTTTGTATTGTTGTAAATCGTGGAAGTCGAACCAATTCATCTCCTTCGAGATTGGTGACATTCCACATACTCCCCACACCTTCAAAACATGTATAAATGAAGATGTAACCTGAAATGGAAATCAGACATCTCTTCTCAGAGATAAGCATATGTTTGGGTCTGCAATTTTGATAAATAAAACATCTCTTTTCAGAGATAGCATTATTTGAATTGTGTTGTTCTTATTTCTGAATTATCTTTCAACCAAAGCTTTTGAGTTTGGATCAGTGGTATTAGAGTGGTTTGTCTTTAGATTGTATGATCTGGAGGATGAGGTCAGATTACAGGAAGCTTGGGTGGAAAATAGAACTAGCAGAATATCCACCTATTCGCTCAACATAATCAAATCTAATCTAGGAAAACTAGAAATCAAAGCATGTATAACTATGTAGTACAAATATATGTAAATGTTAATATGTACATATGTTGAGTCTAACTAGTGATAGTCAGTAAAAAATCCAAGCAATGAGTAGCAATGATCAACATCAATATATGTCAATGCATAAACTAGAATGTATAGAATGTAAGGATAGAACCTGGTAATAGCAACTGTGTAAGAGATGCCCCCAAGTGGGTGAATGTATCAAATGAATAAAATTGTATTAGTGTATGTGCCCCAATGGGTGGATGATATCAAGTCTAGATCAGTGTATTAGATTGGAGTCTTGTATGTAATTTTCAATCACTCAACAATAATAGTGAATTATATGTGTATGATAAAACTAACTATTCTAAGATAGTTATCATAAGTAATATCTGGAAAGTAGTAGAAATGTAAACATAGCAATGCATACAAACCATAAATTTTGTATTTTATGAGTAATATTTGAATGTTTCTTGTATCTTAACATGTTATATTATTTTTATATTTTTTAAAAAATAAACTATGTAAAACCAAAATAAAATAACTATGTACAAGGAGCAAGAGAGAGAAGAAAGTATGTATAAAAGTAACAACCATACTAACCAATTATTCTCATGGGAGACTCGCTATCACCATGACCTATGTCAAATAAGGGAGCTATGATTGTACATATGGTATGAAAGGGAAACTATGATCCCATGCTATGATATGTTATACAATATGTGTTTGAAGCTACCTGTGTAGTGATATTATGAAGTTATAGCACTGACTATGATGCCCTATGAAATGTAGGGGTCTTAGGAACCCATCTTGTAGAAGAAGAAGTTATAGGTGATGTATGTGCCCTATTCTAATAACCTCTAGAACATAATAAAAGTGATCTTAGCTAAACTGGGTATAAGAAGGTCCTTTAGAATCTACAACACTGATGCAGGGGTCTCTCTAGTTATGTTCTTTTTAGGAGAGTATGTGTACATCTAGATACTATAGGAGTAGACATGGCCTGTATTGATGATTTTTATAAACACTATTATGTATGCATAGGATTTTCACTCTCAATTATAGTTTAAAGCCATGCAATATTTGGTAATGGTGTCAAAACTGTAACTAGTGTTTGTGTTAGAACTGTCGCTGGAAACTATGTTAGAATTGCATGTGGGATGGGTAGAGGATATTCATATGGAACACCCTCAACCTTAACCACTTGATTGGCATGTATGGACTTTAGGCATCGGTATACTATAGATGGGATGGCTTAGAGTTATTGTAACCATGGACTGCCCAATAATATATCAAATACACTTGCACTGGGTACTATTAGGAATTGAGTGGCTATGTGTGTTGCTCCAACCTATAATGGAAGCACAATCTCCCTAATGGAAATTTGATTATGCCATTGAAATCACTAATGATTTTAATTATGGTGAATATATCCTACTCTATGTAGCCCAAGTGTTGTAAGAGTGTTATAGTACACATGCTTATGTTCAACCCATTGTCAACCATAACAATCTAAATAAAATGGTGGTCTATGTATGTTTGTATGAAGATCACATGTAAATATATGTCATCATCCACAATCTCTTGCTCTAAAAATATGATAAGTGATATATATGCCACTATAGTTTGATACATGCCAATAATGTTATGCAAGGGATGTGCCTCCTCTGTAATTGTGTGATATGAATCTGGTGGTGGATGCATCTGGTATGTATAGTGAACCCCTGATGTGCCCCATACCTCATTTGTCTTATGATTTAAGAATGGATCTAAAAATATCATTAGTATTTTAGCTTATGTTTGTTATGGTTTGGGTTCCTTTATGTGTGTGCTCACATCAATAATATTGGCCTCAATTAGATCTTGTATCTTGTGCTTTAAGATAATGCATTTATTTATCATGTGGTGTAGTGCCCTATGATATTAATAGTATGCATTTGAATCATAGTTATTTGGAATAGGACATGTCATATCAACCTATTTAATGGGAGGGAGAGATATGGCATTGCATTCCAAGAGCTATTATAAAACTCATGTTGGTGAATCTATAAGATTAGTGAAGACTCTATGCTAAGGAGTAGATAAAACTAATCTGGGAGATGGCTCAAAAGTTACATTGACTATGGCCTTTGGATCACTTTTGTTATTTATGGACATTACATTGTATGTAGGTTTGTTTGAATTCTTAATAGTTGATTATTATCCATCTGTGTACTTGAGTTTTCTCATTAATAAGAGCTTAACATCTATTTCCTTGATTGTGTGGCACAAATCAGTAAATTTAGGAAACTTCTTGAACAAGATAGCTTCATGCAATGCTAGTAAGAGACTTTGTTTATATATGTCTTGAAGCTCTCTATGTAATATGGGGCTATTCAATTTGGCTAATATTGTCTTGTATCATAAGACATAATTTTTAATAGGCTCATTCAACTTTTACTTTAACTGTGCCACTTATGCATATGATATCTTATCATTGATGTTGATAGAGAAGTGTGTTATGAACATGTTGGATAAAGGATTGAATGACATGATAGATTGATTTTTTAAATCATATTTCCATTGTAGGGCATAATCCTTGAGATTACATGGAAATAACTTCATGAAAATCTAATCATTGGACACATATTCTAATCATGCTATGTGAAAAGCTCTGAGATGATGCTCTGGGTCATGTTTGCCATCATATAATGTAAGCTTAGGTACCATGAAACAAGATGGCAATGGAGTTACCACTATGTGATGTGCCAAAGGTATATGCAAGAGTATGTTAGAATCCAAGGCATGTGATGTCCTAGTGGTTCCCTTCTCAAGATGTAACACCTTAGACTGTAGAGTACGTGTATACAAATAATATTTTCAAACTTCATCAATTACTGATGCTTTCTATCTTGTAGGAACTCATCAAGTCTCAATCTCTCTGAGTGCACACCTTAAGGGGCATACTAAGAAAGAGGTGGGTAGACCATTGGTGCTTCTCAGGATTGTTGTCCCCTTACTACCACTTTCTATCTACACACCCATCTCTTAAAAATATTCCCCTAAGCTTTGCCTCCTATTTTTCACCCTCCTCTAGTCATTTCCACCTTCACTAACCGTTCCTTATCCTAAAATCCTTTTTGAAGGTTTACATTACACTATTGTACCCATAAATATTATACTCGAATTTAGAAAACTTATTTAGGGTCTAGTTCAACCCTAAATCAAGACCTAATTTATTTTTTTCAATAACGATACAAGGTCAATTGTGTTGACCTTGTCAACCTAAACTTTTAGAAAGGACTAGGTTTTTATTTGTCTATATAAACAAATCCATTTTATCATTTAGTAAGAGAATAAGAAGAAGAGATAGATATTGCACATCTATTTATCCACCGTTTTACTTGAGAAGCATAGCTTAGGGTTTTATGCTTTCTTTGGAGATATGGATCCTGTCTTGTGGAGAAGTCTTTTCGATGCATTGATAGGTTGTGTAGCCTAGAGATGAATTATCCTTATCATCATTACATACCATAATAACCTCTTGTGAAGCACCTTATCCAAGGGAGAGATAGGGGCTTGATGGGTTCATATTCAAAGGTAATTATTCCTAACTTTGTTCTTCCTTTGTAAGAGTGGATAGATATGCATTTGTACTTCTCTCCCATGCATTAGGATTTTGTATACATTGATGTGAGTATATGTATTCTATGCATGTTTAATTTTAATTTTTATTACCCCCACTTTATGCCAAAATATTTGGTCAGCACTAGATTATATTTGACCTTGCTTATTATTCGTTTAGTGAATATGAAAACATACGACCTAATTAGGGTAATTGCATAGTTTTGCTTGACTAGAGGCTTTGGAACCCTCCCTAGTGATTTTGTTGTGGTAAGAGATCCCTTGATTAGGTCTAGTGGATATATCTTGGTCATGATCTTGAATATATAATGTATCCATAATCGTAAGTGTAATTAAGATTTATCTTCTCTGAGTTAAGATTGATATGTAGATCTATTGAATTTCCCATTGCATACATTCTAGTGAACCCGACATGAATCTAACCCTTGTAGGTTTTCTTTCATGTTATGATTTTGATCATTTTATTATATTTTTTCATATTTGAAATACCATATCAAACTAGATGGTATAGTTCTAACTCTTTTTGGGTGGGGTTAACACATAATTGCCTCAAAAAGACTCTATTATGTTTGTGTAGGTTTTCATCAGCTACAGGTTACTAAATCAAATAGGTTGACATAGTATTATTATTTAGTTATAGATTAACATACATTTTTTAATATGTAAAATTTTTCTTCTAATTATTTTTTCTAGCATATAGGTCAACAAACATTGTCAAACAAGTTAACCCTATTATTTATTCTTCTTTAGCATACAGGGTTTTAAAGAACTTGGTCGAACCAATCAACCTAGTTTACAGAATTTGAAAATAGAAATTATAACATTACAACATAAAATTTACAATATTAACCATATTAAATCCCACCAAGTTTCCTCTCTTTCCTTTCTCTATCATTTTATTATTTCTTTCAGTTATGTTTTTCACAAGTTAGTAGTCTTTAAAACTGTAACCCTATAGCTAACTAGGTTGGCTTGGTCAACTTTGTTCTGTAGTTTGTCTTCTATCTGAGAAACATAGTCAACCTATTCAACTCTATTCTTAATGACCTTTTGTATATAGAATAGCAGTGACCCAATTGACTTTTTTCTATATTGTTTGCATATAGCTTCACTTGAACCGAATCTATACTATTTTTAATCAAGAAATTAACAACTATTTGCTAGTAATTAATTCACATTTCCTTTTCAGTTATTTGCATGCTTAGAGTAACTCACATAGTGTAAATAGGTGGTTTTTTAAATTACCATTTTATTTACATTATTTTATTCTTTTTCACACACTACCAAATCACATAACATTCAAAATGCATGTAAACACTTATCTTCCCAAGGCTACCTACTTGGATTTAATTACCAAAGGGGAAGTTGACTTGGTTTTCTGGCCAAGTATAAATATGTGGTTGATAATATATATTGTAAAAACACCTGATACCTTTATCAATATGATATAGTAAAGTGAGGGGGTAGGCTCAAATACCAAGCTAGTATTATTGCCAACACAGCTCCCTTTTAGCCTAAACACCTTGAAGCCATCCATAGATTGTCTTTCTAGCTCCCTATTTCATCCAACTCTTTTATCACATTTAAATCAACACTTTCTAAATAATCTAGTAAAACTTAGGATGACCACTTAGTTATCATTTACTTTTCAGTTGATTGTTTTCTCTCTGATCATTGTGTGTTGTATTATAAAAAATTGCATTGGCCAACATTGGTGCAAAGTTTTGTGTTGTGTGCCCCAATTAGATCATTCACATTGATCCAATTGTTTATATGTTTGATTTCATTCTTGATTAAATTATCTTTCAAATAAATTCTCCTATTTTAGAACACTATCGATCTAGTTAATACAGTCTCTTACTAGTTATATTTTTCCACCTACTAGAAGTATATAGTCAACCTGTATGATTGTGTCTTCTTATTTCTCCCTTTTAAGTTCTCTATCTAGTAGTACATAGTTGACCTGCATGACTATGTATCCTTATCAACTATTGTATCCCCCTATTTGTAATATAAATTTGACCTACATGACTCTAAATTCTTCTCTACCTGCTAGATTACAACATAGTCAACCTACATGACAATGTATCCTTTTTTCTCACTTTAACTTTACATCATCTTTATCCTTCTTAACCTTTTTCTCTCATCATAAACTTCCTATTTGAGGATAACACAGATTTGAACTCAAAAAATATGATAAGTTTACCAACCCCAATAGGTTTTCCCATAAATAGCTTGTGGCTCTCACTCTATATGAAAGTAATGTGCATGTGGCCACTCGCACTATAAACTATGGGACCCTCCTCATGCATCTTCAATTCATAACCCCCTTTTATCCTTAGAAGATCAGACTAAATTAGAGTATAATCTAGAAATGCTTTTCTTCATTAATGAATTTCCTCAACATCAAGTAAAATACCCTTCTACTATTTATCACCTTATAATAAGTGGTCAAACAAAATAACCCCATTCACCATCCCCCACAATCTCACACAAATTTAGGAGTCATAGCTTCTTTGCCTCTCAACCTCTTCCTTCTATTTTGACCCCTTCTCATACTATGGCATCTTCTTCTTTGATTTCCTCAAACTCCATGCCAAGTATCTCTACTAATGTGGTAGGTTCCACATCTAGTGGGTCATTTCCAAGCCTTGCTCTTCTCAATTATTTCACTAGTGCATCATTTTTTACCCATGTTAATCATGCCACTAGTGTTTCTTATTCTAATCCTTATACTAGTGAATATTTTGAAATCCAAGAAATTCATGCTAATAGTTCCTCCTTTGCTAACAATTCCTCTTAATATACTAATAACATGCATGCCACTACTCATAGCGGTACCCAAGCCACTAATACCAATGCTCATGCTTCACATGCTGCAAATAATACAACTCAAACCCATCAACTATTTTTTCAAATGAATGTTTTCCAAGCTAATAATTCCAACTAAATGATGCAAATATAGAATCACCGTATTCATCTCCAAAATCACCCTCAATAGGTTCCATGGGGAGCGCACAATCATAATGTTCCCCCACCCCACTTAGGGATTCCCATGGCAATCTTATCCCTCAATATCTTCTTGTTAACAAAACAATCAACTACATTCAAAAAAAACCTCTTACACATAAAATTGATAACCTCGATATAGGAGATATCACCCTTACCATTAGCTATAATGGGGCAACTGACCCTACCTTATACTTAGAAACATTTAGAAATCTATATAAAGATTCAGTCAAGTTAAATACTTTTGCCACTACCAAACTCTTAGTAAAAACCCTCTTCAAAGATAATTTAGATTGGTATAGCCAACTCAAATGTCATTCCATAAGTATTTTGGAAGATTTATTTAATGCTCTAGTACAAGAGTTTCATACTAACGACCTCCTTGAAAATACCTTGTCTAATTTTATTAATTGCAAGCAAATTGAAATAGAAACTGCACAAGCTTTCATCAAATAGTGGAAGACCTTGTCTAAAAATGTGAACACAATATGGAAAATGATAACCTCTTTCATCTATTCACTAATGTTTTCTATCCTAAGTTACAATATCGACTTCAAACTCTTTTTCCCCTAACTTTGGTAGAAGTTATCGACCAAGCCAAGTGCCAATATTTCCTCGTGCATTAGTTTGAGCCATCCTAACCTCCTATGAGCACTCATATGCTCATAAAAAATGAAAATCCTCATCATACTAATGATGGTGTCATTGATTATTATGATTCCATTCATAATATTCAAGTTATTTCTCCCAACCATGCTCCAGAACAAGTTTCCCCTCTAAACCACATCCCTAATCCTCACTTTTCTCCAAAAAGTGACATCAATGTTCATAAGCCTTTATACTTAGTAGAATTGCAAAAATGTCTACCAAGGCCTCTTTAATGAGAGCTTGATCCCACTTTCCCCATGAAATCATGGTACGATCCAAATAAATTTTGTTGGTTTCATGCTAGCTGGGGTCACTCTCATGAAACTTAGAGGTAATTGTGTAACTTAGCTATGGATTTCCTCCTTGGTCCTAATTTTACCATTATTATATCATTTGTAAACATCAAAAGTCCTATTACATTGACTTCAAATCTCATGAAACACAAAGTATAACTCAATCTTTAAACCAAGTTAATGTTCATCTGGCCATCTACAAGACCTTTTTATAAACCATCAAGATACTAATGATAATCCTACCCCTTCCACCAATAAAATTTATAGTCTTCTAGACCCAACTCTTGAAGATAATGTGGTCAACATGGCTAATATGTGAAGGGAAATTACCTTAATTGATTCTCATCCCACCCACACTCACCAATTATTTCACACTTTTCATTTTATCTAAGATTTTCCCCCCACCCACCTAATAAATTTGGGGCAAGAAGAACTTATCTCTTTTGATGAACCAATTCCAACACCTCCATTGGATAAAACTTCTCATACCATTTCTAAAATTTTCAAAACCTCCTTACCCATCACCAATGATACTCAACCTTCTCCTAATACTTCTTCAAATCTATCACAAACCAAACCTACATCAACTACCTCATCTCATGATAATCAACCAACATGTTCCCCATTTAAACTTCTTGCATACTATCAACACAAATTTGCATGCACTTCTATTCCTCCTTCCATATAACTCCTCTAACACTATGCACCTCTATCCAATAGTCTACTCATGAGTTATGATGAAAGGGATCTTCTCATAGAAATTACTAATTTCCCATCTCAAATTTTGTTTCTCAAACTCATGTAGACCTATTCATATCATTATAACTACCTTATGCAACTCCTTTTTGAAATGAACATCCCTCATCCTCCCCTAGTAGGATGTGAATCTACCTTATCTAGGTCTAAAGATAGCATTTTACAATAGCACTAAGAGATGTATATACATATTAATGAAATAATGGACACTTCTCTCTCTCTCAAATTCCCCATTACTTTGATTATTCATGATGAGATTTTGCTCCATGCGGATGATCCTCCCTTATTTATAAGTGTTCAAATTGGTGACATCCAAGTCAAGTGTGCCTTGATTGATGAGGGTTTAAGTACTTATGTTGCCCATCTCAATTTTATTAAAACCCTTAGATACTCCAAATTTAATCTTAATTCCACATGCCACATGTGTTAAGGCTATGATCAATGATAAATACCTCCCTTAGGTTATGTGTGGCTCCCTATCATCATCCCACCTGTCATTGTTTGAGTGAAGGTTATGATCTTCAATTTTACTCTCCCCTATAACATCTTTCTTGGTAGGTCATGCACTCATCACATGAGGGATATTGCCTCTTCTACTTACCAATGTGTCAAGTTCCCTCACAATGGTGTAACCTATAAGATTCACGATGATACTAACCATTTAAAAATTTCAAAATTCCAAGACCATGATGTATTCAAATTTATAGCCTTTGAACCCCTACCAAGTGTTCCATTCTAAAAATCTTAATGGTTTAATTTCCCTATCAACTCTATTTGAGGTTACCATGGTCACCCTAAACTCATCGAGAATATACCACCTAACCTCTTAGATTCTAATGATAATGAGCTTGACAAGATCAACCTCAAGCTAAAAACTTTTGGTCTCTCCCCTCATCTCATTTCCCAACTTCTACCCTCTCTAAAGCCACATTCCTGTCAACCACCTAATGCTGATATACTTATAGTCTTAACTAAGACTCCACACTTTATTCAGCATGCCACCTTCGATGAGAAGGTCATCCCTAATTGAATAATTAATCTTCATACACCTGAATATGATGATGGTTATACATTAGATTACCCAATTTTATGAGGTCTTGTTCAAGCTCAAGATGCAAAGACCATTTGTTATCATTCTTCTTTATTTCAATATTTCCATTTATCTTATTGCATTCCATCTTATATAGTTCCTAATTTTAGAATACTTATTGTTTTTAGGGTAGAGATGGTGTGCACACCTCTAATTTATGAAGCACCTTTTAGGAGCATGCTTATGGATCATGTTATGCTTGGTCCCTATCACTTTGATAGATATTAGGACCCTTGTAATTGGCTTACCCCTAAAATGCTTACTATCATCCTTCAACCCTCTGTGTATCTCGCCCCTCCCTTAGCTAATCCTAGTCTAAATCCTATCCCACTCTCCCTCTAGCTGAGTCTCTTCTTGCTTTTGATCTTATTTCTCCTTTAGTCAAGCCTCATCTAGTCTCTCTATTAACCCCACCTTCCCTTAGTGATGGTTTGTTCCCTTTACCATAGCTTACTCATTTGCCCACCAAATGGGCCAATCATCCATACTATGATACTCATAGAGTTACCAATCATTATACTAAGTATTTTAAATTATACCATCCTTCCCTAGTTTCTACTTTCACTCTTTCTATTAGTACACCCACAAAGTCTACTAACAAGTATATTTATTGTTTCCATGGCACAGACAATCATTCCTCCACTCATTATCAAAAGATTCCACAATATATAAACACCTTGTGTTCTACACTTCCTTAGCCTACAAACAAGGTTATACCTCCCTCGAAAGCATTACTTGAGTATATTCCCAAATATGAGGAGGTATATTATCTGTGGCACCAATCCAGTACCCATCACACCAATCATTGTCACATCTTTTAGCAACATCTCCAGGATCACCTTATGACCATTCCTACACCTACTATCCCTCCTCCCAAAAGTTTCCCATGGAAAAAGGTTCCCCCTTCTTCCCCCATGCTTCCCACACCTATGGCCCCTTCTCCACCTATGGATCCTCTTGCACCTGTAGTCCCTTTTCCACTAGTGACTCCTTCATGTCCCATATATTCCACCCCATTCCTTCTATTGAGTATCCAATGTATGATGGACCTCATTAGCATGATCCTTTAGGCATGCCTACATTTTTTGTTAAGGAGATTTGATGAGAGGTATTTTCTCAACTTTATCTAAAGATCGATGAGACCCTCACTGTAGTTAGAATCTAGCTTCTTAGAAATTTATCAAATGTTATAGACAATGTTTATAGACAAACCTACCAATACTTATGAACACAACATGGTGTTTATTTATTTCTTCATTTTGGATTATATGTGTGATCCAATTTTATATTTATCTACCTTATATCAATTGACTTTTTGTCAAATTATTATCTATCTTATATGGTTATTTATATCTCACATTTTATGATGTTTATGGTGTCATTTTCTTTCCTTATATCTTATTGATTCTTTTCATAATTGCATGTTTTTTCTCTTTATGAGTACATTTTTTATGGATATCTTATTTAATTCTCATGATTGTTAGCTACCTTATTTTTATAACATGAATAATCATTATTGTGACTTGATTATACAAACCTTGCTCCCCTTAGTCATTCCTTCTTTACCATGTGATCAGTTAGAAAATAAGTCATCTCATTATAATCTTAGTTTACTAGTCCATCTTGGATCTCCCTTTACTCTCCTTCTTTTCATAAGCTAAGCATACACATGGTTGAAACTTGAGATAACATGTTGTTTTATAGGTAAGCCTAAGTATTTTAGTCAGTCATGTCTTTGGACACTTAGATTCCTTTAGCCAAAGTCTAAAGCTCATTCGTGTGTATCACTTTATCCCTCATTATTGGTCATTCCAAATCCGTATGGAGGAGGAATCTTAAAATACATAAAAATTCAAAATCCAAATCATTTTAACACAAGGCAATGATACAAAAGGCAACATTAAAAATTCTAAAATTTAATAACACTAAAATACATGATTCATAGCACATCTCCTTTTTCTAATCAAAGCTCAAACTCCATAGTTGGCCTCATGATAGAGTCGAGGTCCATTAGGGTGTGGTAGCTATTAGATTGGGAAAGGAGAATGAAAAAATCTTTTAGTGTTACCTACTTTCTCACATAAGTACCTAATCTTTGTAGTAGATCGTTGGCTCTGTAAGAGGTCTTGAGGAATGGGGAACACATTGTGGGAAGGTAGGAACATTTTATTTTCCTTGTTAAAATAACCAACATGAGTCGATCTTAGTATCTCACTTATTTTCATATACAACTGTGTGCTTCTTGTGAACGGGTGTCCTTTATATATTGATAGTCACTAGTCACTTAGTGTCTTTCTATGTCCTTAGTGTGCCTCATGTTTCCTAAGGTTTTACCATATATGCTTATGTTATGATTTTTACATTCCCTCTTTCATTTCTCACAATCCTAATCTTTACCCTTGAGAAATATTGTTTTGTTCACTAATCACTTACCCTTAGGGATTCCATTTTTGAGTTATAGTGTAAAACCATGGATAGGACTAGGCCTTCCTAACAAATTACCAAATTACCATTCCAAACATCCCCTTTAACATTTTTTTCTCTAGTATTTCCATTTCATTGGTGTTCCCTTTGTAAGTTGTAATGTAAGACCATGGATAGGACCTGACCTTCCTCATAAAAATTTCCAATACCCAAGTCACAATGAAATTACATGTGTCAAAGTTGAGATAAGTTGTGATTGATCATGAGCTACACATCATGAACATGCTTCCCATTTTGATATAGTATGTTTTATGCCTACTCTATTGATTTTAAATTTTATATTATTAATTTATTATTGCATGTAAGAATACAACCATTTTTCTTAAGTTTTTCATACTTCCCAGTTTGAATTAGCGTGATCAATTTCAGTTCATTTTTCCAATTTTATTTCTCTTTTATACTTCCCAACATGATTTAGTATGATTCATTGACTTAATTGTTTTGTTTTTATACCATTTTGTTTTTATGTGAATTCCATTTTATTACATTATTTTCATAATTCCCAACATGATATAGTGTGATTTTACTTATTTTTATTTGGTGCAAATCTTTTTCATGGTTTAAAAACATTTTATCTTTTTTTACCATCTTTGGTTTATTATACTCAATCATATTTTGTTATTACACATTTCCCATCATGGAATAGTGTGTAGTACCTCTTTTGTGATTACAACATTTCATATATATCAAAGCTTAAAATTATAACATTTCTTACCAGTCCTGGTGTCACAAACCACTGTTTCCCCATTTGGTCACTTGTTGAGCATGGTCTCTCCATCTACTCATCCCCAAATCACCTCTTATATCAATTGATTCCCCACCAATGTGATGTTATAATTCACCACTCAAGCACATCATGAACTTCTCCTAAGAGGTGCCTCTATTAACTAGCTCTATCTTAGACCAGCTATAGGGTCATCTTATGTAGCTACCCTCACTTGTGCCTAATCTCACTGATAGTACCTCCATCTATGATGTGATCATGGTGGTCACTATTTATCCTACTATGGTGATTGATATGGTCTTTACTTCACCCTTACATCCACATCCATATCATCTCCTCCTCTGATCAACTATTGTCATGTTCAACCAGTCTATGGTCTCACATGTTATAACTTGATCATCGATATCTCGATGGGTGTTCCTCCTCCTCCTACTCTACCCTTTATATCTATATCATGTCATGCCCAAAAAATAGGCACTACTAGAGGATATTCTAGGTGAAAGAGTCTAAACTACCTTGGTAAGCATGCCACTAGCTATGGCTCTACCTACTAGGTATAGTGGCCCATGATCCACACCTGATCTAGCCCTGTCACCATGGTCAACCAACAAGGCCAAATAGTATCAATGTGTGTGTATAGATGCCACATGATCTCCCCATGTGTGATCATCTATAAAGCTAGCACATAGGACATGACCCATGCTACTTAGTCCTGTCACCATCTAATGACCTAAGGTAACCTATCATCAACCACATGGGGCAACTAAATTGGTTGATACATAAGGAACATCTCATATATCCAAGCACTCAATAAAACCATTAGTCTAATGGTATTCTACCCTTTGGATAACATATCATGCATGAGATAGACCCAAATCATATAGTGCCCCCTGATCTAAAAAGGACTGGCATAAGACTATCATATATAGTAGTACCTTGCCATCTGACTTATGACACAACACTTGTGTTGTCATAAGTCTGATCACATCCTTCTAGATGTCTAGAATATAAATGATATACACATCAAAAATATTGACTTTTAAACTTAGGTATATCCTACCTAAGCATGTTTCCCACCTAGCTAGTACTCATCTCTCCTTAAGATCATTTGGTTTCCCTTTAATCACCAGTGTCCCTCCTATCGATAATCTAAGTAATGCATGGACATCCTCTAATTTGATACCCACCTGTATGGTATCCCCATCCATTACCCATTAAAAAGTGTTGGTTACCTATTCCCATGCTCTAAGGAACGTAACAATAAAATCAACACTCAGTGGGATGCACTTTATCTCCATAATACCTCCTAGGTCTAGTGCAACTAATCATACTCTATCCATGTTTGTTAATCACTCCAACAACTCCAATAGCCATGATACATCGATTAGTCACCAATATATCCAATGTCTTTAAAAAATATCAAAAAACAAAGGATGTATAAGATTTCTATGTCATTCATAATCAAAATACATTCTTAAAATTTCATAAAACTTAGCTAGTTTGATTTAATTTTTGAATTTTTTACAGAATCAGCCTATTCAATACTAAATCAAAGTTATGCTTCATTTGGGATACTAAATTAGCCTTGTCAAATTTCTACTAAATTGGCCTATATAATACTATATCAGCCACCTTCTTACCTTATGATACTATATCAACCCTGTTGTATACAGTCAGCGCTTATTAGCAATACTACAACAACTATTTTAAAACAACTAAATCAGCCCACTATTACGTAATTACCCCCTAGTCAACTAAATTGACCCACTACTACGTAGTCAAC
The DNA here is from genome assembly GCA_037957365.1 of Torreya grandis. Classification (NCBI taxonomy): domain Eukaryota; kingdom Viridiplantae; phylum Streptophyta; class Pinopsida; order Cupressales; family Taxaceae; genus Torreya; species Torreya grandis. The sequence goes on along the minus strand of JARHVA010003989.1, from coordinate 552,850 downwards.
CTTTTTGTTCTCCCTCACTTTACAGTCTAAGTCGACCAGGTTAACTGTATTCATCTATAATGGTGAATTTTTGACAATTTACCATAAATTCCTTGGGCATTTATTGGTCTGACTCTTTCCTACCCAATACCTCATTTTACCCCTAGTGTACCTAAAAAAATCCTAGGGTTCATTTTACTCCCTAGATTTTGCCTACTAATTATTTTTTTATAATTAACTCTATTTCAAATAAAATTATTCAAAATTTTGAAATTTTTAGTTGCTTACATCTGTTGCACTCATTATAGCTGCTATGCATCTTCCCCATCTCAATTGTCATCTCCTCACCATGATGGTTATCTAGTCTCCAACTAGGTCTCTCAGAGCTCTATTTTCTCATAATAGTAACATTGACAAATGAATTATTTTTCACCCTATTTATATTTACTTTTTAAAATTATTTACCTTTCAAATATTTATTATCATTTTCCTTATTTTAATCGTATCTTTGTCTCTACTAGCTCTATTTTCAAACCATAAAATGTTCCTTGAATCCTAACATTGTAGAGACTCTTTTCACCTATTATGTCTATGTTGTAAAAAAAATTGCACCTTTTTGCTAACCTCTATAGGTTTACTTAATGTTCCCTACATTAGACACATTGACATTTTCTTGCATCTCCTTCTTTATATACAACACAAAGGCAAGTAAATGTATGTATTTTTTAATTATGTCCTTTCATTTATCTTATTCACTCATTAATACACTTTATTCAACTTCAATGTTATGTGTTTCTATGTTCTTTTCTTGAAGCACCATCCTGTGTTGTATCTACGTGACATGTGATGAGCTTTGCATGGGGCATATGTATACACATAATATTTTCAAACTTTATCAATTAATGATGTTTTCTATCTTTTGGAAACCTACCAAGTCTCAATCTCTCTAAGTGCATGCCTTAAGGGGTGCAACAATAAAGGGGTGGGCAGACCATTGGTGATTCATAGGATTGTTGTCCCCTTATTACCACTTGTTATCTACACACCCATTTCCTAAAAACATTCCCCTAAGCTTTGTCTCCTATTTTACACCTTCCTCTAGTCATTTTTTGCCTTCAATATCCCTTCGCTAGCCTAAAATCCTTTCTGAAAATTTATGTTACACTATTGGCCCCATCAACCTTGTACTCTAATTGATAAAACTTATTTATGGTCTAGGTCAGCCCCTAGTTGATATAGGCTGATACCTAATTTATTTTTGTCAATAATAATACAAGGTTGATTAGGTCAATCTTGTTGACCTAAAGTCTTGAAAAAGACTAGGGTTAGATCCATATATATAAACACATCCATTTCATCATTTAGGAAGAGAAGAAGAAGAGATAGATATTATGCATTTATTTATCCACCATTCTACTTGAGGATCATAGCTTAGGGTTTCATACTTTCTTTGGAGATACGGATCTTGTCTTATGGAGAAGTCTTTTGGATGAATTGATAGGTTGTGTATCCTAGAACTAATTTATCCTTGTCATCCTCACATACCATATCAGCCTCTTTCAAAGCACCTTGGCCAAGGGAGAGATTGAGGCTTAGTGGGTTTGTCTTCAAAGGTAAATATTCCTAACTGTGTTCCTCCTTTGTAAGAGTAGATAGATATACATTTGCACTTCTCTCCCATGCATTAGGATTTCATATACATTAACATGAGTATATATCTTCTATGCATGTTTGATTTTAATTTTTATTACCCCACATTGTCCCACAACCTTTGGTGAGCACTATATTAGACTTTACTTTACTTATTGTTAGCTTAGTAAATATGAAAACATAGTACATAGTTAGGTTTATTGCATAGTCTTACTTGATTGGAGGTTTTAGAACCTTCCCTAGTGATTTTTTGTGGCAAGAGATCCCTTGGCTAGGTCGAGCACAACCATCTTGGTCATGACCCTGAATATCTAATGTATCCACAATCAGAAGTGTAAGTAGGATTTATCTTCTTTGAGCTAGGATTGATTTATAGATATATCATATTTCCCATTACATATAGTATGAATGTCATGCATAATGGATTATACATCTGGAGTGGAGGAACTAGCCACAAGTGTGTAGTTACCACTGATGGTTGAATAACAATCTTAGGTTGTGTTATCTGAAATGGTTGAGTTGGCCCCACTCGAGGTGTAACAACATTAATAACTAAGGGAGTTAAAGATTGACCATCATTTGTTTTATTTTTGATTTTCAATATGACTTGTAGGATTTGTGCATAATCAAGGGATTGTTCCTAAATTATATCTCTAAAGCCTTGTAATACCTTATCTTTGTTCATAATTATGTCAATATTATTAAGTGAAGGGAGAGTGTCCTGATTCTCAATGTGTACTTCATCTTACTCTTGTTATATTATTCAATTTTGGATATATTATCATTAAAATCCACATAATCAAGGTATGAAGGATTCATAGTTGGAGTTGTAATATGTTCCTTGTCAATGTTATAGGATTAGATAGCAAGAATTTGAATATGTTGTATAGGATTACCACCTAGTCTAGCACTTTTTCTTAATGGAAGAGAGATAAAAAATTTAGATGGCATATAGTAAAAAAATTGGAATAGAGCTACTAAAATAGAATATATGAATTTTGAAAAAATAATAGTAGCTAATGAAAATAAGAAAAAAAAGGATACAAACCCTAAGAGCATCTAGGGTTATAATTTTTTGAATCTAGGATTTCCTTACAACAATCTAAATTTATGTAAATAAATTAAAACCCTAATATGTAATTGATTTAATTAGTTAGGTTGTCTAAAAATTTGGATTAATTTAAACTAGGGTTTTAGTCAATAATCAAAATAAGTCGAGTTCACCAAATTCTTTAACCTTTTAGGGTTTTACAAGTGTAAATACCTAAGTTAGGTTAAAGGGATGAGATGTCTAAATTCGTTAACTAATATACAATAATTAACCATTGATTTTTTATGGATTTTGACTTCTTTTGACTTTATAAAAATATTAATAAATATGCATAGATAGAGACTTATATAGAAAGTGACTATCATGGATGATATGGGTTTTAGATAGGTTTGAGTGTTGTCAATAAGGTCCCAAGATCTAATTTCTCATTGGATAGTAGAACCCTACCTGGATAGTAGCATCATACTATTTTAGTGTCCTCAAAGTGGTGATAGTGTCCTCTTTGTAGGATTTTTCCTATTTTTTGGGAGCACCTATGCCTGTGTTTCTAGGTCCTATTCTTGCATACATGAATCTGTAACTCTGTATTGTGATTGGAAATTTTGATTTAATGTGTAAACCCTAATCCTCCTTATAACTATGGCATGAGTTAAAAATGTGTGTTCATTATTAGGATAGGTTGGACATCCTCAACACCCTATTGTGAAGAGATTTACCTACATACCAATACTTTGAGGAAGGATCAAGCCCGATGTAATTCTCCCACGTAGTGTATGGTGAAAGTGCAAGTGAGTGTGTTGGGTTTTACTCTTAATAGAGCTTTGGAACTAAAGTGTATTATAATGAGCTAGTGCACTATCCCTTTCATGAAATATTGTGGTCTTGTGTGTTCACCCAAAGCCCACAACTAGAGACAGGTTCCCTTAGTTTATGTTATGCATTAACATTTACTTCATCATATTTCTTATATTAAACATATATTTAATTAGATATTACATAGAGAAAAAGATAAACTACTTTAATCCTAGTATCATTACATTCAACCACCATAATCATGCAAAAGAGTGCCATGAACTTCTAAGATTGTTATTTAGAAGAAGAATAGAATTATAAAGATTTCATACTAAGCTCCAATCATTAATTGTTCAACTTAGCCTATCGTAGATACACAAATATCCATTTAATTGATTATGAACACAATAATGGTTAAAATATTTGAAACTCAAATATTAAGCTTCAACAAAGCATTATCAAGAAAAAAACCATCCTCACTATGCTTTAAAACAAGGGTATTTATACTTGTTTATCCCTGACCAAGTTGTTGACCATTTTTTGCCCAACAGGCCAAAAATTGATCCCCTTCTATCCCTGCTATTCTAGGCCATTTTATTTTTCAATTTTTCATGAATCTATTAATTTCTATGAACTCTGTAGGTCTAAATCTACGGACTTTGTAGGTTTTGGATTTCTACGGACTCTGCAGGTTTTGGATTTCTACAGACTCAGCAGGTTAGTCTTTTAACACATGGAGAATTAGTTCCAGAGAGAGTGTTAAGTTTTATAAGGCTTCTTTAGGCTCTTACTTGAATAAAATCACAAGAAAAGTTGGCGTCTTTAAACCATTGAACCGGTTCAAGGCCTTCGTTCAATGTTTAAGTTCATCAACCAAGTTCAAGGCCTTGGTTCAACCATTGGTTCAACATTCAAGTCCATCGAGCTTTGTTTCATCTCTCAAGTTCAATTCATCAACAAAGTTTGTTGGCTTGGTTCAATGGGCTCGGTGCATAGCATTGAACCGTTTAACCAGTTCAATGGATTGGTTCAATCGGTTGGTTCAATGCCTTCAATTCAATCACTCAGTTCAATCAGTTCAAGTTCAACACAAGGTTCATCAGCCTTGGTTCACTCAATCGGTTTAGTGGCATAAGTTCAAGCGGATTCTAGTTCAATCAGATGGTTTAATGCCAAATTTCAACAGGCTCAACACGCTTCATTGAACCGTTGAACCAGTTCAACGAATTGGTTCAATCATTTGGTTCAACGGACTAGTTTAATGGTGTGGTTCAACACTTAGTTCAATCAATTAGTCCATTAGCAAGTCCATCAGTGTGCTTCATTGAACCATTGAACCAGTTTAATGAATTGGTTCAATCATTTGGTTCATCAACAAGTTCAAAGGTTTGGTTCACTTGGCATCGATGTGCAGCGTTGAACCATTGAACCGGTTTAACGAGTGGGTTCAATGGGGTGTCCTACAGCCGAAGGTCCAAAATCCCTTGTAGAGGGCAGTTCAAGGTTCAAAAGCCCTTACGGAGGGCAGAGAACGTTTCAAAGGGCAGCTCGAAGATAGAAGGGATAAAAGACTTAAGTGATAGGCCGAATTCTTTCAGACTTTTTGTCCGAAGAAATTCCTTCAGACAAAAGGCCTGAAGGAATTCAGGGAAAGCATTTTCAAAGGGTTCAAAGGTGCAAAAAAAGTCAAAGAGCTCATATAAAAGTCAAAGTGGCCAATTCTCACAGACTTTTTATCCACAATAAAAAATCCCGAAACAAAAGCCCGTGAAAAAAAAGCCGTAGAGAGGACCCGACGAGATTTACCAAGGATGGTGACATCCTAAAAATTGTCAAATTTAAGGAAATGGACTAGTCGTTGGGTGATGGCCACGTGAACATCAAATTTAAAGTAGTGAAGTATCTGTTTGTTTTGAACTGTCTAAGCACCAAATCATGGAAATAGCCTAAGAAACATAGTGACCCACCAAAAGATCACCCCTGAGGGCTGAAAGAGCAGGAAGAAGACAAGAAGTAGAAAAGGACAAAGCAGGAGGTGATTTATTTCCAGATGAGTGGCATGACCTATTTTCTCTAACTGGCATTGATGAGGGGACAATTGCAGTCTATTTGTAGAAAAGAGGCGTGGCCATGTTCTTTCATTAATGCTTGAACGCTAAAGTCAATTTTGGGAATTGTGTAGCATGGTAGTAGGCCTTTTATAAAGAATGACATCAGTAACAGTGGTTTCCTCTTCCCAAGGTTTAGAATGCATATGAACCACTTGTAGAAAAGAGTGCCAAAATCTTTCCCATTAAGCGTTAAGTTTCTCTTCCTCTTTCTATAAGTTTTAAACTTCTCTTTTGAGGAAGGATCTGCTCTCAGCCTTAAGGCAAAACTCTGCCCAAAATCTCTTGAGCTTGTAAGGCAGAGCTCTACCAAAATTTTAGCTTGAATCAAAACATAGCATTTTTACCTCCATTCTGAGTTTTGCATCTTTAGTATGTGTCTATGCCTTGATTCTGTGTTAAGTCATTTTCATAATGCTTTTGTAGGATGATTTTAGCATGTCTGGTGCATTTTCTAAGTTTCCTTTTACAAGTCTGTCAGAAGTGTCCCTAGAGGAGTATAGGTGAAGTGGATAGGCTGCTACAGTGTGTCTCAGAATGACTCTGGTAGTTATTTCCTCCTTGTATCTCCATGGACCCCTAACCCACTGATGCAGAAGGTTTTCTCGTGTCAGATGAAGTGTATGGGAGCTTATTCTCAGTGGAAATTATATGCTCTGACAGAGTAGATCAACCTTTTCTAGTGTATCACCTTTTCCTTTCATAGGCTTAGGTTCTATTTTTAGCATCTCTTTCTCTCTTTTCATCCCCCCCCTTTTTTCATTTTAGTTGTTAGCAGTAGGAGAAACTAGGGCCTAAAAGATACATCAGAGGGAGCTAGCCCTCATCTAGAGACTCTCCCCTCTAGCTTTGCTAGTCCCACAGGTGAGAGGGGAGTTTCCATTATTGCGTGTGGAAAGGTAGGAGCTCAGCCTCCTACCCATAGGTGCAAACCACTACATCAATAGTTTTTGGCATGCCCGGTGGGATCAACTAGGATAGGTTTTGTCCAAAGAGTTGAAGAATTTTTGGTGTGTTCTTCAACTGACCAGCCTTTGGAGGATTTTGCATCAACACCAATGGTGACTCTAAGTTGAATCAACTGGTTAAGTAGCCTGGTGCCATTAGAAATCATTTTTTTTTTATGTATAATTCCTTTACACAAAATCATGGACCTTGTATTCCTTCATATGACTTCGATCAGACTCAAAAAAATTAGAGAATCACCTCAAGCACCTCTCTTATTTTCCCTTCAATGATAAGGGAAGTGGCCATGGATTTTGAGAAGCAGATGATGGAGATTGACAGACTGGAGGAGTAGTATGGATATTAGCAAGAGCTGATGTATAAAGAGGAGTGTTTGTTTAGGCAAGCTCAAGCCTTGCAATCCATGGAGGAGGAGGTAGAAAAATGGAGAAATCCATTTATTCAAGGCAGTCAGCCTTGTGTGCCCCCTCCTATTTTGAAGAAAGCCCCTTCTTGTACACCAAATCCTTTCTATCAAATAGCACTCACCCACTCCAACTCATCTGATGCATCTACTCTCAATCTCATGCGCCTGGCTTTCCAACATCAAAGGGCATTAGAGCAACCCCCCATGGAGATCAATCTTCTCAATTCCTTATATTGTGAATCTTCCATTGGGGGAATACCATGAACCAGCATGTCTCTCTTCTAGAGAATCTTTCGGTGCATCAACAGTCTCTTCCTAGCATTCCTCAACCTCCCCAAGTCTTCTAATGTGATGCGCAGATTCTGAGTTGGAGGAAGGAATGCTAAGAACCAGCCCATAGCCTTGAAGAGGATGATGATGGTGACCTCCAAGAAAGACTCTTTCAAGATAATCTAACCAAGCAAATTGAATATTTAGAGGCTAGGATGAGACTGCTTCTTGAAAGAGAGTTCAAACTTCCAGACCTTATGGAGGAGCCCTAGGACATTGGAGAAAATAGAGTTGCTCCTTGTTCACAGGAGCAAAATTCCAATTTCAAGGTCCTAAACTGGGGGAAAATAGTATAATCATGGGGCAGGAAGGAGGAGAAGCAAGTTTTTTCTCAAAACCTTAAAGAAGATAAAGTTGCTCCTACCCATGATTCCTATGACCTCTAAGAAAGGCTCTTCCAAGAAGATCTAGCCAGGAGAATTACAGAGTTGGAATCTAAAGAGAGATTCCTCAGCCAGTGTGTGATGGATGGTTCAGACCCAATGGTACATTCCATGTCTAAACACACCCCACCTACACATTTCCAAGAGAGCTATCAGGCCATACCTGATATAGATGAAGTGTTGACCAAGTGGAAGGAGGAGAATCATTTGATTCTAGCTTAAGGACTGCCTCCTCTTCCACATGGTTTTCCCACTTCACCCCTTCTCAAGGAGGAACTTGTTCTACAGGAGGCGAGAGAGGAGCAAAAGATCCAATCTACAGTTTCCCAAGAGGATGTCATGAGTGACAATGAAGGTGGAATCATCATGGAGGCTTCTTTTGAAGACACCATCGGTAGTGGAGAAGATGTATGTCTTACATATATGCAGATGTTCCAGCAATACGAGGAGGAATAAAAGCATGGTGAGCTCTCTTCCCCTTTGTTTAATGAACTTCTTTGTTTCTTTGATGAGGAGGATGACTACACTGAGGAGCCTGAGTTGGAGGAAGATCAGTAGGATATCTTTGAAAATCTAGAGATCCTGATCATCGAGGAGGAAAAGGAGAGGTCTGTCTTCCGTAAAGGAGGCCTTGAAGAAGAAATTTTTGAACAGAGAGGTGATGTTTTGTGGGATGAGCAATCAGTTTGTGATTCCATTTTAGACATCAAAACTGTCACCCTTCTTCAAGAAGGCTAAAAGGGAACAGAGGATGAGTTTGACAGAGTCTTCAACAAGGTAGAGGGAAACAAGTCAGACCATGATGCATTGCAAACGGACTATATAGATCAAAGGGCTTATGGTGATGAGCCAGCAGCCATTGATTTCTTGGTGAAGTGCACCAGCATGAAGGACCAGCATTCAACAAGCCTCTAGGGACAAGAAGAATACATGTATGTTGGAGGCATGTTTGAATCTAATCCACTCAGATACCAGCCAATCCGGGTGACAGGCAAGAGGAGCAGGTCACCAACTCTCTTTTTCATTCAGCTACTTGCCTGGCATCATAAGTCTTCTTGCTAGGAAGGGGACTTAAGAAGCTTTCCCTTTGACCTAGGAGGGAGGCAAATTTTCTTGGTTAGCTATATATAGTAGTTTGCTTTTAGTTTATTTCCTGTTTTCCCTAAGTGCAGTTTGCACAAGTAGTGTTTTTAGCCTGGTGTGTGTTTTCCTTTGTGTGTGGGGTAAAAGGCTTCATGTTTGATTCTTGGATCTTTTGGGGCTGTTGCTAATATTTTTTCAATCTGCATCTGACTCTGTGCCCAATGGACTGCAAGGCAACTAGTCTTTAATCATAGCAGGCATGCTTCCCCTGGGAGTCACCAATTTGTTAACCATTTTTTGCCCAATAGGCCAAAAATTGGTCCCCTTCTATCCCTACTATTCTAGGCCATTTTATTTTTCAATTTTGCATGAATCTATTCATTTCTATGAACTCTATATGATTTCTATGGACTCTACAGGTCTAAATCTATAGACTCTATAGGTCTAAATCTACAGACTCTATAGGTTTTGGATTTCTACAGACTCTGCAAATTTTGGATTTCTATGGACTCTTCAGGATTTGGATTTCTATAGACTCAGTAGGTTAGTCCTTTGGCACATGGAAAATTATTTCCAGAGAGAGTGCTAAGTTTTACAAGGCTTCTTCGGGCTCTTGCCTAAAGAAAATCACAAGAAAAGTTGGTGTCTTTGAACCATTGAACCGGTTCAAGGCCTTGGTTCAACATTTAAGTTCATCAGCCAAGTTTAAGGCCTTGGTTCAACCATTGGTTCAATGTTCAAGTCCATCAAGCTTTATTTCATCACTCAAGTTCAATTCATCAGCAAATTTTGTTGGCTTGGTTCAACGGGCTCAGCACGTAGCATTGAACCATTGAATCGGTTCAACGGATTGGTTTAATCAGCTGGTTCAACCCCTTCAATTCAATTGCTTGATTCAATCAGTTCAAGTTCAACACAAGGTTCATTAGCCTTGGTTCACTTAGTTGATTCAATGGCATTAGTTCAAGTGGCTTCCAATTCAATTAGACGGTTCAATACCAAAGTTCAACGGGCTCAATGCGCTTCGTTGAACCATTAAACCAGTTCAATGAATTGGTTTAATCCTTTGGTTCAACAGACTAGTTCAATGGTGTGGTTCAACACTTGATTCAGTCAATTAGTCCATTGGCAAGTTCATCAGCACGCTTCATTGAACCGTTGAACCAGTTCAATAAATTGGTTCAATCATTTGGTCCATCGGCAAGTTCAAAGGTTTGGTTCATCGACAAGTTCAAAGGTTTGGTTCACTTAGCATCAACACGTAGCATTGAACCATTAAACTGGTTCAACGCGTTGGTTCAATAGGTTGGTTCAATAGGGTATCCTACAACTGAAGGCCCAAAAGCCCTTGTCGAGGGCAGTTCAAGGTTCAAAAGCACTTACGGAGGGTAGAGAACGTTTCAAAGGGCAGCCCGAAGATAGAAGGGACAAAAGACTTAAGCGATAGGCCAAATTATTTTAGACTTTTTGTCTAAAGGAATTCCTTCAGACAAAAGGCTCAAAGGAATTTGGGGAAAGGATTTTCAAAGGGCCTGAAGGTGCAAAAAAAGTCAAAGAGCTTGCAAAAAAGTCAAAGCAGCCAATTCCTGTAGACTTTTTATCTGCAAGAAAAAAGCTCGAAATAAAAGCCCACAAAAAAAAATTCATAGAGAGGACCCGACAAGATTTGCCAAGGATGGTGATGTCTCGAAAACCATCAAATTTAAGGAAACAGACTAGTTGTTCAGTGACGGCCACGTGAACGTCAAATTTAAAGCAGTGAAGTAGCCATTTGTTTTGAACTGTCTGAGCGCCAAATCATGGAAATAGCCCCAGGAACGAGTGACCCACTAGAAGATCACCCCTAAGGGCTAAAAGACTAGGAAGAAGATAAGAATCAGAAAAGGACAAAGTAGGAGGTGAGTTATTGCCAGATGAGCGGTGTGACCTATTTTCTCTAACTGGCATTGATGAGGGGACAAACTGCAGTCTGTTTGCAGAAAAGAAGTACGGCCATGTTATTTCATTAATGCTTGAATACCAAAGTCAATTTTGGTGATTGTGCAGCATGGTTCCAGTAGGCTTTTTCTAAAGAATGACATCAGTAAAAATGGTTTCCTCTTCCCAAGGTTTAGAATGCACATGGGCCACTTACAAAAAAGAGTACCAAAATCTTTCCCAGGAAGCACCAAGTTTCTCTTCCTCTTTCTATAAATTGTAAACTTCTCTTTTGAGGAGGGATCCACTCTCAGCCTTAAGGCAAAACTCTACCCAAAATCTCTCAGGCTTGTAAGGCAGATCTCTGCCAAAATTTTACCTTGAATTGAAACATAGCATTTTTACCTCCAATCTAAGTTTTGCATCTTTAGTATGTGTCTATGCCTTGATTATGTGTTAAGTCATTTTCATAATGCTTTCACAAGATGATTTTAGCATGTCTGGTGCATTTTCTGAGTTTCCTTTTACAGCTCTGTCAGAAGTGTCCCTAGAGGAGTATAGGTGAAGTGGATAGGCTGTTGCAGTGTGTCTTAGAACACCTCTGGTAGTTATTTCCTCCCTGTATCTCCATGGACCCCTAACCCACTGATGCAGAAGGTTTTATTATGTCAGATGAAGTGTATGGGAGCTTGTTCTTGGTGGAAAGTGTATGTTCAGGTGGATTAAATCAACCTTTTCTGGTGTATCACCTTTTCTTTTTGTAGGCTTAGGTTATGTTTTCAGCATCTCTTTCTCTCTTTTCATCCCCCCCTTTTTTCATTTTAGTTGTTAGCAATAGGAGAAATGAGGGCCTAAAAGATACATTAGAGGGAGCTAGCCCTCATCTAGAGACTCTCCCCTCCATCTTTGCTGGTCCCACAGGTGAGAGGGGAGTTTCCATTATTGTGTGTGGAAAGGCAGGAGCTCAGCCTCCTGCCCATGGGTGTAATCCACTGCATCAACACAAGTATTTACAAAAATAATGACGAGTAATTGACTGATGAACTCTCTAAAAATTTAGAGTCATGGAACTCTATCAACCAACTTCTCCTAAGGACCTAGGACTTTGTGCCCTTGATATACCTGCTCTATGCTAGATCCTTTCTACCATGTGTTTATCTCCTCATAGGTTGGTGAAAAACCTCTGATGGATAAGGTCTACGTGACCCTTATGAATTTTTTCTTAACTTTTCCCACTTCCCATGCACTCCCCAAGTCTTCTACTATTGTTTCAAGTCCTATGTTTTTGATTTCCTTATGACTAATTCTCCTTTGATTAGGTCCTTTCGCACTATTGATTCTATACCTTTGTGCTTTCATGCCCTATAGGTTCCATGCCACAGTGCTTTTGCACCATTCATGTTATGTGTCATAAAAATTTTGTGCTATGATCCTTCTGTGCCATATTAGTTCCATGCCAAAATGTCAAAACATAGCTAAAATTTGGGGGCCAACATCACCCCACACTATGCTCTTAGTCCATCTCAGACTAAGTCTCATTGGTGGCCTCTACCAAAAATTGAAGCCTCATTTGCTCAATATAATTCTTAACATTGTCCCAATGTGATAATGTGTCAATAGAATTAGTATTTATTAACTCAATGGCCTCCTTGGACTTCTTCATCTCCTTAGGTTAGCTAGATGTTTCATTGGCCTTCTTGACCAAATCATTTAGGGAGGTGTTGACATCCTTATGGATGTCTTTGAGTGTTAAGACTTGTTTGACAACTTATCCTTAAAGGGCTAAAAAATTGGCATTTAGTTTTTGGTGATGTGTGTTGATCTTTTCTTCCGTCATCTCTACATCCTTGAATGTTTTGGCATGCCCAACGTGATCCCTTATTGAGAGTGCAGCATTAGCAATTTATTGTCTATAGGCTTCTTCTACTTAGAGTTGAGCCTTCAAGATATTATTTGGGTATGCCAACCTTTCAAAAATCCCATCTAAAATGGGGATAACTTCCCCAACTCTTTCTCGGGTATGCTTGCAGACTTCACTTACCTCAGTGAATTACTCTGCTATCTCCAATCCATCATTTCTCAATGTAGGTTGCTCCTTATAGTGATTCAATAAGAGGTTCACCAAGATTTCTAGTTTATCTACGGCATCCCCTTCAAGATGTACGTCATCCACCAGTGTTGGCTCCTAACCCAAAATTGTCTTACACAAATTCAATGTTTTAACTTTCACCTCTGTGGCCTCCTTTACCTATTACTTCAAAGTAGCCACTTCCTTGGTAAGCACCTTCTTGGCGGTAACTTCCTTATTATGTATACTGACTACCTAGGTTTGTTTCCTCTTTATGTTATGTGCATCAAAATATGATAAAATATTCTAGCATATGACCTCCAAGGACATCTTCAAAAATGTTGTTTTGGCTTGTCGAGGAGTGATCTCTTGGGGATCTACCCATAATGGTTTGGGAAATGAAGAATTGGGAAATGAAGAAGCATCAGGACCTAGAAGAAGGCTATTTTGAGGGAGCTCAAAGGTGCACTCCTCATTATACATCTCCAATAAAAAGCAAACTTGTTTCTTTGTCTATAGAGTCAAATCATGGGGAAGGAAGTGTAGCTATAGATACAACATCCTATCAAGGATGCCTACTTGATAATGATCTCACAAATTGCTAGATGCATCAATGGTAGGCTCTTCTAAAGACCCAATTAGCTCCTTCCCTTTATTTGGGTCATGATTTAATACCTCACCTCTACATTGGTAGCTAAAGAAGTGCTACCAATGGCCATTTTTCTTATCTCTTGTTCTTCACCATCCCCCTCTTTGCCTTAAAGGTACTCAACATCAAGTGGTGAATCATCATAGGTGGCCTCCTCTCACATCAGGGAGGGTGTCTTCTTGGAATTGGATTTTGATGCTTCTATTTGGACTGCAAGGAATTCCTACTTAGGTGTTTTCTCTATGTCTCATTGATATGTAGCTCTTAATGATGAAACTTTTGGGGGAGATAGCTACGAAGTTATTTTAGGTGATGAAGGTAGAGTTGGAGGAATGTGTGAAGGAGAAGGTGGGGATGAGGGACTTTTGGTAGTGAATATTCGGGTGGATAAGGTCAAGGAGGAGAAGGGAACGGTGGAGAATATTGAGGATAAGAGCAAGGTGGAGAAGGGTGAAGTGGAGAAGGTCAAGGAGGTGAGGTTGTTGATGGTGAGGGGTTTGGCCATGGTGCCTAGGAAGTCTTTTTTCATTTTTGGGGATCCTATTGATTACTTGCACTGGCATCATGCTCAATTTGCTTCTTCTTATTCAAGGGAGGTACTTGTGGGAGATTTTTCTTCTCTTTTTCTATGCGCTTTGAGTCTTTCTTGGGTCACAGCATATAAAAAAAATTGTGTACCTATTATCCCACTAGTATTGGCTTGGCCTTTATATATATCAGGTTCATCTTCTTCTTCTCCCTATATGCCTTCTTGCCTAGATACACATACATATTTTGGAGAGTATGAATATGAAAATTGATCTTTTCTACCTCCAAGACAATAGGTTGTGTAGCATAGATCTGGTTCATAGAGTCAATGAAGTATCATGATAAAATGGCATATGATAACTTTAACCATATAAAGACTTATTTAGAAGGGACCATCCTGATGCATGAAAGAGAGAAGTGTTACTTCATAGTGAATTATTCTTTCTCAGTAGCCAGGGGGGAAATCCTTTGGGATACTCTATTCATTCCCAAACACCTACTTCATACCATCAAACCAATACTTCATTTTTATTTTGTATGATGGGGTGATATGCCCTAGGCATGTGAAAGCCTTGAAGCACTCATTAGGGCACTTATTCTCAGGTGGGTATGCCCAATTTAGTGTTCCCATGGTGTAATTTGGTACACCAATTTCATCAAAACCCACCAAAAGCAAAAATACACCCCATGAAAACCTATGGTTGAGTATTCGATGGGTATTTTCTACATCCTCAACATTTTTTTGGATAAAATAGATAGTCTAATTATGTTTTAAGCCTTGAGTGACTTGGTCGGTGATGTAAAGGTGTGTCATGTCAACCTCTTTCTAATGACCAGTCCAACTAATTTTGGTCATGATGATCTACATTGCAACTCAGAGGGTAGGATCCTGTAGGTTCTTGATATGCATGGTATGGCCCTGCTTCTAATACATCAGTGTTGTGGTTATCTTTTAGACCTCATTGGTGTCTACCAAGTTAGTAGCCATATCCAACCCTAAATACTATAGTCATAATACCTTGCTTATCCTCTCAAGTGTGATCTTCATACAGTGCTTAGGAAAATAAAGATAGTCTTCATGGATATGCGAGAGTATGAACTTGATGACCTCCATGGGTTTTCCAAAGTAAGGTAAATTGAAAAGTTAGATTAACCCCATAGCTTCCAATACATTGAAAATCTTAAGATCATACACCAACTGATTCTTGGTGTTTTGGAGCTCAACTCAATAATCATTCTATAATTCCACCTCATTCCTAGTTTGATAATAGTTGTAGTTAGAAATCATGAAAGTGGGCACCTTGAAGATCTAGTTCTCCACACATAACACCAACTCAGGATACTACATTTCCTCAATCATTAGTGGTAGGGTAGAGATGATTGAGTCTTCAAGGCTTGTTGCAATATACTAGTTTCTCCACTTTTCATGTGTTATGCTTGTTCCTCTAGTGTCTCTTCTCTAATAAATACCATGTCTCCTCCAAGTACCTTTTATTCCTTTGCTATTACAAGTAATGGATTAGTCCTTAGGGCCTTTTTCTTAGGCTACATCACCCTCTGAGGAGCATGAAGGTTGATGCACAATCATCTAACATTCCCAAAGGAGTATGTCGTTATTATAATTAACTTCAGCTTTTCAAGCTTAACTTCCCTCTAATGGTGGACTTTCTTTGCAACCTACAACTTTTCCTTGTCATGATCATGTCCTAAATTTATCCTATGTTTTTCTTACATAGACAAACTCATAGTACATGTATATAGATTCATAATGCTTCATATATTTTGTTGTGGAATTGAATGAACTTAATCTGCTCTTGACTCTAGTATTATTCGATCTTAGTTCTATTAATCTCAAATAAACACAAAGGTAAAACGTAAAAATGAGTTAACTTGTCTATTTATATGTTTCAGGGGGTGTTCTGCATTTACTATCCTCTTTTAGCTCATCCATCACTTTTCATCATTAATATAATTTTAATGGTCATCATTATTCGATCGTCACTTCTTGCCATTAATTCTTTTCATGGTTATGTCTTATCATGCCCTTGGAATACTTCTCATAGTTACTATTCTTTTCCACATTAATGGCATGTCTTGTCCTATACCTTTCTTTGAGGTGGAAGATAGTTATGTCCCACACTTTTCTTAGAGTGGAATATAATTGTGTCTTTAAAAAATTTAAACTATTGGTGGGAACACCCTATCCTTAGGCTATGTTTGCATTCCTTAAATTACTTACACATCCTAAGTACCTTGCATGCCCTAAGTATCGTGCACCTTGTAATTTTTATACCTATCTTTAATCATAAATTCAGATCTTTTACCCCACACTAAAATTGAGTCATGGTCCTCCTCAAAAATATAAAGTCAAAATTTTAAAGACAATTACATTAAATAAATGTTGTGCACAAAAAAGGTAGCACATTTATTGAAAATAGGAAATCCTAAACTAATGACATAAGCCTTATTGTTTTACAACATTTGAACTACTCAAAATTAAAATACAATCAGAGTTGGCTCCCATTGAAATACCTAGGAAGGAACTGGTCATCCAACCTTTGTAACCAATAAGCTCTAGTAGGTCAAATGTTACGAATGATAAAAGGACCATCCCAGTAAATCTAAAGTTTTCTAGAATGGTGTATAAACATGGAGTCATATATCAATACCTTCATTCCCAGGGAAAATGTTTTGTGTTTTATGTGGTGGTCATGCCATGCTTTTTATTTGTGATTTTCCACATCTTGACTCCAATGAGTGAAGAAATGGGATTCATCAAGCTATAAAAAAGTCTCTAGGCATGCTTTCAAGGATGATTCCTCATCCAATTATCCTATGCATGTAATGCAAAGAGACAATTCCAAAAATTTAACTGGAAGGACTGCCTCTTTGTCATTTACTAAATTAAACGGGGTGATTTTATTCAAGAACTTGTAAGTTATTCAGTAAGCCCATAGTACCACAGATACCCTATCATCCTAATTAGTTCAACTAATATCACAAATCTTCATCAAGGTGGTGCTTAGGATCTTGTTGAAGGCCTCGGTAGTGTCACTAGCTTGAGGGTGATATGACATTATTTTTGGGGTGTGCAATCATGAATTCAACTAATAAGATGTGAATAGTTTCAATTAGAAAATGGGTGTTATGATCATCAATGAAAATTAGTGGACATCCAAACCAAGTTATGATATGCTCCTAAATAAATCATATAGTAGTGATAGTTGTACAATCTCTTATTGTTGTAGCTTAATCCCAATATGTGAGGTAGTTAGTTGTTATGATGATATATCAATAACCTATTCATCATCTAGCTAGAGTGATGGGGCCAAAAAAATTAATGGCCCATTTCTCAACCAGTTCTTGAGAGAGAATTGGTTTTAGAGGCATGTCATCTAGTTGATTTGGTTTCCCTATACACTAGCATATGTCACATTGCCTAACAATACCTTATCATCTTGAAAAAGAGTAAGCCACCATAATAGAGTAAGTAAAACTTTACACTTGATAGCCTCTCCAGCATAGTGTCCTCTGGTAATACCTTCATAGACTTCTTAAAGTACCTTGTAATTCTTATGTTTTATAACACAAAATTGAAAAACTTCTTCACATCCAATCTTGTAAAGATCCCCTCTTATGAGTTGAAAGGGTACAGTGTGGACCACAAGTTATTTCTTGGCCTGTGGAGTTAGACAATCAAGTGTGGAGCCAATAGTTAAATAGGTTGTAATGTCTTCTAACTCTTCAAGTACATGAGTAACACATAAGATATAAACATTAGGTTGGTCATCTTCAATATCGTATGGTTATTTTCCAAACTTAATTTGGGATAGATGGTTAGGTCCACAATTAGCTTTTCCAAGTTTGACCATGATAGAAAACTCAAACTCTTGGAACAACATTATCCAGTGGTAGATTCATCCATGTAGCACAAGTTTTTTACTAAGTACTTAAAGGCCTCATGATCTATACAAAATACAAAGGGTGTTTCTTATAAATATTGTCAAAACTTTTATAGAGCATAGACCATCGACAATACTTCACACTCTATAGTGGTGTAATTCCTCTCAACTGGAGTGAGTTTTCCACTCGCAAAATAGATTGGATGATCAAGGTGACCTTCCCCTAGTTGTGAAAGAATTAAACCAACTGCCATTCTATATGCATCAACATGGACATGAAACAATCTTATCTAATCAGGGAATTGGAGGATTGGAGTGGTCACCAGCTTATCCTTCAAAGTCTCAAATGCTTCTTAGTAAGATAAAATCCATATGAAGTGTTATTTATGCTTTAGAATTTCCTTTAGGGGTGTAGAAATATTTTCATATCCATAAATGAATTTTTATAGTACCTTGTATGTCTTAGAAAGGCACAAACCTCATGTTGAGACTTGGGTGCTAGGAGTTAAAGAATAATGGATACCTTTTTTGGGTCTACCAAAAGTCCATCTTTACAAATAATGTGTCCTAGGAACACATTGAAAGGTGTAGAAAATAGGCACTTCTTTAAGTTTATTGATATTTGTAATACTTGGTAGTACTCAAGCATAAGTCTTAGGTTTGAGAAATGTTCCTTGACCAAGCCATAGATTGTCCAATCATCCAAGTAGACCTGAAGAAACTTATGGATGAAATATTTAAAGGCTTCAATAGTTATATGTGATAACACAGCTGGTGTGTTCTTTAACCTAAAAGGCATGACAATATATGTGAACAAGTCCCATTTAGTAATAAACATCATCTTTAGTTGGTCCTCCTTAATGATCTAGACCTGATGGTATCCCAAGAATCCATATGTGAAATTATATATCTCACATCCAGTAACACCTTAAAGGATTTCCTCTGTGAATGGTGTTGGGAAAGGATTAGTGGCATGGGATGAATTAAGTACCCAATAATCAATGCAAATATAGATGCATCCATTTTTATTTATAATAATCACCATGGGACTAACCTACGCAAATTCATTAATGTGTTTGATTACTCTAATGCATAACAAGTTTATTGATATTTGTAATACTTGGTAGTACTCAAGCATAAGTCTTAGGTTTGAGAAATGTTCCTTGACCAAGCCATAGATTGTCCAATCATCCAAGTAGACCTGAAGAAACTTATGGATGAAATATTTAAAGGCTTCAATAGTTATATGTGATAACACAACTGGTGTGTTCTTTAACCTAAAAGGCATGACAATATATGTGAACAAGTCCCATTTAGTAATAAACATCATCTTTAGTTGGTCCTCCTTAATGATCTAGACCTGATGGTATCCCAAGAATCCATATGTGAAATTATATATCTCACATCCAGTAACACCTTAAAGGATTTCCTCTGTGAATGGTGTTGGGAAAGGATTAGTGGCATGGGATGAATTAAGTACCCAATAATCAATGCAAATATAGATGCATCCATTTTTATTTATAATAATCACCATGGGACTAACCTACGCAAATTCATTAATGTGTTTGATTACTCTAATGCATAACATATTGTCAATCTCTTCTTTGGCATGTGCCCAAAGATTAGGATTCATTATATATGGCCTTTTCCTTACTAGTCGAGCATCATCAACCAATTTAATATGAATTTTTCCTAGGGATAGATGAACTCTTTTCATCTCATTGTAGCTACTTGGAAAGATATATTTATATTATTTTAATAACTCTAATATCTTTGAAATTTAGTGTCGATCCAATCATTACCTACAGTATCCATCTTTGGTTATTGCTCCTATAGATGTTGTGTTAGATAATCTAAATGGGTCTAGAGTAAGGGTTGTCATTATCAGCACCAGTATCATGAACTATTCATGTTCCATAGTCTATATGAACATCTAAATGATTTGACAAAGGGTCAAGTGGATTGGATCCTTCACATTCTTCTAATTAAAACACTAGCTTCTATTTTCCTAGACATATCTCTTCGCATCAGTCCTAATCAAGGACTGGTTCTCATGTAAAAACAAAATATATAGATGGTTTATTAAAGAGATGTAGAGTTTCTTTAGGGACATGATGGATACTTATCAGGCAATCTTCAAGGGGATTGGGGTCATCAACAATAGCTTCATGTATGGCCTAGACAGTGAGCCACAAATCCATTCTTGGAGAAGAATAAGATAGTGTTGATTTCATGTTCTCCTTCAATAGATGCTAGATTATGTTACCCATGTGTTGTTATTCATGAACATACCATGCTCATGCCTAGGTGCATAAAGTTCCATAGATTGCATGTACCCACAAGTACCCTGGTAAGTAAGATGTTTCATCTCTCCACATTGACTTGCAAGCCTCTTATGGGGTTTGAGTGCTTATACTTTGCTATACCAATTATTCCCCTAACTTTGTTATCATGATGGAACTAGTGATGTAAGGTTGAGCGTATTTGATCCCAATAGAGAAGTAGCTCACAATGGGTTTACCACCATCTTGTAGTTGTACCATCAAAAGTGTGAACCAAGGATCAGATACGGTCTATGTTAGTGTGATAAAACTCTTTAAGGCATTAGATAAAGTCATGAACTTCCATTTATCTATCAAAACATGGAGCTTCATTGAGTCTTTCTAGAGGTACATTTATCATTGGTCCCCTTGTGACTTGGAAAATGATAAGGTGAATAAACCTATGGAATTTATGGTAGTGGCATGCAACATTCTCTTGAGTGTTAATGGTAATACACACTCTTCTAGTGAGATCATAGTGACCATAGGCCCAATAATTACAAGAATTGCTTGTAGTGCTAGAAAGGGACTAAGTGTCTAACCGTCATAGAATGCCATCAGGAGTAGGATCACATTGCTCATTATTCTTAGAAAAGACATTATAGATGTGGTTAATATCATATTCCACATTGACAGGCTATATATAAGGAAGCCCATGTATTTGCTCTAAAGGAATCATAATGCATTGGTCAACATTCTCAAAACTAATGTAATGCTTATTGAAAATTAGGTCTACATTATTTTCATAAAACCAATGTCATCCAAATAAATCTTAGAATTCATTAGCCTCTGCTAATTCTAGAACCTCAAAACCCACCTTGAAGGATACTCTAAGTATATCAACTATTGCATTCTTGAGGACACCAATTGGTAAAGCACAAGTTTTATTTTTCATAAATAATACATGTGGTGAAGGTTGTAGTGTCAGACTAGCCACTTTATGCCATGCATCCTTGGTGAGAACATTAACTTTGACCCTAGTGTCAACTAAAATGTCTTGGATTACCCACCCATCGATGGTATTATTGACTAGTATCTCTTTATCTTCTAGAGGAGTAGGAGGAATACGGGTATCTTACCATTGAGCATGATTCAGATGATGATCCTCAATCTACCAAGCTACTTGAGGTTGAGCATTATTTGGTACTTGTACGCAAT
The DNA here is from genome assembly GCA_037957365.1 of Torreya grandis. Lineage (NCBI taxonomy): Eukaryota > Viridiplantae > Streptophyta > Pinopsida > Cupressales > Taxaceae > Torreya > Torreya grandis. Next base: position 531,559 of record JARHVA010003989.1, on the reverse strand, counting down.
TCTTAAGCCAAATTCTTAGTTGTGTGACAATATCCTCATCTAGCATACACTTGCACAACAACTGAAAGTCATCACATGCCATGTTTTTAGGCTCAATTGCCTTCTGCATATTAGCACATTGCATTACTTATTTATCTTTAAGAAATTTAATTTCTCCTTGGATTTCTTGAACCAATGTCATAGTGTCCTATATCACATCCTTCTATTTTTGGGCATCAGGATACTTTCTTGCTCATGGTTCTTCATGCTTTACCTTCTCAATAGGATTGGAGGTAGATTGAGATTGTCATCCACTACATGTGATAATGTTCATTTATTGAATTATTAGGGTGCTTAAATGTGCACATCATTGTGGTTTCTCAATTCAAACCATACCGACACCCTTTTCATCTCTCCTTAGTGATATTTATGTATAAGTCATGACACTCTTCCAACAGATCATCCTTTTTACAAAAAGCACATGTAGGGTAGACCAAACAATCTCTTTAATAGTGGTCTATGGATCCACATTTGTAACATGTATTGACTAGGAAATGACCACCTCTTCATCCTTGTCCTCTACCTCAACCATGATAGCCACCATTATCTTGATTGTTAACTACAAAGGTTTGGCACGTACTGTATGCATGTGCTTCAAAAATGTCACTAATTAGTCAGTAATCATTAGTGTCATGAGTGTAGGAATCACATATTTTACATATTCAGACACCTTTGAGTGTGTTGTTCATTTCAAAAGTGGACAAGAGCATACATCATCCTCTTCATGATAGACTTCACACAACTACTTCAGTACAACACGGACATTCTTGCATGAGTAGTTACTTCAAGTATGTCCTTAAAACTCATAATCCATGCCCCAAATGCCATTATGAGTATAATTTGCATTATTTTCAATTAATTTCTTGAGTTATAATGCCATTGAATCTATCTAAGCTTTTATGAAAGGACTCATCCTAGTATCAATACTACCAACTATTTCAACATGGAGGGTGTCTTCCAAAGCCTCATGTAGGCTAGTAAAGGTCTTCTAAGATAATGTTAATTGAAATAAAAGTAACAAACCTCCCTTAAACCACTGTGCATGTTGAACAACATTAATTTTCAATGACAATTTTGACAATAATGTTTTGAATCTTGCATCATACTCCTGTACACTTTTAGTAAGTTCCTACTTTATGTCCTTCAACATGACTATGATTTATTGTTCACATTTAAGAATATCAAATTCTTGAAAGAATGTCATTTTAAGAGTATCATAGTCAACCACTGCTTATTGAGGGTTGAACTTTCTATACCATTTATGTGCTCTCTCCAATAGTGTAGTTATAAATTAGGTATCTTTTCTCTTAGAAGAACTAATGCCTCACCCCCTCTAGATGAGTTCACACTTAGGGATGTGTTCTACTACATTCTCCATACCCTATATTTAGGTAAGTGAAGTTTCAATTCATAATATACCATTATCAGTTGAGGTGCTTGAACTAGTGGTTATTGAGAACCTCTAGATCATGTCCCTTGATGGGGAAGTCCACCACTTCTTCTTGTGCCAATTCCTAGTCCAAATCTAGTGACTCCATCAGTAGTGCTCATGACATGGGGTATGATAGCTAGTGGATTAATCAAATTTGGGCATGTACTCTATCCACCTTTAAGGCCAAGTCCTCTAGGCATGCTAAATTGTGCCATGAAATTCCCTTGAAGAGGGTAAGAAAGTGTTAAGTCTATATGAGTGTCAATTGGCTCAGTTCCAATATGACTTATAGGTTTAGTCTCTAATTCCACACTATTTGTATCCTAATTATGTATATATATGTCATTTGATTCAAAATCATGAGCACACACTATGGTTAGGGAGCACGGTTGGTTCATACTTGGTTCTTTAATTTTTTCCATTTGGTTGGTTTCACCTCCATATGATAATAGTGGCATGGGGAAAAGTTCAAAAGTGATGGGGTCCTCTTGGTGTGTTTCTAATTCCCTGTAGATCCTAACAGCACTTTTTGAGTTCTCTCAATCTCTTCTCATGCTAATTACTCCTATAATATTCTATCGAGCTTCATCATATTTTTGCTTCTATAATTCCCTCTGATTGGCTACCATTATAAACCTATAAGCTTGTACCAACTCTTCTCTACTCCCCTTCCAAATATGTGGCTCATGCAAAAAAGGATTTAGCTCTCCATTAGCATAGTCTTTAGTCTATAGTTAATTAATAACTTTTGATTTCTAAAGAGAAATGTCTAATGTAATGATCATGTGGTTCTCTAAGGAACTAGAACTTTGCTTCTTCAGGACATGACTAGGTAGTTATAGCATACTCTATAATGTAGTTGTTCAAAACTCCTCTCCACTAAATGTTGACATCTCACATCCACAGAGTTCTAAGTCATGCTAAAGCTCTTTATCATTCTAGTGTCTAAGACTATCTTCTCCCAAGGTTTCATGATCATCCTTGAGCATACGTAGATAGCCAAGTGTGTAAATGAACTAGGATCTCAGCAAAGAAAGCTTCATATAATGCACTATAGATATTCTACTCTACCCACTACCATGCATAAACTCCTAGTTCAAGGTAGGTAACCATAAAATTATCTTCAACTTTAGTAATCCATTATTTAATACTCTCAAGGGTGATATGCTCAAACATATCCCATGACTTTGAAACAAGTGATATGGGTCCTGGCAATGGAACCAAAATTTTAGATTTTATTCTTAATAGAGCTTTGGTGTTAAAGTGTAGCCCAATGAGCTAACACGCTAGCCCTTTCTTGCAAGACTGTGGTCTTACGCACTCACCTAAAATATGCAACTAGAAACCGATTCCTATAGGTTATGTTGTGCAGTAACATTTACTTAGTTATATTTATTATGTTAAACATATATTTAATTAGATATTACATAGAGAAAAAGATAAACTACTTTAATCCTAGTATCATTACATTCAACCACCATAATCATGTAAAAGAGTGCCATGAAGTTCTGAGATTGTTATTTAGCAGAAAAAAAGAATTGTAAAGATTTCACACTAAGTTCCAATCATTAAGTGCTCAACTTAGCTTAGCGTAGATACACAACTATCCATTTAACTGATTATGAACACAATATGGTTATAATATCCACAACTCATATATTAAGCTTTAGCAAATCATTATCAAGAAAAAAAACCATCCTCATCATGATTTACAATAGGGGTATTTATACTTGTTTATCCCTTACCAAGTATTTACAATAATAATGATAGGAGTAAATGACCAATGAACTCTATAAAAACTAAGAGTCATGGCACCCTATCAACTAACTTCTCCTAAAGACCTAGGCCTTTATGCTCCTTATATACTCACAATGTTATATCTTTGCTACCATGTGTTTATCTCCTTGCAAGCCATTATAAAACCTCTAATGGATAAGGTCTATGTGACCCTTATGAATCGATCCTAAACCACTCTTTCTTCCCATGCACTCCCCAAGTCTTAGCTATTGTTCTAATTCATATGCTTTCAGTTTCCTCGTGACTAATTCTCCTTTGATTGGGTCCTCTCACATTATTGCTTCCATGCCTTTGTGCTTTTGCACCCTGTAGGTTCCATGCCATGGTGCTTTTATCCCATTCATGTTTTGTGCCATAAAATTTCCATATTATGCTCCTTTTGTTCCATATTAGTTATGTGCTAAAATTTTGGGGCCAAAAAAATGCTAGAATGATAGTGGTCTTGAATACCTTGAGTGTGTTTGAGCTTTAAAATCTTTAAAATCTAGGATTAGGGAAGATATAGATGGTAGTATGAAAAATTAGGGTAGAATAGGGATAAAATACCTTATTTTTTCTCAAATTATTTCTTATTTGGATAGGTTTTTCCATATATTTTCCATCTAGTGAATAGAGGTCAAATAGTCTTGTATTTATAGAGATCTATAACTTGTACGAATAATAAAATGTACTTAGGCTAACCTTAGGAGGAGCACACATTTTAAAATGTATCCATTCATGATATTTAGGGAAAGGGACACTAAAGATAAATTAGGAACACTACCACCATATTGTTTCAATGTCCTTAATGTGGTGCTAGTGTCTAGTCGGTAGATTGTTAGGCACACTAGGTTGGGATCTAGGAATGTTGTCTTGGAATTGTGTTTGGGATGATAGAACATGTGTGTGGTTTTCACAATGGATGGAAAAGTGTGGTAAAGTATATATGATAGTTATAGGTCTAAGCTAGGAATAGGCTATCTCAAACAACACTCTTGGCATCTAAATACCACTTTTAGGTGATTACACAAGGTCTTTAGTCCCATCAAATTTAATAGTTGGAGAGATATTTTTAATATTAATAAAAACAATGGAGTAAAAGGTTAATTTTGGATATTTTGAATCATCTTATTATGCATAAGGGGTAGGGGAAGGATATTTCATGTGGCATATCTAAGAGGTAGAGGTATAAAATTTTGATTATTTTGAGGTAAGAGAATAAGAGGTTGATTATCCATGTTTAATAAATGATGTTGTATTTCCATCATTTGATAAGTATTATATCTTGACATAATATTGATTTGTTGAACTATTTATGTAAAAATTTAAGTCATGTCAATTGGTGGATTGGGGTTATTCATGTTTAAAGGTGGATTATTAGGGTTGCAAGGAGGAACATTCCCTAAATTGGTATTAGGGGATGGGTTATTGGGTGGAGGATTATTAGGTGATAGATTATTGGTGTTTAAAATATTTCTTATAGAGATCTTAGTTAATATTATGTCAATTTTCCCTATAATTTAACAAGGTGATTTTGAGAGAGAATTGTCTAAAGAAATGTGAAATGGATCTAGTCAATAGGTGTCGTTAGTTTGGGTAATTTAAGCCATATTGTAGTCCAAAGATGAAGGGTGAGAGAAGGTGCACCAAAAGTGAGCATCTTATTGGGTAACGAAAGTAGGAAGGAAAGAATACCCCACATATCATCTAAATATATTAAGCTTGTCCAAAAATATTATAATAGGGAATTTCATGATGCTTGGAATGAGGATCTAAGACTAAAGAAGAAAGGTGAAATATAGGATCAAAGTTGGTCGAATACTGAATTGGACCAGCTAAGTAAAATTTTAGGATAAAGAACTAAATTAACCAAGTAGTATGGAGTTGACCAAGTTGATTGAGTTTAGAATGAAAACTAACAAAATATCTTGGAAAGGACATATTCAAGAGGGTTGACTATGATTTATGTGGAAGCACTAAAAACTAGTTTGTGAGAGACTAGGTTGAACATGATGATTGTGTCTTACATAAGGGTAAAAAGAATAGCTTGTGAGACATTACGTCGAACAAGATGACTGTGTCTTGTAGAAGGGTAAAAAAACCAGCCTTAAGAGATTGGGTTAGATAGAATGATTGTGTTCTATAGAAAGGAAAACTATAAAAGACACAGTCAAGTGGGTTGACTATGTTCTAAGGGTACATATAGGTTTGGACAGTTATGACTCTAAACAACCTATTGTTATTTAGTAGAACATTTGAAATAAACATACAGGCAACTAGGTCAAACCAGTTGATCTAGTTGTGGCACATAGCACAAACCTTATACCAGCACTGGTCAATACAATTTTTATAATACAATATATAATTGATAAAGATTAAGTAGTAAAAATAAAAATGTTAATCTATGTGGTCTCTCCTAAATGTTTTAAATTATAATTTTATAAATAAATGTGATATGGTTTTTGGGTTTAGAAAGGAACTATAAAGGTAAGATAAATAAGGTTTCAAGTTTTCAATAATGAAAGGGGTCTATATGGTGATGGTTATGACTTGGTATTATGGCTTAACCCCTTACTTCACAATCTCGTAGTGATAAGGGTATTGGGTGCCTTGCCAATATATGTCATCAACTATGTATTTATACTCAGCCAAAAAATTGAGTTGACTTCCCCAATGGTGATGAAATCCAAGTAGGTAGACCTTGGGTAGAATTTATTTAATGATTTTTGATATTGTGTGGTTTGGAACAGTGTGAATAAAATAAAATTAGTGTGACTAAATTGATAAATTGAACGTCCTATTTATTCTATGTGTGCTACTTTAAGCAAGCAAGCCATAAAATGAAAGATTGTTTAAATACTAGCAATGTAAATTAATTCCTTTACTTGAAGAGTACAAGGTTGATTAGGTCGATCGAGTATACAAATAGTGTAAAACATAATCCCCTAGGTTGATTCTATTTATTGAAGAAAAGGCCAAAGAAACACATTTGAACCAATCAACTAAGTATCTTGGGCAAGAAGTAATTACATAATTAAGTTGATCTAGTCAACTTAGTTTACTATAGGGTTACAATTTTATAAATTGAAAACTATGAAAAATAGGATTATAATGAAGAAAATAAATGACTAAGTTGGTGAGAATGAACCTGATAATTTTAATGATGTTAAATTTGTTTTTTATGTTGTCTCATCTAGATGAAGATTTTTAACCTGCTAACAGAGTTGACTAGGTTGATTGAGTCTAAAAACCTGTATACAAAGAAGTAAATTGAGTTGAGCAGATTGATCTAGTTACCTATAATTGAAGATGACCTACACAAAGCTGAATAGAGTCAATCAGATCAACTGTGTGTTAAACATGCAAATAGAATATTAGACTGAGATAATAGATTCAATTCTATGATTCAAAAATGAAATAAATGAAAGTGTGAAATAAAACCTATAAGGGTTAGTTCATGTCAGGTTCACTAGAATGTATATAAGGGAAATTTAAGTTGGTTTAAAAATCAATCCTAGCTCAGAGAAGATAAATCAAACTAGTCTTTTTGCTTGTTAGTACATTTAGATAATTAGGGTCATGACCAATATGGATCCACTAGACCTAACTAAGGGTTATCTTACCATAAAATATCACTAAAGAGGGTTCTGAAGCCTCTAGTAGAGTAATACCACATAATAACCCTAGTTAGGTCCTATGATTTTTAACAAAGTAAAAATAAAACTAATCTAGTGCTCACCAAAGCTTGTGGCACAGATGAGGGATAATAAACATAAAAATAAACATGCAAAGAAGAAATCTACTCAAGTCAATGTAGAAGTAATCATAAACATGGAGAGATAAATAAATTCATAATCCATTATTTATGCACTTTTTTATACCAAAATAGAGGAATAAGAGTTAGGAATACTTACCTTGAAGATGAACCCATCAAGGCTCAATCTCTCCCTTGCACAATGGTTTTTTTCAAGAGGTTGTTGTGGTTCATAAGGATCACAAAGATAGGCCAACTCTGGGCTATAAGACTTCTCCTATGCATCAAAGACATTTTCACAAGACAAGATTCTTCTCTCCAATTGTAAACCCTAAGTAATGACTCCTCAAGTAGAATGGTGGAAGAGTAGATCGTAAAGAAGCATGAATAAATTATTAAATCTATATTTATAAATGAAAATGAGGTGAAGTATGTGTTTATATATTTGGATCTAACCCTAAACCCTTTTGAAGTTTTAATCAACACATTTGGCCCAGTTGACCTAGTTGTTTAGGAAATAGAGCAGTTAGGTCTCATACTAAGTCTGTTGGGTTGACTTAGTCCCATCACTTGTTCCATTCCTAGAACTGGGATAACCCATTCGACTATGTTTGGAGGATCGTATAAATAGGTTTTATATTAGGCAGGGTTATTTGAGGTGATGAATTATTTATATTAGTGTGTGAGGGAGGTATAAAAGCTTAGGGAAACATATAAGAGGGACTTGTGTTGGTTGTAAGTGGTGGTATAGAGAACATAAATCTTACAAAGCACCTATGGTCTTCCCACACCTTTCTCGGTGCACCCTTTAAGGCATGCACTCAAATATATTAAGACTTGATGGGTTCTTGTAAGAAAGAAAGCATGAGTAACTGATAAATTTTAAAAATATTGTGTGCATATAGTTTCCTCTTTGGTGTTCATTGTCCTTCGGTGGCTCCTCCTCGTCATCTATCTGGTTACCATTATCTCCAACAAGATGTCTAGTCACCATTCTTATCATGATGACCTTAATTTGATACCTTTGAGTTGTCCTTGGAGCTTCAGCTATGTACTACTCATTTGGAGCCTCTATATCAACTCATTTTAGGCCTGCATAGTTCCATATTTGCCTCTTTGACTTCTTATTTATTCAAACCTAGACCTATAATTTTTGGCTTACTTCATCACCATTTTGGCATCCCCTAAACCTGATGATGGCATTTGAAGCTCTTCCCAACCATAATGATGGCATTTAAAGCTCTTTTCTAGACCTGCTCCTATGAATTTTGAACTATTTCAAGCCTGTTAATGGTGTTTACAATCTGGTTTTCTCTTCATCATGGTGGTGCCTCTCTCCTTTAATATTTCTATACCCAAACCTAAGTCAATCCTAATTTTCCACATCGTGCCCTAAATTTTTTGAAAAATAAGCTATTTTATTAATTATTTTTTAAATAGCTTTATTTTATTAATTAAAACACCTTTAACATAAACCTTTTCTAGTAAAGTGCACATAGGGGTCTATGGGCAAGTTATTTATTTATTTAATTGTCTTGAGGAGGACCATGGTTTAATTTCAATTCCATTGACTAGTTGGAAGGCTATGTACACACCCTTTCCACTTGTGCATTTAAACTTGTAGTGCAAATTCATTAAATAGGCCATTAATGATGGGAAATGTAATTTGTTAGAACTTTTGATTAGAAACTCAGAATTAAGTGTCATCTTTTTAAAAGTGCATGTTTTTCATCCTCTTTCCATTGGTATAATTTGTTTTGTAAATGTACAAAAGTTATAAGGTGCCATATTTTGTGGGTTCATGTGTTGTGGGTCCTATTACTTTATGCATTACATCTTGTACACTGATTGATCACACATGGATGCATTTTTTATGGTGTTTGACATTCCTATTTTGAGCATGCACTATTTATATTGATTATTACACTAATTTCTCACTTGGATGCATTATCAATTGTGTTCGACATCCCATTCATGAGCATGAAAAATTTTAGCATCATCACATAGTTTTTTGTGTAGTCTTACACTTAAGTCCTTAGTGTTATTAGTCATGACAACTCCATTTGAGATACTCTAGATGAGTAGAGTTGATTATACACTAGTGGTTCTTCTTGGAAAGACCAACTATGTTTCTTGGTGTGCTTACTTAGAACACTTGCTCACAAGAAATAATTATACTCCATTCCTATATGGATAGATTCTTACCCCTTCTGACTCGAGTTAGTACAATAAGTGGGTTAACACTTGTGACAAGGTTATTGGTACCCTATTATTACATGTTTACATGGATCTTTGTTTCCATGTGGAACATAAAGCTTACCCTCGCACTATTTAGAGCATCCTACAATCTATTTTTAGAGATCTTGTTAAGATCTATATCACTTCTCTTCCTCCACTTCCTATTGTCTCTTTTTATACCATTATACTCTCTCCTCATACTCCTATTTCCTACCATGACACATCCATAGTGGACATTACTCTTCCTTCTATTAAGACACCACTAGAACATGAGATTATGCTAGACCTTAGTTATCCCATTACATATTCTACTTTTATTCTTGTGTATAATATTATTCTTTTAGAGCCATCACAATTTGGTATTTTAGAGGACTCTACTATTTTCAATGAGAGTACACCTTGTGAGATCATCAACAACTCTTCTCTTCTTATGGATATTTAGTCTATGGATCCATGTGATTCATCTATAATCATTTATTCAGCCTCTAGGGTTGTTGAGATGTGATCTCCACTTCTCATGGAGATTTTTTTTGTGAATTTTCCATGTCATTCTTCATTGGACTCACATGTACTTGATGGAACTTATGATATTAAGCATATTTATGAGACTAGAGACTCTTTTTCTAGCACAAATAACTATAGTAGTGATGTGCACACACCTCTACCATCTCTTTATCACCTTCCAGATATTGAGGAGTTATTTCTTGATACACCTACCTCTGGTCTATGTTAGACATTATAGGGTATAGGTACACTAATTTAGGACTCCTTAGACATCAATAAATCTACTAAATAGTTACAAGACATTTTGAAGTCCTTCATATCCTCTGCTTTCATTACACCCTCATTGCATAGAATAGTTGGCCCTCTTACTATGCATGAGGAACAGAGTTCCATGTATAGGAACTAAACCTTAGTTAAAGATCCATTAGGAACTTGGCATACTCATTTATTATTTTTGGGTGATCCACTCTTCACTAAACCTACTTATGATAGGTTCACTTCAGTGGCATTACGTTCAGTTTTTATGCATGCTCTTACCAGACCTATGCCACACCTTATTTTTGGACCTCTTTCAGATATCTTTGTATTATTAACTTCATCCTCCTTTATGCCATGGGTATATTTTCAATACACACCTCATGTCATTCCTTTGGCAAAAGGAATAAACATTATTTGATGCGAATGGATCTCCTTTAATCTTCAGGTAGAGGATCTCATTATTTTAACCTTATAGGAATTAGTGTAGATAAATCCTATGTTTGATTAAAGGGTTGAGTACACTAAATCAAAGAAATAATATACATAAAATACAACCACCAATTTGTTATAGAATTGACTAGATTTTAATTTTTTAAAAATAATAATAAATAGTGAAAATAAAGACTTATCTAGAAAACACTTGATATAGACTATTTATGTGTTGGAAACTAAGATGAAAGTTAGTTTGAGTGTCATCAACTGTATCCCTATATCAAAAACCTCACTTAGACAGTAGCACGATAATTGGACAATAGCACCATGTGGTCGTAGTAACTTGATATTGGTGTTAGTGTCCTCTATGCAGGACTATCCCAAACTTTTGGATGCACCTATGTCTAGATTTATGGGGTCTATTCCTAAATGCATGAATTTTAAAACTTTATATTATGCATGTAATGATTGATTTATGGTACAAACCCTAATCCTCCATGTAAATAGGGTATGATTTGAAAAGTGTGTTTGTTAGTAGGATAGGTTGGACATCCTCAACACCCTACTATGAAGAGAGTTGCATACATACTGATGCAAGAGCATCAAGGCCATTTTTCATTTGTAAATATGTGATAAAAGGGGGGTGTGACATTTTTTTTATTTTATTAATTAATTTGTTATTTTTAATAAAATAGGAGATAATTTGGAAAAGTGAGGCTTTCGTAAATATTCTTTTATTAAATAAAAGGATATGAGAGAAATAGTTTAGGAGCAAAATTAGAGATTAGGAATTCTATGTATAGGACTTTGTTGAGTCCACACCTAAAATATAGATTAGTTGAGGATTAGGTGGAGAGATATTTTGAGTGAATTAAATGCATTATCTATGTATAAATATGAGGGGTTTTCGAGAGGAGAAGGACACTTGAATAGTTGAAGAGTGTGAGAAGTGAGAAAGGGTTTCTCCTTGGAAGCCTTCGGGCAGTTTGTAAGGGCCAATGAATTGTAAATCAGGCCATGGAAAAATGTTACTGTAAGTAAGTTCATTTTTATGAAAGTGTTGGGTTTGAGTTATGAGCCTTAACTTGGTCGATTCGTGTATGGGTCAATTTATGTGTTAATAGTTGAAATGATGATTTTGCTAGTATTCAATTTGCTGGTTAATTAGTGTGTTAATTCCTGTGGAATAATAATGGTTGCGCATGGATCAATTGTAATGTGGAAACATTGTATGGGAGAATTACAATATTAGTCGGTGAACCTTCTATAGAACACAGAAAACTGAAAGCGCCTTCGCTGAAATCGACCTTCAGATATTAGATATCGGGTATCACAGTTATAAACCCATATAATACGGTGATGTGGGGTGATAGTTGAATGTATTAATTTCCTTATGGTAAATGCAGATTCTAGTATGTCAAATAGTAGATCGATTGCAGAATGCGTGTAGCCACAAGAACTTAATCTTGTGCATAACTGAATAGTGGATATTAAACCTAGCGTTATGAAATTAAAGACTGCATTTCATTATGACATATGTTTGAATGTTTATAAGTCGCAGGTTGGGATCGGTCGATTGGAGAATCGAGATTTGAAATAGAATCCAAGTTAAATTTTGTTGATCCACTATAGGTGAGTGAGCCATTGTGCTAGAAAGATACCCAGCAACACTCAAGCGGTTGGATTGTCATAGATTGTTGAACGCAGACGCAGAATTTGTCAGGACTCTGTCTGTCCTGAATTGATGAAATAGTAATTGTTTAATGCAAATGTGCAAAGGGGAGTTTTCAAAAGTTGACTTGTGTTTCAGCTAAGATGTAGAAAATGTGAGGCGTTGTTTCAAACACTGGTTATTCTATTTGGAATTCAAATAAAATGAAATTAATTGTTGGGTTCTAGATTCACGTGAAGGAATCGATTGAATGTTTTAATGAAGGATGCAAGGTATTTCCAGAGGTAATTTGAATCTATTGAATTTGATTCAGAAGTTTGTTGAAGCTCAGCTCTAATATGCCCAAAAATCGTGAATTGAAGTAATAGGAATTGCAGAAATCTGTGGGTGTTTTCATGAATTGTCTTGCAGAGTAGAACTGCTCTAGAATGCAGATGGAATGAAATTTCCAGCGTTGGTAAGAATAATCATACTTGACAGAGAGTCTGGAAATGGAGTACATGACATACAGTGTTTGTAGGATTGATAAAAGACTATCGGTTGATGTAATAAATCTGAATTCAATAGCGTAGATTGAGAAGTGTTAACTAGCGACACTAAAAGTCGATGTATTGGCAACGTTAAAAGCTAAGTTAGACATTCGTTGCAGGAGTTCGAATGGATGGAGAAGCTGGGTAAGCAAAGAGAGATAGGCGCAGTCTCTTCAGAAACATGGAAGCTTTGGATGAGCAGTGTAATTAAATATCAGTGAGGAAGGTAAGTGACTGTATGGGTCAGCATTGAGGTTTGATGAAAATGTTAAAGTCAGAGCTTGAGCTGGAGAATGGATAGCATTTTGATAACACAGGCATTGAAATAAATCAAATGGAAAGTGATGGGTGAGTTTATGGGATTTATGTTGAAGGGCTTCCGCATGATAATGGTATTGTGTGAATTTGCTAACTGTTGAGGTTTTGATTTGGGCAAATGCTGAGATCATTTTTATATGCACATGGAGTAAAGATTCTGGGTTAAGTAGGGTGACCTTGATATCATTTTGGTATCAGAGCTGAGGTTCTGTTGAAATTGAAGATGTTTGTTTTTTGAATGAGGACAGAAGGTTTTGTTGAAAACTAAAGTGTGTTTTCTTTGAATGTGTGATGAATGACTGAAAGGAAGATCAGATTTTTAAATTTGATATGCAAGGTACACAGTTGCAGTAAACATGATTGTAGAAACGAAGGGAGGACAAGATCATGCAAGATCATGCAGGTGAGATGATTTCCTGATTTGAAATTTGTGATTGAGATTTATGGTTTCAGAGAAGATGATGGCAGTGAACCTGACATTCAGCTGAAGGCTGGATAGAGGGGACAATTGTAGTGTCTTGAAGAAGAAGGTGAGTTAAAGAGATAGCCTAGAGAGAGTGAGGAGAGTGCTCAAGAGGTTTCAGAGGCAGTGAACCAAGTACTTACCAAAAGACTGAGTGAGGAGAGCTTGGTGAGGTAAGTGGCAGCAGAAGAGATTGTTGTCATAGAGGCTAGTACAACTCATGATGAGTGAGAAACTCATGGAGAAGATGATCATGGAGGATTAGAGAAGAGGTTCAGAAGAATGCCACAGAGGTGAGATGTCTGATGAAGTCAAAAATAGAGAAATTGTAGTAATGAAGGTACAATTACAGGTACTAGAAGAATGGCTGTAAGAGTAGGAAAATTAGAATAGAGGATGGATCTTTCCACTGAAGGGAAAGAGAGTGATTTGGCAACCATTACAGATGAAGTTGAGGCAAAGTGTGATTGCCTTATTGAAGAAGGAGCTTAGAGTTCTTGAGCCAGAAATGGAATTTGAAGATTCCATATACAAATCTATTCAAAGGGAAGTGTTGGAGGAAGCAGTCAAGACTGAAAAGTCTTGTCGTTTTAAAACTAATGAGTTGTGTATGTTTGCAGGTACAATACAGAGAGATGAGCAAGCTTTGGAGTTTGTTCAAGAAGAGTTGAATCTAAAGGCTGTTCAGATTGATGTTGAGATAACAAGATCTCAGGAGGGAATGAAGACAAAGGAGTCTAATCAGAATATTGGTGCAGAGAGAGGAGGACCAACTGATGACTGGTCAAGAGCTGGTGAAGGTATGGAAAATTGTGTGAAGTTTCCAAGTTCTACTCTTAATGAAATTGTTGAATTGTATAGGAAACTAGAACTTTAGAGAAGAGAATTGGAGAGACAGAGGACTTATGTACAGGATAATTTGTTGAGGAAGCAAGGCAGGGAATTTTTCATGAATGACAGTCATGAAGCAGAGGATGGTAAGAAGGAGAGACTAGCAGATAGTCACATGGTGAATGCAAATCAGCATACTGATGTGTTGAAAAAGAAGTTGGAAAAGAACTCAGAGCAGCATACTGAAGTGTTGCCAGAAAAAGTTGAGGAGAAAGTTAATAAATATTTTCTGAGTCCTGAAGAAGACTTAAAACTGTAGAGAGAAAACTTGATGACTGAATCAACAAGTGAGACCATTGGGTCTTGCGATTTTAAAGCTGACAATTTGATTGTGTTTACAGGTGATGTAGAAGGCAATCCATCACTTGGAATTGTTTTGGAAGAACAATAATTGTTGCAGAAAGAAGATGAGACCGTAATGTCTCATATGCAAAGGCTTGTTACTATGGGTGACAAGAAAAAGTTGGATTTTCTGTATAGCCAAGAGAAGACTGGTGGACAAAATTTTAGAGCTGCTACAGTGATAGAGGATGAGGCTACAGTGTTTGAAGAACTTGAATTGATTGCCATAATCAATCAAGATGATGATGGACAATTACTGAAGATTGTCGAAGGGGAAGATGGAGGTTATGTTGGAGTTAATTTGCAGCATGTTGATGAAATGTTTGAGGAGAAAGGGTTGAAATGTTTGCTGGAGACATTTGAACCAGAGAAAGGAGTCGCAGATGAAATTGAAGGTGACGAGCAAAAGAATGTGGCAGAGGGACAAGAAGTTTGGGAGTTAGCGACATCTATGATGGTAGTTGAAGCAACATGTGGGGTAGCATCTGCAGGAGTAAAACCAATGTTAGCAACACCTATCGTGGCAACTGAAGCAACATCTATGATGGCACTGAAGCCTTATGATTTTTATTCTAACAATTGTTTTGTGAGTATAGGTTTTATTGCAGACACTGGAGAAAATCTGTTAGACAGAGAAATTGAACTGATGAGGCGGATGATGATGAAAGTATCTCGAAAGAGGCCAGTAGCAGTAAAACAAAGAAGAAGCAGCAAGAGAAAGACAACAAAAGATTGTGAGAGCACAACCAGTGGGGCAATGCAGCATAAAGTATGGAGACCTGGAGAAGAACATTAGAAAGAAGCAGCGACAAGTGGGAAGTTGCAGTACAAGATATGGGATCCAGGCATACACAGATCCGAACACATGATTAGGTGATCATGATTAATTTTAACGTTGGGTGTCTGATGCAGGAGCATCAAGGCCATTTTTCATTTGTAAATATGTGATAAAAGGGGGTTGTGACATTTTTATTATTTTATTAATTAATTTGTTATTTTTAATAAAATAGGAGATAATTTGGAAAAGTGAGGCTTTCGTAAATATTCTTTTATTAAATAAAAGGATATGAGAGAAATAGTTTAGGAGCAAAATTAGAGATTAGGAATTTTATGTATAGGACTTTGTTAAGTCCACACCTAAAATATAGATTAGTTGAGGATTAGGTGGAGAGATATTTTGAGTGAATTAAATGCATTATCTATGTATAAATATGAGGGGTTTTTGAGAGGAGAAGGACACTTGAATAGTTGAAGAGTGTGAGAAGTGAGAAAGGGTTTCTCCTTGGAAGCCTTCGGGTAGTTTGTAAGGGCCAATGAATTGTAAATCAGGCCACAAAAAAATGTTACTGTAAGTAAGTTCATTTTTATGAAAGTGTTGGGTTTGAGTTATGAGCCTTAACTTGGTCGATTCGTGTATGGGTCAATTTATGTGTTAATAGTTGAAATGATGATTTTGCTAGTATTCAATTTGCTGGTTAATTAGTGTGTTAATTCCTGTGGAATAATAATGGTTGCGCATGGATCAATTGTAATGTGGAAACATTGTATGGGAGAATTACAATATTAGTCGGTGAACCTTCTAGAGAACACGGAAAACTGAAAGCGCCTTCGCTGAAATCGACCTTCAGATATTAGATATCGGGTATCACAGTTATAAACCCATATAATACGGTGATGTGGGGTGATAGTTGAATGTGTTAATCTCCTTATGGTAAATGCAGATTCTGGTATGTCAAATAGTGGATCGATTGCAGAATGTGTGTAGCCATAAGAACTTAATCTTGTGCATAACTGAATAGTGGATATTAAACCCAGCGTTATGAAATTAAAGACTGCATTTCATTATGACATATGTTTGAATGTTTATAAGTCACAGGCTGGGATCGATCGATTGGAGAATTGAGATTTGAAATAGAATCCAAGTTAAATTTTGTTGATCCACTACAGGTGAGTGAGCCATTGTGCTAGAAAGATACTCAGCAACACTCAAGCGGTTGGATTGTCATAGATTGTTGAATGCAAACACAGAATTTGTCAGGACTCTGTCTCTCCTGAATCGATGAAACAGTAATTGTTTAATGCAGATGTGCAGAGGGGAGTTTTCAAAAGTTGACTTGTGTTTCAGCTGAGATGTAGAAAACGTGAGGCGTTGTTTCAAACACTGGTTATTCTATTTGGAATTCAAATAAAATGAAATTAATTGTTGGGTTCCGATTCACATGAAGGAATCGATTGAATGTTTTAATGAAGGATGCAGGGTATTGCCAGAGGTAATTTGAATCTATTTAATTCAATTCAGAAGTTTGCTAAAGCTCAGCTCTAATATGCCCAGAAATCATGAATTGAAGTAATAGGAAATTGCAAAAATCTATGGGTGTTTTCATGAATTGTCTTGCAGAGTAAAATTGCTCTGAAATGCAGATGGAATGACATTTCCAGCATTGGTAAGAATAATTATACTTGACAGAGAGTCTGTAAATGGATTACATGACATACAGTGTTTGTAGGATTGATAAAAGACTGTTAGTTGATGTAATAAATTTGAATTCGATAGCATAGATTGAGAAGTGTTAACTAGCGACACTGAAAGTCGATGTATTGGCAGCGTTAAAAGCTGGGTTGGACATTCGTTGCAGGAGTTTGGATGGATGGAGAAGCTGGGTAAGCAAAGAGAGATAGGCGCAGTCTCTTCATAAACATGGAAGCTTTGGATGAGCGGTGCAATTAAATATCAGTGAGGAAGGTAAGTGACTGTATGGGTCAGCGTTGAGGTTTGATGAAAATGTTAAAGTCAGAGCTTGAGCTGGAGAATGGATAGCATTTTGATAACACAGGCATTGAAATAAATCAAATGGAAAGTGATGGGTGAGTTTATGGGATTTATGTTGAAGGGCTTCCGCATGATAATGGTATTGTGTGAATTTGCTAACTGTTGAGGTTTTGATTTGGGCAAATGTTGAGATCATTTTTATATGCACATGGAGTAAAGATTCTGGGTTAAGCAGGGTGACCTTGCTATCACATACCAATAGTATTGGGAGGGATCAAGATCGATGTAGTTCTCCCCACCTAAGTGTTGGTGCAAGTTTAAGTGATGTTAGAATGATAGTGGCCTTGAGTGCCTTAAGTGTGCTTGAGATTAAAAATCTAAAAGAATTGAGCTTAAGACTAATGTAGATGGTAGTATGTAGAATTAGGGTAGAATAGGGATTGATAAACTTAATCATGCTCCACTTTTTTCATGTTTGAATAGGTATTTTGCATCTGATTTCCATCTAGTGGATAAAGGGATAAAATTCATGTATTTATATAATTATGTTGCTTTTGTAGATAATAAAAGATGTCTAAGATGACATTAGGAGGATTTTGTTTTTAAAAATATATTCGATCATGAAAGTTAGGGTAAAGGACATAAACACCATTTTGGGGACACTAGCACCAAGTGGCTCTAGTGTCCTTATTTTGGCACTAGTGTCTAGTTGGTAGAACATTGGGCATGAAGGGCCATGATTGGGAAGTGAGGGTCTAGGACTAGTTTAGAGTTGATTAGGGATGTTTTTGGCCCACACAAAGGCTATATAAGTGTGATATTAGATTATAAGATGGGTATAGGGCTAAGATAGGGATAGGTAGTCTCAAGTAGAACTCTTAGCTCTCAAATATCACTTTTAAATGATTACATTTCCACACTGTTTGTGCTAGAAATATAGCAAAGTGAAATGACTAGGATAAAGGAAAAAGAAGCATACCTAGACTTACCTAGGAAGTGAAGCCTGTAAAGCTAGATCTGAGTATATGAAGTTGGGTCTATGTATGTGAATCATGATCTAATATGTATTTTGTAAATGAAACATGCATAAATTAATTCTTACTTAAGAGATATCAAAATCAAAAGACTATGTTGATTAAAGAAGTAAAACTGAGTAAAGAATACACCTTGTTGGATATGCAAACCAATGCATAAACTTAGTGACAACCTATATGTGTGCATGTATATAGTGATCAATTAATGAATATCTTGGACTGAGCTAATAACTTTCTCAATACTCATGTGTGGGTGGCTCAAGAAATTAATTTGGTTTTGAATCCATCATTGTCTACCCCTACTTGGTGGATCATGATGTGTGAATAGCTTAGATTAGACTGATAGTGTGACTAACCCTCTCATATAGGTGGCTTAAGAACTCAATTAGGCTATGACTCCATCATTACACACCCATGTGTAGTAGATGCATCTAAAATTAAACTACATGAAGTAACAAAAATTTCTAACCGAGTATATCTAATTGGGGATGTCAACTTTATGACCACTCAAGTATATAAAATAGCTTTGGGCCACTTAGGGATGCCAACCACTTTAGATGGAGTAAGGTATGAAACTAGTGATAACATGGAATATGATGTTGGGTGTATATATCATTGATAATGACATAAAAGTTGTCATTCCATTTGATCAACTGGTGTGTAACTAAGTATATAGAAACAATGTGTTGTGCACATGCCCCCAAATATGATATTTTAGTATATGGATTCTAGATCAAGTTATAATAAACTACATTTGAGTATCTAAACTAAAATGGGAAGGGTCATGATGCACATGATGCCCCCAATATGATCAAACTAGTATGAATCTGAGTTAAACTAGTATGAATCTAAGCAAAACTAAGTATAATTAATAAATATGTAACTCAATATGTGTAAACATGTATTATACTTGTATTATTCTAGCCAATCTAGGTTGTTTTGAAATTGATATTACTGGATAGCAGTGCCATATATTGGATAGTAACACCATGTGGTGCTAGTGTCCCCATTTGGGCACTAATGTCCTTCTAGTTTGAATTTTGTGTAAGTGTACTACTTTTTTAGTAACTATTTTCCCCTTTGTTTACTTGTGTTTAATTTTTTATAACTAAGATTTTGTGCTAAAAAATATATTGTGAGTGCAATATAGTAGCCTGATCTATGTGACAAACCCCTATGAATTCCCCCTATTTTGAGGGGAGTTATTAAACCTGCGTAAGAATTTTCATTCAAAAGAAAAAGCTCTACAATATGTGTGTTAGCTAAAGCCTATATGATAACTGTGTGATAATCCAATATAATGTGCATACATAACATCATAATGTAAGATGTATGTCATGTCTAGCATTCCACAAGGGTTTCGAGATAGATGTAATCAATGTAAGTAACAATAAATTTGAGTAAAATTGAGTAGTTACCTAGGGAGATGTGGCATGATGTCCATCACAACACCCAAGTAAGATGGGTAGATGCATAAGGTCCCTCATGACATAAAAAACTGGTGTATGTAACAAGAAAAGATAAGTGTCATGGCCATGATGCATATAAGAAAAACATACATACAAAAACACATGAGGGACACAAAGTAAGTAAAGGGGCCACAATACAACAGACATGGTCACATGTCACTAAATATGAGAAAAACAAAACATACAAGGACATGTTCAAATGTCTACATACATAAGCAACATCAAGTTGGATTAGAGCCACATAGGACATGTTCAAATTTCTACATACACAATCATGAAAATACACACAAGGATAAGGGCACATGTCCAAAGCATACATACTATGAATAGAAGTGGTGTAGAGCCAAAGAACAATGGAGTATTCAAATGTCCTTGAACAAAAAAAGCAAAATAGATGAATCAAGTCTAAACTAAGTTGTAGATGACAGTATGCATGAATATGGATTACAAATATGTGTAACATCTATGGTGTACATATGTTGAGTCTAAAGTAGTAATTTTTGGTAAATTATCTGAGTATGAGTAACATGATCAATATCAAGATATAACAATGCTAAATATGGAATGTAGAGTATGTAAGGATAGAACTTGGAGATCAAAACTATGTATAAGATACCCCCAAGTGGGAGAATGTGTCAAGTGAAAATACATGAATCAATGTATATGCCCCCAATGGGTAGATAATAACAATTATAGATTAGTGTAGTGGACCTAAGTCTTGTAAGCAATATACAAGCACTCGACAAAAATGAGTGAAGCATGTATATAATGTAAAACTAACTATATTAAGATAGCTAACATATGTAGTGTTTAGAAAATATAAGAAATGTAAACATAACAATGCATATAATCTATAAATTTTGTGTTTTCTAAGTAATATTTGAATGTTTTTTATGTTTTTGGCATGTTATATTATTTTTTTATTTTTTAAATATAGGATATGTATAAGCAATATGAAAATGAACTATGTACAATGAGCAAAGAGAGAGAGAAAGTATGTACAAGAAGAGAGAAACCATACTAACCAATGAGTCTCATTGGAGACTCATTATCACTATGACCTATGTCAAATAAGGTAACTATTATCGGGCATGCTATGTGAAAGGGAAACTATGGTCCCATAATTTATTGTACTGAGTAATCTATATATGTATTTGTATTTGCCTGTGTATTAGTGTTAGGAATCTATGGCACTGACTGTGGTGTCCTATGAGTTGTAGGGGTCTTAAGAACCCATATGGTAGAAGAATCTATAGGTGACTTAGGTGCCTTGTGCTGAGAACCTTGAGAACCCAATAAATACTAATCTCAGTAAAAAGTGAGTGGAGGAAGACCCTCTAGAATCTGACATATCTCTGATGCATGGTTCTCTCTAATAATGGTCTATGTGGGAGAGTATGCATACATGTCAATATTGTAGGAGTACACCTCACCTATTTCAATGGCTCTACTAAACTCATGATGTATCAATAACAATTTGGCTCTAAGTTGTAACTAATAATTATGATGGAATTGTAATTGGTAATTCTAATGTAACTACATGTGGAATAAGAAGAGGATACTCATATTGAAGACCCTCAACTTTGACCACCTAATTTGCATGTATGTATTTCAAGAATTTTTTCATTATGGATGGGATGGATTGTATCTTTTGTATCCATGGCCTAGCCAATAACATATAAAACATGTTTTCACTAGGTACTACTAATAACTAAGTGGCCACATGTGCTAGGCCAACCTATAATGGAAGTACAATCTCTCTGATGGAGCTCTAAACATGACCACTAAAACCATTGATAACTATGTCTATAGGCAATATATATTTCTCTAAATGCCCAAAATACTCTAAAACTATCATAGTGCACATGTTAATACTTGACCAATTGAAAATAATGACACATTAGATAGGATGATGATCTATGTAGGCTCGTTTAAGGAGTGCATGCAAATCTGTATCATCATCAAAAATCTCCTACTCTAAGAAGGTGATAAGTGGTCGAGATGGAACTATAATGTGGTATATACCAATGATAGTATGCAATGGGTGTGCCTCTTCTATAATAATATGATATGAAGCTGGTGGTGGATGTGCCTGATTTGTGTAGTAAACACCTAAAGTGCTCCCTCCCTGATTTGTTGTGTGATTTGGAAATGAATATGAGAACATCTTTGATACCTTAGATTTTGTTTGTTGTATTTTTTGTGCCTCTATGGGTGTGCCCACATCAATAAAGTTAGCCTCAATCAAATCTTGTATCTTATGTTTTAGGCTTATGCATCTATTTGTTGTATGTCATGGTGCCCTGTGATACTCACAGAATGCATTTGAATCATAGCTTTGGAAGAGGTCATGTCATATCAACCTCTTTGATGGGAGAGAGAGATATGACATTGCATTCTAAGACCTACTTAAAAACCCATGTTGGTGACTCTAGAAGGTTGTTGAAAATTCAACATTGAGGAGATGATAAAAAAAATGAGATGGCTTTGAAGCTGCATTAACTATGGCCTTTTGATCACTCTTGTTTTCAGTGGCCCTTAGCTTGTATAGAGGTTTACTTGAACTCTTAGTAGTTGATTTTGATCCATTATTATACTTTACTTTGTCCATTGATATAAGCTTGACCTCTCTTGTTTTTATTGTGTGGCACAAATCTGAAAATGTTTGAAACTTCTTCAACAAGATAGCTTCATGTAATGTTGGAAGAATACTTTGTTTGAAGATGTCCTAAAGCTCTCTATCTACCATGGGGCTAGTCAATTTATCTAATATATTCTTGTATCATAAGACATATTCGATAATACATTCACTTGACTTATGTTTCAATTGTGCAACTTGGGCATATGAGATCTTGTCATTGATATTGATGGAGAAGTGTGCTAAAAACATATTTTCCAAAGGATTAAATGCTATGATAGATTTATTTGGTAAGTCATAAAACCACTATAAGGCAAAATCCTTTAAAATGCATGGAAATAAGTTTGTGAGAAGTTAATCGTTAGACACATAATCTAAACATGTTGTGTGAAAAGCTTGAAGATAATGCTCTAGGTAACCCTTGCCATCATATAATGTAAGATTAGATGCCACAAATCTTGATGGTAAGGGGGTTGTCACTATATGGTCTGCCAAAGGTGTATGTAACAGTACATTAGAATCTAAGGCATGTGATGGCCTAGTATCTCCCTTCTCAAGATGTAACACCTTAGCCTATAGAGTATGAACCTCATGCATAAGGGATTACACATATGGAGTGGAAGAACTAGCCATGATAGGTGTAGCTATCACTGAAGGTTATTGAATTATAATTATTGGTTGTGCTAGATGAGTTGGCCCCACTATAGGTATAACAATTTTATTAGCTATGGGAGTTGAAGATTGACCATTATTTGATTTTTAGAGTTTTACTTGAATAATAATGATGAGGTCATCCTCCATATTTGAATGTTTAGATACAAAATCTTGCAATTATTAATTATTAGTCTCATAAAATAGGTTGTTGAATTATGCCATTGTAGTTCAGGAAGTAGGAAAATAAGTTGTATATTTTGAACCTTTAAAGAATTTTAATGTAAGAAATATTATAAATCTAGAATTTTAGAACTAAAATCTAAACATAGACATAAAAAGAATACAAACCCTAAGAGCATCTAGGGTTAGCATTTGAGTAATGTTTGAAGTTAGTCGGGTTCACCAAATGTTTTAACTTTTTATGAATTAGTGTAGATAAACTTATGTTTTATTAAAGGTACAAGTAGACTAAATTAGGGAAATAATATGCATAAAATACAATGACTGATTTATTACAAAATTGACTAGCTTTGACTTTTTTTTAAATAGTAAAAAATATTTCAAATAAAGACTTATTTGGAAAATACCTGATATGGATGATTTGATTGCTAGAAATTGAGATGGAAGTTGGTTTGTGTCATCAACTTAATCAATGTGTTAGAACCCCTCCTGAATAATAGTGCCACAATTTGACAGTAGCACCATGTGGTAGTAGTGTCCTGATATTGGCACTAGTGTCCTTTGTGCAGGATTGTCCTAAACTTTTGGATGGACCTATGTCTAGATTTATAGGGTCTGTTCTCATGCTTGTAATGATTACAAGCATAATATAGAGTTTTAGAATATTATTTAGTTAGGTAATGATACACGATTGCTTACTATACATTAATTAATGTATGTAGTTACATTTTAAGCATATTGATGTGTTATTTTGGTTAAATTATTGTTTTATATTTATCATGAGATATGATATAATGACATGATTTTGTGAGGTGGATGCAAAAGAATTCATCCCTCGAGCATGCTGGAGGGAGAGCATCATTGGAGAGGGTGACGTAGATCGAGATATCATAGGTTGATAGAGAGCTAGCAAGAATCCTGCACACACTACATAAATAATTCATGTTAGATGCATAAAATGAATGGTTAGCATAATATCTTTAATGCTACTTGCAATAGATATATGTTTGCTTACCATTTGATAGTATATTTTAATTGTTTTGTAGATTTCATCTAGTGCCTTGTGTGTGTCTATGAATGCTTAAAGATTTGTCTAATTAAACTAATTTAAATTATTAGTCTATAAATTAATTATTAGACAATCATGGAAATTTGAAATTATAATTAATAAATTCATTACTTATTGTAAATTTGGGTAAAAATAAAATAGAAATTTTGACCATAAAAAAATAATAAAGAGGAAAATTTTAGATTTTGAGGAAAGTTTCGATTAAATCATATGATTTGAGAAATAAAGATAAAGAAATAAAAAAATCTTTAAATAAATAAAACAATATTAAAAATAGAAAAATAGAAAAAAGTAATAAAAAATTAAATATGGGGGAAAAAATATTTAAAATAATTTAAGCTATGTTTCAAAGCTACGCTTCTCCTATTTATCAAGAGGATATGAATTTTGGAGGGAGGCTGAAAAAATGGAGTGTGTGGAGTGAGGGAGTAGAGAAGGAAAGGAGCTCGCTTGGAGGAAAGGACTTCTTATTCACGCCATTCCAGTTTTGGATGCTTTCACAAGTGGTAATATTTCATGAGCAATGAAAATCATATAACTGAGAAGAAGAGAAGAGAAGAAGAGGATGTTTCTTTTTCCAGGTAAGTTTAACATTAAATTTTGTATACAATTCAGGGTATTATATGAATTCTATATATTTGTATATAAAAGTATATCTAGTTGAATACATATAAAAACACATATATGTTTGTATATTTATGTAGTCTATATGTTTATTTGATATATGATCATATATAATTATATATTTTGTTTACTCCTAAGCCGTCACATATACATCTACATACAAAATTATGTTATTTGTTTGTATACGAATTATACATAATATAAGAATATATAATAGAATACTTTTGTTTATATAAAGGGATAAATAGCTATAATCTGTGTGAGGTATTTATTATGGTGAGCATATAACTACAATAACATAATCTAAGCCATTATAGTTGGTATCACAATGATCTGGTAATGCAAAACATATCAGAGTATATCTTAAACCCAAAAAAAGAAAAAATAAATAAATAAACAAAATCTCTAATTCCCATACTTCTCAAAATCACCCCACTTCTGTTT
Source organism: Torreya grandis (assembly GCA_037957365.1). Taxonomy (NCBI): domain Eukaryota; kingdom Viridiplantae; phylum Streptophyta; class Pinopsida; order Cupressales; family Taxaceae; genus Torreya; species Torreya grandis. The sequence goes on along the minus strand of JARHVA010003989.1, from coordinate 506,028 downwards.
AGCTATTTAGAGATGCTTGGTGAATTGTCTAATTGCATGAGTTGATATAATTGGTTGAGTATAATTTTAATTAATGATATAATTTGATTTGTTGTCATATCAATTTATGTTTTTTCTTTTATTTAACTCAGCCCAAGAGCAACACCGCCACCATTTTGTTTATCTCAATTATTTCAACTCAAGCAAAACCTCATTCCATTTTAGTAAAGGATTTCAATGAACTTCGAAAGCCCCTCTATGCTTTCAACAAACTACAAATATGTGTTTATTTCCATGTCTGGATAGGACATATATATAGTGTATATGTACTATGGTTGTTTTTCCTTCTAAGAGTGTGAATCGCTTCACTTTTGCTTCTTACGTTTAACAATTATATAGTGAAAGTGAATTTCTTCAATTTAGTCATCACTTTCATGAATTGTTGGTTAGCACATATTTGATTTTACATTATTGTGAATTGATGGGAAGGGTAGAGGGAGACTCAATTTTAGTTGGTTAGTAAATTATGATTGGTTATTGGGGCATTGGAAAACTAAGAATATATATATATATATATATATATATATATATATATATATATATATATATATATATATATACATATATATATATATATATATATAACAATTTATGATGGTTACTTTCTTAGTCTCTTTATGTATATTAGGGAATTTGGCATAGTCTTAATTTCTATATAAAAAAAAGTGAATTATTCTAGTGAATAAAGCAAATTTGGTTATGCAATATTATAATATAAAATTGGATATTTAATATTGTACACAATATCAAAAATAGATTACATTTAAATAACTAATCTATCTTAATAGGTGGAAATAGTGGATGGATATAAAGGTGGGCATATGTATTAATAAAGTTATTAATATATGTGGTAATATAGGATATGTTATCAATATCTCACTATGATATATCCTCTAAGAGTTTTACCATAGTAAATATTCACCCTTAATTGAGAATTATTTTACCATTGGACTAGGCCATAAATCTAGTACCTAACGTGGTACACATGTTTAGATATATTTTTATTAATATACATATATGTATTTTATTGATATTTAACATGATACATCTAACTAGATTATATGTCACATGGGATATAAAACAATTGTAGAACATTCTGATCCTTGAAAGTTGATTACTCAAATAGTTATTGTCAAACGTAAAGTGGATTAATCATACGATTTGAATAGTTGACCTTAGCTACTCTCTATTCTGAGTAAAACTTTGTGGAGCCTTTAAATCTTTTATTATATAGCAAACCATTACCTAGAGTTTGACAATGCATTGAGTTATGTATTCATGACTACTTACATAATTAAAAATCTGGGGTGGATTACTTTATCTATTATTCTTGGGTGAAATATTAGTTGTAAAAATGAAAGGAATGATTAAGTTATTTATCAAATGATTGCGTATTAACCCCCAAATATAAACTGATTATGAAACTGGATTAATTATGTTTTAGGAAAATGAAGTTCTAGTTTTTCTAGTTGTTATATGAAAAATGTGCTCTATGTGTTTTTAACTCCATTTAATAATTTATATGCTTAGAAATTATGATTAAAACACTAAATCATGGTTTAGAGATTACATGGTATTAGAATACTTATATGTAGTGCACGTTAGGATGTGCAGGTACTGGTATAAAGGGATTATACCTATAATTTATTAGATGATTTAAATAAGTAATTAAGCTTCATAGGAATCAGGAACTATAACCTTTAGAACAATCTCCTAGAAGTAAATGAGTCAATAAGATAATGGGTTTATCTAACTCACTATTATTAAAGTGAAAGACTGTTAGTCATATGTACTCAGTATGGGATACTTGTGTGAATTACATACTATGAATGTATTAAATATATAGTTATATTTAGTAAATAATGGTGTATCATGATGCATGTTTTTACGTTGAGATACCTTTAAATATTTGTATGCAGAGTATACTCGGGTGGTATAGTACCTTACTATTAATTGTATGCTTGTTATTATGATTCCATTGAGCCTTGATAATCATAAGTTTGGATTATGTGTTATCATGTAGTTGGAAACCCATAATAGTATGGGATATCATAGGGTACTATAGTATAGAAGTATATTGTACTTGGATGATATTTAATGTAGTTATTATACCTAACTCACATTTTTTTTATATTGTATACATACTAGTTATTATCATGGATAGCGTGTGGTTTTACAGTTTGTATACTTATGTATGCGTGCATGCAACTCTGAGAATTTAGCAAATACTATGTTTGAATGTTATTGTGTTATGTGGGAATGATGTTTTGCTTTATATATAGTTGTTGTATAATGCTTGTGTTTCTATATGTTTGAGACTACTTCATATGATTGATTGTGAAAAATGATAGTTAAGTCTTAGAACATTGGACTATGGTAATATGGGTTGCCATAGGGTGTAGATAACTTAAAATCAATTACATTGTCTGAATTATATAGTTAAATTATATTTTTACCTAAGTAGTATAATTGTAATCATTATTTATAGTATGGGATAGAAGATAATGAAAGATTCATGCATATGTTTGATGGACTAAACGTATGATGTTATTACACTTTTATATAGCATGTTGTATGATGCATTTGCTAGTAGGATGTAAGTTGATTAATCTTGTGGTTGAATTATATTTGACCAATCTACATTGCTAATGTGAAGTAAGGAGTGAGATACACTTCACTGGCTTACTGGCATTGTAATGTTAGATGAAGGTAGTTCGATCAAGTGGTGTGTATGAAATTGATTGATCTAGATCATTATCATTTATTATTTATAAAGCTTTGGGACAAAGTATGTTTAGTGATACATTATCATTTCATGAGCGTGGTTCACATGTTAGTGTGATATCTTGTAATAGAATGGATTTCTATAATACATTGCATGTTTAATTTAGAATCATATAGCACACGGGTACTTACTAGTCTCTATGGATTTCAGTGCCATCACTATCTACCCATCCGTGAAGGGAGGGTCATTCCTTAATGAGATTAATGTGGGGGATCATTGGTCCATGGTTGGTGTGGTAAAGTTCTCGAATCATGCTCTCCCTCTCCATAATAGCACTATTATTGAGATGACATCTGAGATTTTCATAGATACTAGAGAGTCTAGGGAACTCATGCTCTAGGGAGCCATATATCTATATGTACATTGTATTATATTGTATTTATAATTGAGTTGTAATTACTTATTGCAAATCAATAGCAGTGGTTGTAGACTTGTTTTAGTTTTAGCTAAGTTAATCTAATTACTTTTTGTATTCACATTATGATGTGTACTCTCATGATATTAGAGATTAGTATTATGTAATGTATTACTTATTGTTTTTATTATCACCTTGTGAAATTATTATAGTCTTTATAGATTCTCATGGTGTAATCTATATTTGGTATATGTGGAAAATAAATAAATAAAAATCTCATGTATTTCTATATCTAACCCACAGAGTTGTTACAATAGTGGCCTTGAGTGCCTTAAGGGTGCTTGAGATTAGAAATTTAGAAAATTTGAGCTTAGGGTTGTTATAGATGGTAGTATGCAAAAGTAGGGCAGAAGAGGGATTGATAACCTTAATTTTGATCCACTTGTTTTGTTTTTTAATAAGTATTTTGCATATGATTTCCATCTGGTGGATAAAGTGCTAAAAGTCATGTATTTATACCATTATGTTGCTTGTGCAGATAATAAAAGATGTCTAGGCCAAACTTAGGAGGATTTTATTTTTGAAAATATAATCATTCATTAAATTTAGGGAAACGAACATAGGTGACATTTTAGGGACATTATCATTACATGGCTCTAGTGTCCTTATTATTTAACTAGTGTCCAACTGGTAAAACACTGGCCATGAAGGGTCAGGATTGGGAAATGAGGGCCTATCACTGCTTTAACGCTAACTAGGATGCTTATGGCCTACATGAAGGTTGGATAAGTGTGATAATAGGCTTTAAGATGGGTCTAGGTCTAACTTAGGAATAATTAGTCTCAAGTATCACTCTTAGCACTCAAATACCACTTTTAGGTGATTACACTTGTTATCAACATTAGTCATCGTATGAGCTATACTTGGAGTGTAGACGGCTTCAACATCATCTTTTGTGGGGATTTTTAGCTCTATCTTCTTCTTTTATCTATTTTATTTGTGGGGGAGTTTTTTCCTATGAGTTTTTTCCTTTTATCCACTTTATAAGATTTGATTTTTACATGGGTACCTCATCGGGGCTTGTTGTTGGGACCCATTTCCTCTACCCACCTAATTTGTGTTTATGGGGGAGGCGTTAGTGTAGGTATTTATTTTTCTTTATTATATTATTTAGGATTTTCCTACATTAATAAGATTAGCTTGCTTAGGCATGAATATCATGGGGAGTTACCTTGACTATCCTATTTTTAGATAGTGGGAGTTACTCCTTTGATTGGTTAATCATTGACCATTTATTCTAGGTTTGGAGGTTACCACTATTCTAGGGGGAGTTACACATTTACTCACCTATTTTTACATCTATGTTCTTCAGATATACATGGAGTATTTCATTTATGATCTAATTCATTTGCCATATCCTCTTATGTATGATTTCACTTACTTGTAGCTTCTTTATGATGTGTACTTACTTGACTCATGTGATCACTCCACCATGTACTTTTGTTAATCTGGTGATCATGGCTAAAATTTTAATGTGTGATAAGCAATTACATAGATTGACCTAGCTTTTAACCTAGAAAACATGGCTCATGTGATGTTCTTTCAGTACTTCAAACGTATAGATGTGTTGTCCCTATGACTGATATAGAAATACGATAAAATAGGGAAGCTTTACTCACTTGAGTGCTTGATTGAATTCCTTTGGAGAATTGCATTATGAGAGGTAAGAATATTTTAGGTCTATGTTAGGTAAGGAATAAATGAGGGTTGATCTTCTATATATCAATCCATTTGGAGAATATCTCACATTAAATCACTTAGGCCATCTATAGGTGTACGTTAAATTTAAAAATTAGATGATTGTTAGGGCACTAGACACTTGCATTGGGATCAGACACTTACATCAACGTAGGCATCTGATATAGACACACATGTTTGGGAAGCTAAAAAATATGCACATGTCTAAAACTTGTAGATATAAATGATAAACATGTTTATAACATTATAAGCATAATAGAAGGTATGATTCATCAGAATGACATTAGTTAGACTAAGAGATAAGAAAATAGACACAAAGAGATAGTGTATGTGATCCTTTTGGCAATAGGAAGGGTCTAAAATTTTAAGGTACAACCATGATATGTATTTTCCAAGTGTAGAAGATTGAGGTGCTCTATAATTATAAATAGTGTCTACAATTATACACATTATAGGATACTTCTTAAATTAAAACCCTATATTGTACCTTTGGATTAAAATAATTATTTTGAATTGAAAATTCTTCCAATACATTCATTAATCTAACTATTTCTTGATGTTGTTCCATGACATGTCTCATAAAATGTGAATTTTTTTAGTGTATCTTGTTTATCCAGGCAAACTTGTTGAAGTGATTTATTTCACATGTTTTATCAATTTGATATCTATTTACAACATTATCATTTAGAGGCACATCATTCCTATCATTTGTAAAACACATTATGATTTTGGAAACAACACAAGCTATCTTTTCAAATTTATTTTTTATTTGTTTTTAGGCTAGATATAGGATTAAAATAATAATAAAATTAATGAGTTGTCAATTAATATTAAACTCTTCCTAACAAAAAATAAAAGGGTTGTGATGGTGAAAGCTCCTTAAAATGAAGATCGGTAGGTTGTATTGGAGGGCAAGGAGGGAAGGCTATCGAACAAAGCCTTTAGAGTGATGGCGAGCTCAAAATGGAGGGTAACATAGTAGGGTCATTTTGCATCAAAACATAAAGGAAAAATATGGTGTTCTCAGACAAATAGGCAAGGATTTAAGGTTAGGATCCCAAGGAATTGAACGATGACTAGTGATTGATATTATTTCCAGCTATGATGGTAATGACATCAATAGTTATAAGGAAGGTGTTGGAGATGAGCCTTCTATTGGTGGGGATAGATTAATGGCAGTTGTAGATTGGGGGAGCCCAGTCGAAGGATTAAAATTGTGGCATTTAAAGCTTTGAAAGACAAAAGGATGACAACTTTGAAATAAGCCTTGGATGACTTGGGTAAATATGGAAATATGGGAAATCTCTCAAATGGTGGAAGGGTTTGATCTATAAGAAAGAACAGTCTCTAGTGAAAGGGAGATGATATGCAAAAACTTGGTTTTTAGGGTATTTAAATGTGGCTAATTTATATCATTCTTGTGGTATTTTTTACAAAAAAAATATTATCCACTTGAAACCTAATCTCTCCCCTTAGTTGGTGTATAGGGGGGCTCTCTCCTTTGCTTAGATTCTCAAAAGCAATGTGGGTGAAGGAGGCTAAAAATTTAGTTCTAAGGAGAGGCTTGATTCAGTAGGGAAGTCTCAACCTGATGGAAAATTATTTTTTTTGGAGACGTTCTATTGTTTTTTCAAGTAATTCCCATATTCTAGATATTAGTGATGAGTCCATTTCAATGATGGATGTGGCAAATCCCTAATCTGTATATGTATTGGGAAATGTCCCTCTTGGGAGGAGTTATCTCATTGGGTTAAACTAGTTTATAGATGTTTCCCTTTCTTTGCTTTGAAATGGCTTTTGCTGATTCTTTTAAAATCTATGCAGGCTAAGGAATTTGTGTCAAATAATGGTCCTTGGTTTACAAGCAAGCATGGTGTGTTTATGTTCATTTGGGTTACTTTTTTTTATCTTTCCACCATAGTGATTATAAAATCTCTAGTATGGATCAGACTTAACAATCTTCCTTTAGCCATGAGAAATCTTGGGTTGTTTAGTTGTTGGCTAATAAGTTGGGGTTTTTTATCAAAATCGATCAGGATCTAGTTGGGAAATAATGGTTTTTCAAGGTTCGTATTTTGGTGGATTTCTCAAAGCTCTTCTTTCATTCCATCAAGATTCGGACTTCTCATGGCTTGTGGATTCAATTCATCAACTATGAAGGATTGCCTTTTAGATGCTATAAGTGCAATTAGCATGGCCATAAAATAAAAGTTTGGCCTCAAAAATCTAGTTCATATTTGAGTTCTTCTCTTTTGAAGAAATGGGTAAGGAAAATTGGCTACATCAACGTTGATCTTGTGAGCATGTTTGATAATCTTTCTTCTTCTTATTGCCTTTCATCAGAGCTGGGCTCAGATCCTTTGATGAATAATTTAGTTAAGCATCCAACTATTTTTTTTTGGATCTTCTTCTTATTTTATCGATTAGGAATCTCTTTTCCCAGTTGAGGTTTTAAAATATGTATTAGTGGAAATACTATTGTAACAGATACTTCAAAAGAGGCTTTGAATTTGAATAACTAGCAGGGTCATCTTTTAATTTTCACAGTGTTATCATCTCCTAGCAAAAGAGGGTTGGTGGAAAATTAGTATTTAGGGGGTTTATCCTTAGAGGGTTTTAAAGAAACTTCAAATTTTCAAAATCAAAAATAATCTAATGGCAAGGGTTTCCTTCAAATAGAAGGTAGATAGGAGATTGAGGAATTTTCATGAGAAGAAGAAGAGCAACTCAATTCCAGGGAGGTTTTATCCATAGTTCAAAGTAAAATTTTGCTTTCAAAAATAAATTTTGGCCAAAAAGGGAAAAGAGGCAAGAATTTAGAAGCAAAAAAACTGCAACTAGATGTTGTGAACTCTATCATGTTACAACCTGATTTCTCGCTAAGTAAATTTACTTGGTTATCCATAGATTTTTTATAGTTGATAATTAGATTTGATTATTACTAGTTAAGATGTAAGTCATATCTTGTTATGGAGAAGTTGAATGTTGCTTAGATTTCATGATTTCATTGCTATGAGTAAGATGTTACGTATATTCTTTACATTGTGATCATGTTAATTTGTTATTTTAGCATTATTTTATGATATACATGCTGTGATGTTATGGACTAACTACATGCTTGTCATGAGTTGGATGCAGGAGAGATTCATCCCTCAGGACATGATGGAAGGAGAGTATCATCGGAGAGGGTGATGTAGATGGAGATGTTGGAGGATGATAGATAAATGGCTAGGACCCTACACACACCACATTATCTAATACATGTTAGATGCATGGTTTGAATAGTTAACGTAGTATGTTTTTGACACTATTGCATTTAGATAATAGTTTATGCATGATTAGTTGTGTGTGTTAGCTCAAACTTATGCTTAGATTATTTAATCTTGTGTGATTGTGTTTATATTATGCAAATGTGTTCATGTTTTTGAAAATGTAAAATTGCATAAACATTTATATAAACTAATGCTCGTGACTTTGGAATGTTTTAGGAACATAAGCTAGCTATTTTTTATGATACTTCAAGAATGTCAATTACTGTTGAAATGACATAAGTAGTCTTTGTAATATGATTTACCATTTTTGGATTAAAAAATACTATTGACCTTTAGTTAGCCGTATTGCTAAGTAGGTCGTTATGACTATCTATTATCAAGACATTATTGTGTGTGTGTGTGTGTGTAGAAAAAGGAAATAAAATCATAAAACTAAGAAAAAATTCATAAAAGGAAAAAAAAAGATCAAAAAAGGGGAAGGCAGTTTTAAAAACAAAAAGAATGAAATAAAAAGGAAAAACTAGCTTTAAAGCAAAGTGCCACATCCAATAAGAAGAGAGAGAGAAAGAATATAAGTAGGCAAAAGGAGGAGAGGTGCCACAGTGCATAGAAGACAAAAAGAGGAGAGAGAAGAAAGAAGAGGGTAGGATGTGAAGTGAGGGAGCACAGATACTAGGAGGAGATTTGATAGAGTTTATTATTGTGAATACCAGGTTGGTGGAGCTTCTATTTTCTTATGTAACTTCACTTACTATTGGTATATAAGGACTGTGCAGTTAATATTTATTGAAGAGATTAGGTTGTTTGCATTTGGTAATATGATTTAATGAATTAGAAAATGATATATATTATACAAATAACAACTATTTGTAAACTAAAATGACTTGAAAATAATTTACTATATACTTATGAGACATATATACAGAGTCGTTATAAAAAGCATACAATAACCTACATTATTCATTACAGTGATCTTAATATGTATATCTAGTGCACTGAATTTAAAAGTATTTATTTCACACATTTAATCTATATATATAGCAATCTTTATATTTGGTTTATACATAAGGAAATATGATGATTCATAAATACAGTGATTTTTCATAACTAAGGCAATTGTAACATAATCAACTAAGTTTGTTGTAATTCATAAGTGTATAAGTTATTAATACATACGTTATTATTTCATATTATTAAATTGGTATCATATTAGGATATGTTATTAATGTATAAAATATTAAATTATTTCACATTATGTATTTCATATAATATGGTTGTATTACATAATTTATCTCTATTCCATATTAAGGATAGCGTATTACATTGTATTTAGAATATGACTATAGCTTACTAAATTAAATTACATATAGTATGACTAATGTGAGCTTTTCAAGAATCATAATATGTATACAATGAGTAAAACAAAAACTAATTACAGCTCTGAATATCTCAATACAATATTATATTATATTATATTACTCCTTGTGAACAAGGAATAAATGAAGGGAGGTTAGTATGGTATTAGTCCAATAAAATAAAATCAAAATAACACACTAACACTTACACTCCTAGCCTAGACACTAGGGAGAGCATAGGTATCAATACTATAATGAAAATATAACCAAAACACAAAGGACATCATTACTTTACCATCCTTGTAGCTCCAAGATGACTTATTGAAGTGGCTTTCTCGATTTGTGTATCAAGAAGTCTTTGATAATGGAAATTGTTTGGCTCTTTCTCTCCTTGGCACCTTAGCCTTAATTGTTTGGCTTAATATTTAGGCATGGTGACATTACTTGTATGAGATTTATGGATCAAAATCTTTCATAATAACTCTACAATATCCAATCTTTAAAATGAAGGGGCATGGCCTTGTATTTATAGCTTCAAGAATTAATTCTCACCCAAGGTGAGTTAAGGTTAAGTTTAAACATGTAATGGGTGGAAACTAACCCTAAGTGAGTTGAGACTAACTCTAGTTGAGTTAAAATTTGTCATGTAATTATGATTTTCAATTACTAGGCATGGCTCTCAAATTAAATATTTTAGGATATTTTTAAAGAGCTTGACAACTCATAAAGGTAATGATGAAAGACTTAATATTTTGAATTTTGGAATTTCCATTTTTAGATATTTATTAATTACAAATGGATAATTCAACTTAGTATTTAATCTAGTTTAATTATATGATTGACTTTGATTAGCATTTTAGCTCTTTCAATATTTGATCAAGTACCCTATTTAATGGGTCCATAGGCCAAATTGATAGTTGTTATATCGCAAGGTGACTAGGAATCAATCTATGAGAGATTATTATTGAATATGAGTTAGTATCCCAAATAGGGATACCTCAACATGATTTTGAGAATTAATGAATGATGCATGACCAAATCGAAGTTGTTTAGTGATTCCTAAGCTTAATTTGTAATGGTTGGTAGGAATCGATCTGAAGTCTGATCGAAAGCCAGTTGCGGCCAAAATTGGGTGTCTATATTTTACCCTTATTTGGGAAGGCATTGCAAGCTATAAGCATAGTAACATCTTCTCAAAAAATTAAAAAGGCCGTTAAGAGAGAAAGAGGATAATGATTGAAGAAGCTCCAAACAACATTTAGGAAGCCCATAATGATGCCCCCTTGAGGGATTTGACGACACCTATGATTGATGGATAGTCCCTTGACAAGAAGTAATAAAAAGAATGAAATTAATCCATGGGTGAGATTAATAAAATCAAGATAGTACTTACACACATTGATTTAAAAAGTACTAATTTTCCCAAAAGCAGTTATAAATAGTAATAAAGGTTGAGACATTAATTTGCCTAAAGGTAGTTATAGCTAGTGGCACAGGTACATGCCCCAATAGGGAAGATGAGTCAAAATAATGATTTACCCACACGTGATTATAATCATTAAAATGACCTGTATTAAATAATGAGTTTTGATTATGCCCCAGTAGAGTAGATTGGTAAGAATAATTTAAGGATATAACCTACAACACAAATTAAATATGAGAAGGTGCAAATGTAGATACGATGGTCTAATGATTGAAGAAGCCACAAAAAAACATGCACATGAAGATGCACAAAGTGATGAAAGAGATGATTGGAAAGATAAAGGTGTCAAAATTGATCCAATATATATCATGTATCCAAGTGCTACCTACGTAGTCTAAATAGAGCTCAAGCCAATGTAGTTTACCCAGAAGTGGGAGAAAATGGAATGATGAATAGAAGAATAAGAATTGATCAATGTAAATGATTTAGTTGTACCTACTAATGCAAATATGCACATCCTTATTAGCATTGATATAACTAGAATGGTCAAGGGGTTGATTTGATAAAGCAGGTGGAATGATTTACCAAGGTTACCAAGGAGAATATTATATGGCACCATTGCTTGTAAGATTTCTTGAGTTGATTTTTGTTGTAGCACATGATGGTATGCATCATGATATAAAACACCTTGATAACGTAGTCGTAATGTGCATACGTACTGACTCCTGATCCAATATATAATTGAAAATAATACACCAATGATAAAAACCATGATGATAATGTTGATGTATGAATATGGATGGGCTTAAGTATAATGCACAAGGAATCACCTAATGAACATGTGCATATTAAGCCAAGGCACAATAATGAAAGCAAACAAATAGGCAAACAAATAAAGAAATAACTAAGCAAATAAACACATAAAAAGCTTGAAAGTAAAGACAACAGAAAGCATCTTGTCATCAACCAAGTCAACATCTACATGTGAAGGCTCAATATAATGATAAACAAGTGGTACCCCCAAGCAATGATACATGCAAAGGGAAGGTCACACCCCCAATGGTAGTGGAATGGATTAGAACTAACAATGGATTTGCCCCAGTAGGGAAGATCAAGGATGATTGACTAGGTTTTAAAAGGACAAATGTTTTTGGATTTTGAGGCTATATATCTTTTGAGGATATGGTAAGACAATTTTAATGTTTAGAATTATGAAATATTTCTTAATGTTTTTGGAATTTTCTATGCATCTCAACTTGATTGAGAACTAAGAGATATTAAATGGTCCAACTTACAAAATAACGAGAGTGTGGATTAGGTTGTTCATAAAATGGTGAGAGTGTTGGAGAAGGGGTGATAGAGCTAACCTCAACATGAATCAAGCACTACCTACATAGCCCTATTCAGACCTCTGATCATATTAGTTTCACCTACACAAAAGGTAGGGAGATTCGACTAGATAGCAACGAGTTCGCAAATTTAGGCAAATGATAATAGTAAGGGTAAGGTGATGTGGCAATGCATGATAAAGGTGTTGTTACTAACTTTCCCATAGGCACTTATAATTAGGAAATAATGGCATATGTCAGTGATACTAATTTAGCCATAGGTGGTTATAATTAATAACACAAGGTGGAATATTGATTTGCCCAAAGGCAGTTATAATCAGTAACACTAGTTTAGTATAAATAAAAGATGTAAATTTTAGATCCACTATCATACTACTTTCATATATGGCCATTTGAACACGTAATTCTAAAATTGCTAAAACTATAACATAATCCCCTTGTTGAAGGTACCCAAAGAACTAATGGAATGGAACCAAGGTTAAAGGGGTTGGGTAGGAATGGTAAAGATAATTTTGGTCGATGAAGGCATGGTAGAATGGTATATGATATGGCATTATTCAAGTATGATGATGCTATGAGAATTGGATATAATGGTAATAGGGTTGCCCCTAAGTGATAAGGAAAGGTAAATGGTAGGGTATGAAACAATGACTAGGGGAATGGCAAATAAAATAACAAGGTAAGTAGCTCTAGGAAAGAGATGGTTCTATTGTTCTTGTTGATGTAGAAATGCATGTCTTGATTAGCATATGATATAACTAGAATAATCAATCATGTAAATTGTTAGCCCAGACCTCTTTTAAATAGTTGTTCTATCAAGAACCTATTATAGGTTTGAACGTCAAGAATGTTATTGTGATCTTTATTAATCATTGACTATGTTTCCTTCAAAATTTGAGATAACATATCTTCATAGCCTCTATAAAGGAAAGTGCAGCCATAGATGGTAAATATGGATAAATATTGGCTAATAGGTCTAATTTGGCAATGGAGAGATGGAATGTTATAGAATGTATAATGGTTAGGTAATAAATGAAGATCAGGATTTTTAGGCACACACAATGTTGTTGATTCTAGATTTGACATAATTTTGGTTGTGGTGGGGTTGAAGACTTTTGAATATCCTCTCGATAAGACCACCAGATTTTTTTATTATTTGGGCCTACGAGTAACTACCATCTGATTATGTTGTAGATTGGAAGTTATATTGATTTTATATTTGACAATGTCTTCATCAAGTAGTGAAGAACTATTGTGCTCAATTCTTGGCACTTTGGTGAGGTTTCACCAATGAAGTTGTCTTGATTATCTCATAGCACCTCTGAGTAGGTTTTACTAAGGAACATTTACTTTTGACTTTGATTGCCTTCTAGCCCCTCAAACAAGGTTTCACTAGAATATGTTGAGTTTAGACTTTGATTTCCCTCTAGTGCCTCTAAAAAGGTTTCACTAGAAGATTGTTATTATTTTGCATGAATGTGGTCTTGGTCCCCCTGATATTCTTTAATTGATATGTTGCCATAGATGCAGTTCAACAAGGTATAATTATGTCAATCCCAATCGACACTTATGGGATGTGTAATGTCAATATAATGGCTATGTTGGGTGGTTTAATAACATGTGGAACAGTAATGGAATAGAAAGCGGTGGCATAATCCTTATACAAGATACTAGGATAACTTGTGTCGATGTTAAAGTAATCATCCTCAAAATCCATGGAAGGATCACAAATGTATTCAAATCAATCTACAAGGCATGTATAACCAATGTTGTAACACCCATGAACATATTCTAATTTTGAAGTTGAGTCTGTCTCAAGAAACTCTGAATTTGATGTTGAGACTAACATTGATTCTATTTATGATGTTAAATCTGATGTCAAGTCAAAAATAAAACCTGACTTCAATGTTGATTCTTCATCTGGTGTGGATGCTACTAAAATGATGTCTTATTGTATGTTTAGTATCAGATAAGTAATGGCCTGTGATGGCGTAATAGACTCCACCAAGACTAGTTTGTCAAAGTGAGACTCATCAATGAGAGGGAAAAGGTCAAGAGATAATTACTTAGAGATTGGCTTGTTAAAGAGAGGCTCTTTAAAAATAGGACAATGGTTAATATAATGATTTGAGTAGTGTAACGACATTATCGTGCTTTCAAAGTATAACAAATGGTTTGTTTCAAGACTCAAAGGCATAATACTTGAAATGAATTGGGCAATGTAACAACACCATTTTCACACAAATGACACACACACAAAAGTTTGTCTAAAAACTAAGGCAAAGGTATGATGTCAAACGGAAAGTGTAACACCTCCTCAAACAAAGGAGTGAGGTATACACAAGACTCATTTTCAACGTGGTATGAAAAACAAATAGATAGACTAAAAACCATGTAAAAAAGGATAAACTGACAAAAACAACTAAGTAGAACGTCCTAAATCTTAAAATTGACAAGGTTGCATAATACTATCAAATTTCATCAATATACTTGCTCTTGAGAGGATTTCAATTATTAATCCAAAAAGCAAAAGTACATGAAAAGTAGGGTTTTTATGCTCCCTCTTCTCTTAAGGGTTTGCACTATAACATGGAAATTTAGGCTACTCACCCTGCATCAATAGTATGTCTGTGGCATGGGGTTGTTCTAAACTATCAATTTTCACTCATTTCTAGATGGTCTCAAGTGTGGCTAACACTAGAGATGAAATCACATCATTTGGATCCACATCAATTGGCTTGTTATGAAAAGGTCTTATCCTTTTCACAACCACTGCATCCATCAATTACTTAGTGTAGTGTAATGTTTAAGTTGTCCCTATGTTTTGAGGTCAATTACCACTAATAGAGCTTCTTTTAATTGCTCAAAAAAAGCATCCCAATGGGTCACCCTCAATTTATAAACAACACCATGGAATGGGATTGAAATGATGTTGGTAGATGAATTTTTGGGTTAACACTTCCTGAGAGAAATTGTGAGGAGGTGATGAACTCCCATTCATAAACCAAAATGCATGAAAAATAAAGACATGTGGAAAGAATTTATGGACATTTTTGGGTCACGCAAATCATGCAGATTTGGGGAGGGCCTTAAAGACATTATTTCCATGATTTTAGACCAAAGTGACAAAGGCAAATAATGAGAATTTTTTATCACCCAAATTCCCTAAAGGGGATGCGGGGATATCATACATGTGTAACTCATCTTGTTAGACAAACACTTTTAATAAACAAGTATAAAATGAAAAACTTTTATGAGTTATCTAACTCATGTGAGAGTTCATTTTATAAAACCAAAATGAAGTATGTTGTGAAATTTTAAACCCCTTGGCCTTTGTTGTTGAAAATTTTGAAAATCAGAAATGACTTGAGCAAAAATAATTTTAAAACACCAATTTAAAATGTGAAATTTGCAACTTAGAATTTAAATGTCTTCTTCTTGGCCTTTGGGTCCTATAAAATGTGTTAGAGGGTTTTCAATATTTTGTGAAAAATGTATGCAACTTGAAGGTAAACTAATGGAATATTCTAAAAATTTAGGAGAAGACACATGGTTTAAAAAAAACATCAAAAATGAAGTTCGAATGACCTCAAATGAGCCCCCAAAAGTTGGCAGCTTTACAGCCTAGCAATCTCATCGATATGTAGGGTGATCCCACCATTATTCAAAGTGATCTTGCCATTTTGAGTGATCATACTATTTTTCAGAGTGATCCCACCATTTTTTAGATCGATCCCTCTATTCTGAATGATCCCATCATTTTGAGTGATCCTACCATTCTACAGAGTGATCCCATCATTTTGTAGAGTGATTCAATCATTCAAAGTGATCCCACCATTTTATAAAGTGATCCCACCATTTTATAAAGTGATTCCACCATTCTATAGAGTAATTCTATTATTCTTTATGGATATTCCACCTCATAAAATTTAGATGAAAAACAAGCAAAATATCATCAAAGGATGATCTAAATGCATAATTTTGAAGGTTTGTGGGATGCAGTGTCCCACCAGGCATGCCATTATGTGAACAAGGAATCCAAAAAGGGAGGTTAGTATGGTGTTAATCCAATAAAACCAAATCAAAATAACACACTAACACTTACATTCCTAGCCTAGACACTAGGGAGATCATAGGTAGCAAAATTATAATGAAAATATAGCTAAAACATAAAGGAAATCATTCATTTACTTTCCTTGTAGCTCCAAGATGTCTTATTGAAGTGGCTTGCTCAGCTTGTACATCAAGAAGTCTTTGATAATGGAGGTTGCTTGGCTCCTTCTCTCCTTGGCACCTTGGATTTGAATGCTTGGCTTAATATTTAGGCATGGTAACATTACTTGTATGAGACTTATGGAGCAAAATCCTGCATAATAACTCAACAATATCAAAGCTTAGAAATGAAGGGGTATGGCCTTATATTTATAGCTTTAATAATTAACTCTCACCCAAGGTGAGTTAAGGTTGAGTTTAAACATGAAATAGGTTCAAACTAACCCTAAGTGAGTTGAGAGTAACTCTAGTTGAGTTAAAAGTTGTCATGTAATTATGATTTTCAATTACTAGGCATGGCTCTCAAATTAGATATTTTAAGACATTTTCAAAGAGCTTGACAACTCATAAAGGCAATGATGAAAGGCTTGAATTTTCAAATTTTTGAATTTTCATTTTTAGATATTCATTAATTGCAAATGGATAATTCAACTAAGCATTTAATCTAGTTTAATTAGATTATTGACTTTGATTAGCATTTTATCTCTTTCAAGATTTGATCAAGTGCCCCGCTTAATGGGTCCATAGGCCAAACTGACAATTGTTATGTCACAAGGTGATTAGGAATAAATCTGTGAGAGGTTATTGTTGTATACGAACTATTATCCCAAATACGGATGCCTTAATGTGATTCTGAGCATTAATGAATGATGCACAACCAAATTTAGAATGTTTAATGATTCATAGGCTTAATTTGCAATGGTTGGTAGGAATCGATCTGAAGTCCATTCAAAAGCCAATTGTAGCTATAATTGGGTGTCTACACTCCTTAGCTCTAAAAATATATGTATTATTCATAGCTCAGAGAATATATAGGATGACCCATATATCTAATTACAGTGAATTAAACCTAACTACAATGATTTGATAGGTAATAGGGTGATTTGGATTAAACTATTAATATATATTTTATAAGTGATCACTATTAACAACTTTAACAACTAGAGATAGTCATTATAGAATAGTTGTTAAAACAAGAATAAGTAATAAATCTGAGTCATAAACTATTAATATATTTTACATGAGTAAATACTCTTCTTTATTAGTGGTGAAGATATGCTTATGGAAATTACACTAAAGCCTGGTGGTGGAAATATGTTATCGCTCATGTGAATATTTATAGTGGTTGATGCGCTTTAGGGAGTATAGTTAGTATTATTGCCAAAACATGATAAGTGGTTATTCACAACATGCCTTGAATAGTCTTGAAATGTTGATCACATTAAGTTTGCTTTGATCAATCTTATAATATTAGTGATAATATAATACAATAAGGAATATAATCCTCTCTTAAGTTTGTTATTATATTAGCAATAACATTTTAGTAGGTGTCTACAACATCTTTGTTACATCTCTATTACAGAAATGATAGACATGTAATGTGACAAAAGAAAATGAAAGTTCATTTTTCGGTAACCCCTTTAACAAAAATTTGAAGACAATAGTGGAAGGAAGAGTCTTGGAGTTTATATTGTGTGGTACATACAACTTCTTTCACGTATTATTATCTAGCTAATTATAGTACATGTGGATATTTCTAATTTGGAAAGTTATGCGATATAATTATTTATGAGAATACATGTGGCATACCAATTATATAAATCTATTTAGAACATTATAAAGTTTGTATTTTCTTACCTTCAAAAACTGAGCATATATGCGTATATAAAATTAATTACTGAGTACTTCTAAAATATTAAACAAAATTATGGAATTATAGAAAGATATATTTAATGGGATATACATAAATTCTACTACATAATAGTGTATATACTACTTAACTATATTTATAGGTATGAGTTCATTTGGTACAAGGACTATATTAAAGATCATATTGATTGTGCCCTCTCAGCTTGTTATGCTGAATATAAGAGCCTTCAATTAGAAGTTTACTTGTATTACTAGATGATATAACTTCCAATGTATTATTAAATGTTGATCTAGTAGTTAGTGGGTTGTTATACACCATATTTATTCCATTGATGATGACTATGTTTTTAGGCTATATGTATTGTTAATGATGAGTATGCTACAACAGAGCCCACTTATACCTATTGAGAACTATTGGTTAGTGTATTGTATATTGATACATTGTAAACTTGTGTATTATATGTATTGTGGGTATAGTAATATGTACGAGAGTGCATACATATATAATTTATGTATATAAATACATTGTGATGTGTAACTATAACAAATATTTTGACTAATATATGTGATCAAGGAAATTGACTCAAGAGAGGAGGTTAGTGTAGTGTTAGTTCCAAAAACAATGAAATCAACACACTAGCAAGTTAACATCTCTAGGCCTAGATCATGAGCGGAGCTTAGTGAACAAACCTATTGAAAACACAACTAAAATGCAAAGAAATGGCAACTTCCTTACCTTCCTTGATTGCTCCAAGAGATTTCTCTGATTGTGCTCAAAATATCTTCATCAATGGGGCTTAGCTATCTTCATCTCCTCTTGGTACCATGGTTGCCTTGATTTTGGCATTATAACACTATGTATTTGCTTAATGAATCAAATCCAGCATTATAACTCTACTGTGTTCCAAGCTATCTAAATGAAGAGCTCTAAGCTTGCTTTCATAAGCTTTGAAATGACTTGGAATGAGTTAGATCATAACCTTGGTTCGCTTAGTTAACCCTAGTAGGGTTAAAAGGTGTTAAATGGTCATGATTAGAATGAAACAAGCATGTGTGGGATATTTTCTAAAAATGACAACTCACAAAAGCTAATGATGAAAACATAGGATATTCATTGATTTTTGAATTTTCTTTTTTGATAATTCCTTTAATTACTCAAGGATGAATTCAATTTGGATTTGATTAGGATTTGCATGTTAATTAATCTTTTTAGGTATTTGAACATTTTCAAGATTTTGAATTACATGATTTGTGCATTTGTTCAATTTAATTGATTTATGGGCAAATTGATTTATTTGCATGTGATGAAGCCAAATTTGAGATGTTTAGAAATTCTTCAGCTAGAAGTTCAATGATTGGTAAGAATTGGTCTAAAGTTGAGTAAAAAACCATTGGTGGCCAATTTTAGATGTTTATAGTTTGCCCCTATTTGGGAAGATGTTTCCAACCATAGGCACAACAATGTCTTCTCAAATAATGAGAAAAGATGTGTATGTCTAAAAGAAGATGATGATTGAATAAAAAGCTCCAAAGAAATGTTTGGGAAGCCTATAATGATGCCCCATCGAGGGATTGGCCGTCACATGTTCGATGGATGGTCCCTCGAAAAGAAGGTGGAATTAACCCATGGGTGAGATTAATCTAAATGAGAAAATGCTTGCATGCATTGATGTGTTTTGAAAAAAAATATTGATTTGCCCAAAGGTAGTTATAACTAGTAATAAAAGACAAAATAATGGTTTGCCCAAAGGCAGTTATAAACATTAAGATGTCTTAGATTGGATAAGGATGATTGATTGATTGTGCCCCAATAGGTTGGATTGCAAGCATAACTCAAGGATATAACCTATTGTATGTACTAAATATGAGTGGGCGTAAACATAGATGTGATGGTATAATGACTAAAGAAGCCATAAACAATTAAGAACATGAGGATGCACATAATGATGAAAGAGGTGAATAGAATAATACAAATTTATTGATGCAAATGGTTTAGTTGTACCTACCAATAAGGAGATGTTTGTCATGATTAGCATTGATATAACTAGAATAGTCAATGTGTTGATTTGATCAAGATGGGATGGAGACTTTTGCCAAGGGTACGAAGGAGATAATTCAATGTCACTCCATTGCTTATAAGACTTCATGAGCTAATTTTTGTTGTAGCATGTGATATTATGCCTCATGATAGAACACCATGAGAATTATGCCAAAATATGCATCAAGACTGACTCCCAATCCAATACTCAATGGAAAATAATTCACCAATGATAAAAACCATGATAACAATGTTGATCTATGAATATGGATGGATTCAAGAATAAGCACGTAAGGAATCACCCAATGAACACTCATAGACTTGAATGAAGGCAAAAATACTTAAAATAAACAAATAGAAAGCCAAAAAATAAAAGCAATAGAAAGCATCCTACAATAGATTTACCCCAGTAGGGTGGATTGAGGATGACTAATTAGGCTTAGATAGGACAAATGTTTTTGGATTTTGAAATGTTTTAAATGTTTTTGGGATTTTTAGAGTGTCTCAATTCAAACAAGAATGATGAGACACTAAATGGTTCAAACTCACAAAATGGTGAGAACATCGAAACTTGAATGGATGCTCACAAAATGGGGATAGTGTAATGGCAAAGGGGGATTGAGCTGCCCTAAACATGAATTGAGCACAACCCATATAGTCCCAAAATGGCCCTAGGCCACAGTAGTTCCACCTTTCAACGGAGGAATATGACTAGTGTAGTAGCCAATTCAAACAAAATAGGCACAATTGGCACAATGGCACAATACAACATAGGAATGGCTAGTTGGTATGTCAAGACATGCTAAACAAATGTTGCCCCTAGTTTACCCATAGACGGTTATAACTAGGATACAATAGATCAGATCAATGATACTAATTTTCCCATAGGTTGTTAGAATTAGTAGTAAGACTAATGAGATATTGATTTGCCCCTATAGGAAGATATAATTAGGCTCACATAAATAAATGTGATAAGAAGGGAACAAGAAATGAAGGATGCAACTACCAAATCTTTAGTTATACTACTCCAAAATACTGCCATTGTCTGGAATGATTGAAATAACTATTGAAACTAATATGATTGGTCATGTTGAAAATGTGAAACCAATGGATGAACCAAGGTCAAATAGGATAGGTAGGAAGTGATCAAAGCATGATTTGGTTAAGAGAATAAATATGGTAGGACAGATAAGTGATAGGCTGATAAACTGATAGGATGATAAGAGGGTTGCCCCCAAGTGATGAGGCAAATGGTCAAGGTATGCAAAAATGCTAAAATGAATGGTAAATTAAAATGGTATGGTACATGTTTTTGACTGATAATGGTCATTGGTTTGGGATGAGTTTGGCCTGGGTGTGGTTGGTTAGGTTTGGCTGTGTTTGGTCTAGGTATAATTTGTTGGGTTTGGATGTGTTTGGCTTGGGTATGGTTTGTTGATTTTTTTATGTTTTTGGCTTGGGTGAAAGTTTCTAGTGTTCCTATTAATTTTAGAGATGCACGTTTTGATCAGTAAATGAGACAACCAAAATAGTCAATTAGGTTAATTGTTAGCCCACACCATGTTTGAATAGTTGCTCTATCAAGAACATGCTACAGATACACACATCGATAATGTTGTTGGGATCTTTGTTGGTCATTGATGTTATTTACTTCAAACACTGAGACAAGGTATCTTTATATCCTCTATAAAGGAAAGTGCAGTCAAGGATGGTAAATAGGGATAAATGTTGCTTGATAGGTTTGATTGGGAAATGGAATGGTGGTTGATAATGGAATGTGTAATGGTTGGGAAACAAATGAAGATCAATATTTTTAGGCACACACAATGCTGTTGATTCTGGATTTGACATAAATTTGAATGTGGTGGTGCCGAAGACTTTTGAATATGCTCTCGATAGGACCACCAATTTTTTTAGTTGTTTGGGCCTAAGAGTAGCTACCATCTGATTAGCCTACATTAGGAACCTTGTTCCTAAAACTAACTAAATGATAATAAATCACTTATATATTGATAAACACGTTGATTATACACACAATATTCCTTTTATAAAAGGATGAACTTTGTATCGCATACCTCTTCAAGGGGGCAACCTCCTATTAGAGCAAGTTTTAATTAAAAATGACTTATTGGATGCCTAACACTAACCTATACCCCTTTATTTATACTAATTCTCATCTACATGACTCCTTACTCTTATGCATATGGTATTAAACCACTATTCACTATTCTATTAGCTATTCTACTATTATACCCCTTTCTAGGTATATTACATTCCATCCCCCTTAAATATGTTTCACCCTCAAAACATGATAAGAAATAGGAGGAGGACCAAATACAGGCCAGGCCATACATATGAAAAATAAGTTAAAGACTAGATAGAGGCACGTCTATGTGTCTTTTTTTTCTTCCATTTCTTTCGCCTATGTTCAGATATGAACATGTAAATCAATAAGGTGAACATGAGCACTATAACTAAAGTTTGAAGTAAAATTTGAACCATGATGATCATATCCTCAAAGAAAGAGTAAGGATGCTCAAAATAGTCATCCTGGTGAATGAATTGAGGATACATGCCATCCCCTTTAGCATTTTTCTCTGATGGATTTGAAGACTCATTTCCTCATTTGCGATCTATGATTGTCGGTTTGGGCTCATTGGGGACCTGCTTGAGCATGGTGATTTCTTGAATGGGTTCATCAATGATCTATTCAAGCACTTTGGGTGCTTGATCAGGGTTTGCAAGTGCTTTATTTAACTCTTCTAGTGCTTGATCTAATGCTTGGGATGTTAACTCAGGCTCACCCGGGGCCTGTTTGGGCACTTTTGTTGTTAGTTCAGGGGCTACAAGTGCATGCTCCAATGTTTTTATATTCTATAGAAGGGGTGTTATGTGGAGATGTTTCCAGTTGATGTGGTCTTCAGAGAGCTTAGCCAAGTCTACCACTTCCATCATTGTTTGAGGTTGCCACATTTGAACCTTTCCTCAGATCTTATCTTGAAGTCTACCTATGAAGCAATGAATGAAGAATGCAATAGAGATATCATTGGTTAATGTTTTAAATTCAATCTAATATTCCTTAATAGTACCAATTTGTCGAAGTAGAATTACTACACCAGTGAGATTATTGCTAGAGAAAATGGGAAGCTCCATGAGAACCAGAGAGTGGATGTCAATTTTAACTTAAAATGTGTCCATTACAATATGACTAATATTTTGATTTTTTTTATACTAATAAACCAACACATAACACAAATTTTACAAAAATTACACACCATTGATAATAAAAGACATTAAAAATTAAAGATAAAACTAGATCCTAAAGACACCACTATAAATGTATTTGGACTAAAATCAAACTTAAAACCATTAATACTTAAGACAATGCTAAAAAAAACAACAACATAGACTATTTAAAATTAATGGCAAAATAATTATGATCTAAAATTCTAAAAATGATGACACATAGGCATGAATCGATATAAAACATAAAAAATAGATTAGGCATTACTAATGAATGGAATGTCAACACATAACATAAAAATAAAACATTTAAAAAGGCAAATAATAATGAGTTTTTTAAGACAACTCTTTATGGCATAATTGGAAACAACAAAAAAGACATACAAAAAGAAGATGAAATACCATGTGACAAGTAAAAATACAATGAATAACCAAAAACAAATTTAGAGAGTAAAACCTAATACCATAAGCTCATTTGGAAAATACCACGGTTGGGTGAGTGTAACAACGAGTGACCATAAGTTACATCTATCACCAAGAGAGGGGCCATGAGTGTTTGCCAAGAGAAATAAATATCCACCAAGATGAAGTGGTTGATGTGGTGGTAAAGACATGAATAGATTGAATGGGAGAGTGTGCAATGAGGACTAAGTTGTAAGGGAAGCTCGATTCAGACTGAAGTTGAGCCATGGATGGAGCTATGGTTTGAGGAGTCAACAAGTGAAATAACTCTAAAGTGATATAAATGTGTTGAGTCAATGAGAAAATGAGTCATTGAGGCTGGTGGTGAGCTGGATCCAAGGTGAAATTTGAGTGGAAGGTTGATTTGATGTCATCATGGTAGGGGGAGAGATGGAATGAGAGTGTGAGAGTCTTCTGAGATGGGATCTTCAAAGTACCAAACCATTACCAAAATATCTTGGGCACCGATATAAAACACAACATGTCTAACAGAGTAAGTTGAGCCAATATCGACTGGATAGATCTAATGTAAACAAAAATAATTAAGAACTCAAAGGATCCTTTAAAAATGGTCTAGATGGAGTGTGATTTTCATAAAAATAGATTAATGATGCATGATCCACAGGGTCAAAGCTAGAGGAGATCATTGATGGTGTTGCTAAAATGAGTCATGGAATGTTGGGTAGATCGAAGACTCTTAAATATGCTCTTGATAGGACCACCATATTTTTCTATTATTTGGGCTTGAGAGTAGCTGCCATCTGATTAGGCTATAGATTGGAAGCTATTTTGATTTGATTTTTGATAATGTCTTCATCAAGCAGTGAAGAACTTTTATGCTCAATTATTGGCACCTTGACAAGGTTTCTACCAATGAATTTGTTTTGATTATCCCATAGCATCTCGAAGAAGGTTTCACTAAGGAATGTTGACTTTTGACTTTGATTATCTTCTAGCACCTCCAAAAAGGTTTCACTAAAAGATGTTGAGTTTGAAATTTGATGGGCACCCGGTGCCTCTGAAAAGTTTTCACTAGGAGATTATTCTTCTTTTGTATGATTTTGGTCTTAGCCTCCTTGTTGTTATTCATTTGATATGTCACCATGGATGCAGTTCAATAAGGTGTGATTCTATCGGTCCCAATCGACACTTATGGGAGATGGAATGTTAATATAATGGTTATGTTGGTTGGTGGTAATGGCATGTGGAATGGTAATGGAATAGGGTGAGGCAACATAATCTTTGTAGAAGATACTATGAGAACTTGTGTCAAATTGAAATAATCACCATAAAAAATCATTCCATTTGAATATGAGTCTAACTCCATGGACTCTAAATTTGATGTTGAGACTAACATTGATTATGTTACTGATGCTAAATTTGATATCAGTTCAAAAATAGAACCTGACTCTAATGTTGATTCTTCATCTAATGTGGATGTTGTTACAAAGATGTTTTGTTGAATACATGGTTGATTATGTTGTTGATGTTTTGATTGGCTCAATTGAATAGGTACCGATTTGCTTGGTTTGGGTTGTGATCGGATTGGTTGGGGTTTTGATTGGATTGGTTGGGGTTTTCTAAAGTGAGGAACAAATGGCACTAGATAAGGAATGGTTTATGGTTAGATAATGGTAGGCCATTGGGGAGCATGATTGCTCACACAAGCCATAAGATGAAGTCCTATAATGGTAGCGATAGGGAATTATAAAGCAAGGTTGTTATCACAAGCCAAAGGACAAAGTCCTAGAATGATATGGATGGGGCATTATAGAGCTTGGTTGCTTACACAAGACAAAGGAATAGGTCTTGGTATGATAAGTCTAGGGCATTGTGGAGCCTAATTGCTCACACAAGCAAAAGGATGAGGTCCTAAAATGATAAGTCAAGGGCATTGTGGAGCTTGATTTATTGCATAAGCTAAAGGATGAGGCCCTAGAATGATAAGTTGAGGGAATTGTGGACCCTAATTTCTCACACAAGCTAAAGGATGAGGTCCTAGAAGGACAAGTCTAGGGCATTATGAAGCTTGATTGCTCGTATAAACCAAAGCATCCAAGTCTTCCTTAAAAACCATATCATCCTAGTTGGTAACTTGATTTGAATCATAAATAGGAATTTGACTTTGTTCCTTAAATAGGTCATGATTGTAGTCAATTTATGCATCCATTCTATCATAAATTATATTGTATGTGACTCCACCATACATGTAGCTAGGCATATTTGCATCAATTAAGAAAGATCCAAAATAAAGAGGTTTTAGAGTTCTAAAAACTATGAAAAATAATGTCTTAAAGGGTAAAAGGTTTAAACTTGGTCTAACGTGGTCAAAAAAAGAGGGGTGGAGTTATATCTCCAAATAATGGTCTAAAAATAGAGTTTTATCTCCAAAATAGTTTGTGCTAAAACTTGGCGTAAAATTATCTAATGTCAAATGCCATACACAAAAAAGGTCAAGCATCTAAATAAAAATTGACATGTTAAACCTTATGTCCAAAGTGTTCCAAGTAGGTCTAAACCATAAAGGAAAATGTTGCTAGGTCTTTTATCCAAATACAGAGGTAAAATATGGGCTCAAACACGTTGTGCTAGGACTTTTGGCCAAATGGCATCAAAAGCTAGTCTTTAATCAAAGATGATGATGGGATTTTAATCTAATTAAATTGAAACACTTTGATATAAACCTGACACATGGAATCAAGCGTAAAGATGATTAGTTGGTATAAGGCATAAGGCAAAAGGCACCTAGAGAAAGGTTGTGCTCTCCCAAATAAAGGTACAAACAATTATGAGGATAGGCTCTATGATTAGATAATCAATAGTGTTTAAATTTGGCTAACCAATTAACCTAAGTTATGCAACCTAAAAGAGAAAGATATATGTATCATCCCCTGCACAATGAGGCCTAAACAAAAATCAATCAATGTTAGGATTCGAACTTAGAAAGGTTAATTAAAAACTCAAATGTTAAAAACTAGGTTATAATTGACCAAACAAGCTAGACAAATTTGAACATCATGACTTAAAAAATGAAGATCCAACAAAGCTCAAATGATTTGTTTCAACAATGATAGTTTGGACACAAGATAAGACAAGTCAATTGAAATAATTTCAGAAGCCTAACAGCATTAGCGCTCTCAAAAGATGTGATCAATGTTTTATTTCAAAGACTTGTAAAGCTTAAGACTTGAAAATGATTTGGGTAGCACAATGATACTTATTTCAAACAAGTGACACACACATAAACAAGTTTAGTAAAAATCTAAGACAAATATGTGGTGACAAAATGGCCAACATAATGCCTCCTTGAACAAAGGAGTGGTGTATAACCAAACTTGATTAGACATGGTTTAAATAAACAAACAAGTTGTAGTTATAAAACACCAAGCAATAAAAGAATGAATGACAAAAATATAACTAAGTATAATCAACCTAAATCCTATCAAGGTATGGCAATGTGGGGTCGACTAAAACCTATAAGTTTACGACCATCTAGATTGATCCCATGTGTACACACTTTCACATATGCATATAAGACAAGTATCACATTAATTGAGTCCACATCAATCAACTTGTTATGAAAATGTCTTATTCTTTTCATAACCACTACATAAATCACTTACCAATGTAGTGCGATGTCCAAATTGATCATACATCCTCGGCTTAGCTTGCCACTAACAAAGATGGTTTAACCATTCAAACCATCATCCCAACAGGGCAATCCCAATTTTTATACCCCCTTCCCCCCCATGGAGAGGGTTTGAAACACTACTAGGAGATGAAGCCTTGGGTCAACACTTCCTTAAAGAACTTGTGAGAGGTAATGACACCCCCTCACAAGTCAAAATGCATGAAAATAAAAGACAAGTAGAAAGACTTTAGGGTTGTTTTTAGATCACCCAATATTATGCGAGTTTGGGGAGAGCCTAGGAAAATTTATTTCTACGCATTGGAATAGGACTAAAATGCAATGTAAAGTCCCATGAGTTCCCTATAGGGGATGGGGGGAGAGCATACATGTGCTATCCTTTTTGCAAAAATAAACAATCAACAAACAAACATGGCAAAAAAATGAACATGCACAAAGGCATGAAAACTACATGTTGTTAGGTTCATTTTAAGGCACCAAAGTCAAAATGTGTTATGAATTTTGGCCCCTTGGTATTGATAAAAACTTGCTAGAACATTGAAAAACATCTAAGGCATAAAAAATGAACTAATTTCTTTTTAAACACCAAAAGATAATGTGAGCAAGATTAATAACATGTTCAAATTTGATTAGGTTCATTGTTATGAACTAATTTAAATGTTTTGATTAGGTTCATGGCCCCTTGGCATATTGACAATTTTAAAAGAACTTGCATAAACATAAACTAAGAAAAAACACAACTATGTTCATTTTAAGCCCTTAAGTCCAAATGTGTAAGATTAGCCTAATTCATTTTAAACACCAATTTGAAATGTTAAAAACTATTTAAGCTTGAAAATTTGTGTTCAATGTCTAGATTGGCCCTGCAAAAATACGAGAGTGTCCCCATGCTTAGAAGTACTTTTGATTGTTAGCAAATGATGTTTGATTTTGAACTCTTGAGTTTTGATTTAATTTCACATAATGACCATGGATGATAGTAGATAACCATCAACAGTTTTGAGGTAATCATGATGGTCAGTTAGCAGGTAACTGTCATTGATCGATCAAAATCACCATTGATCGATAAAGACCATCAATGATGACCTGTGAACCTAAAGGCAAAACCATAAAAGGCAAACATGTTAGGTTAGTCTTGGTTAGTTCAAAGATCGAGAAAACTTGCAAGGTAAACTTAAGTCTAGTGATTTAAAAGCCTTTGAAACTAAGAAAATAAGGATTTGATTGATAAAAGGAATTGAATTGCAATATTTAATAATGTTTTTACCCTACAACTTGATCGTCAGTAGTCTCATAAAATCAATGGTGATTAGGCAGAGCCATGGGCAGTTTAGGACAAACCATTACGGGTTGTACCTGATCATCGTCGATCTCTATGTAAATTTGAGAGATAAAAATAAAACCAAATATGTCCAAAAGAAGATTAGTAATGCAATTTTAGAAATATTCAAGCATCCATTTATATGTTTAAGACCTGCATAATGATCTCCTTGTTGTGTGGGGTTCTCATGGTCCCACTAGGCGTGTCATTTATAATCAAGGAATTTGACTCAAGAGAGGAGGTTAGTATAGTGTTAGTTCCAAAAATAATGAAATCAACACACTAACAAGCTCACATATCTAGGCCTAGATCATGAGGGGAGCTTTATGAACAAACCTATTGAAATCATAACTAAAATGCAAAAAAATGACAACTTCCTTGCCTTGATTGCTCCAAGAGATTTATTCATTGGCTTGCTCAGATTGTGCTCAAAATATATTCATCAATGGGGATTAGTTATCTCCATCTCCTCTTAGCACAATGGTTGTCTTAATTTTGGAATTATAACACTATGCATTTTCTTGATGAATCAAATCTAGCATTATAACTCTACTATGTTCCAAGCTCTTTAAATGAAGAGCTCTGTACTTATTTTTATAGGCTTGGAAATCACATGGAATGAGTTAAATCCTAACCTTGGTTGGCTTAGTTAACCCTAGTAGGGTTAAAAGGTGTCAAATGGTCATTAATAGCATGGAATAAGCATGGGCGAGATATTTTACAAGAATGACAACTCGCAAAAGCTAATGATCAAAACCTAGGATATTCATTGATTTTTGAATTTTATTTTTTGATAATTATTTTAATTACTCAAGGATGAATTAATTTTAGATTTGATTAGTATTTGCATTTTAATTAATCTTTTTTAGGTATTTGAACATTTTCAAGATTTTGAATTAATTGATTTGTACATTTTTAAAATTTAATTGATTTATGGGCCAAATTGATTTATTTGCATGTGATGAAGCCAAATTTGAGATGTTTAAAAAAATTTAGGATAGATGTTTAATGGTTGGTAAGAATTGATAAAATCCATTGGTGGCCAATTTTAGATGTCTGCAATATATAGTCATGGCCTTGGGTGAATCATATATCTGTGTACTTGATGAAACTTTTGTGTATTATATAAGAGCAATTTAGATATTGTTGAATACTTATATGCGAACCTTGATGCGAAAGACTATGTAATCTTGAGAACTTATGTACGGATTTATTTACGCTTTGATTATATTTGGACGAAAATCTATTTAGTTAGGGATAAAAACTATGGAGTTTTACATTGTTGAATCCCTTATAGATTGTCAAAATATTTTACGAACATGAAAGTTTTAAGGATTGTTAAAATCATAGGGAGTTCTTGATTAAGAAATATAAATGAACATAAATTTAGTAATTATTATCATTTGAGTACTTACATATGGTGCATATTATGATGTACTAGAACTCGCATATCGGAAATATATCTATATCAACGAATGGTATAATTGCAATTTGTACCACCCGATTATAACATACATTTAGACTGTAGTTTCAAATATAAAACACCCTATGACATCCCATAATATCAAAATCCATTCTTCATTAGCACAACTACTCAATTATGAATAACCAGTCTTAGATTTTCAAGAATCAATGTCTCATAATCCTAAATAATAGGCAATCAAGTATAATTTATACCAACTAGGTATACCCTATGTTTAAATTCCATAATCTAATTTTCGTAAGTAAATTTAACATATCTAATATATATAACAAAAGTGAAATTATACAAGACATAAAGTTTCCTAGGGATCAAAAACTATAACCATATGAAAGCAGTCTCTGAGAAACTATACGAGTTATTTACATGAAATATTACGTTATTGTTGGTTAAATGCAAATATTATGACTAACTACTTGTAAGTAAGTAGTGTGTATATAAAAATGGTGGAATATGTTATTATTTTTTGTACAATATATGTTGAATCTACTTACATAAATTATATTATGCAATTTAAACATAGGGTATACCCGATTGGTATAAATTATACTTGTCTATTATTTAGGCTTATGAGACAATGATTCTTGAAAATCTAAGGCTGGTTATTGATAATTGAGTAGTTGTGCTAATGAACAATGGACTATGATATTATGGGATGTTATAGAGTGTTTTATATTTTAAACTATAGTCTAAATGTATGTTATACTTAGGTGATACAAACTGTAATTGTATGTCTAGATACATTCATACGTTGACGGACTAAATATGTGTCTTATTTATTGTTATGATTAACATGTTTTGTGATTACTAGTATGAAGTAATCTATATGAATTTATTAGTTATATATGTTTGTTAATCAAATATTGTATTATTGTTACCGAGTAAGTAGTGAGATGGACTTCACCAACTTACTAGCATCACGATTCCAGATGAAGGTAATTCGATCAAGCGACATGTATGAAATTGACTAATTCTAGAGATCAATCACTATTTGAAAACCTAGGCTAGGTAATATCAGTGAGATATTATCATTTTATGTGTCTTATTTACATGTTTGTGTTATATCTTGTTAGAACGGGTTTCTTTATGATACACCACACGTTTAGTTTTAGAAATCATACATCACATGTGTACTAGCTTGTCTCTCTAGATTCCCATGGACCATTCCTTGATTGGAAATCATGCAGAGGATCAATGGTTTGTGGTTGGTGTGTAAAACCAATTGGATGATGCTCTCCCTCCCCACAATAGTACTTACTTGGAGAAGACACTTGAGATTGCAAGAGATATTGGAGTTCGAGAACTCATTCTCTATGAAGCTTTGTATCTTATATCTTGTACATTATATTATATTTATTATTATTAAGACATTAAACTACTGAAATGTAATTAGTTATTGATTTTTAATTTGGTATTTGTGACTAAATTATTGTACCAATCATGGTTGGGTATTTGTAATTCCTTTCCATATTTGGTAATGATGTGTTTCATATATTGTTAGTGATCAATGACTGCAAGATGTCACGTGTTTATTTATATTTAACATACTTAGAGTGATTTATCTGGATCACTAATTGGATTCTAGTGGTGGAGTCTAATAAAAGAGTATGTTGATTAAATTGAAAAAATATATCACATTTTTCTAAGTCAAACTAAGTGGGGTTATTACACATCGACAACAACACTCAGTGGACTATGGAAACTTTATTTTCTAGTAAGGGAAGGCAAACTTTAGTGGCTCAAGGGTAAGTTTATGTATAGCGGTTGGTCAACACATTGATTACTTATGGTGTAAATGAGGGTGTTGTCTTGAGTTTTTCATTTGATTTATAAACTCTTTCTTTTTCCATGCACTTCATAAGCCTCTTCTTAGCCTTGTGAGGTTATCAGTTCTGGTCTTATTTTGTTATCTTGTGTTTTTTAAATTTATCTTTTGGGTAGTTACTCTATTTTTTGGGTTATGGCTCGACCCTACCCTAACCTATTAGCTATTTGTTCTCTAGGAATTGGGCCCCTATTGTGTTCCAGATCTAATTGTAGCTCTAGTCAAAAGAAAGTATCTATCTGAAAAAATATTAGACTTTTCCTAATTGGATCCTTAGATATAATTACTCATGCAAACACAAAACATATACATTATACAATCATTTTAAGATTTGATTATTTATATGGAGAAATAACCAAGGGTTTAGAATTAAACATAAGGAAGCTCAAGTTATAATATGTAAGAGTATGATGTGGAATAAATCATAGAAAAATCAAATCAATTCATAGTTTTTCGAAGATGGATCAAGGTCTAACCCTAAGGTTACATGCAAAATAATGAGGCTTCACCAAAATGTGATATGGATAAATAAGTTTTCACTAAATTCAAATAATTACAAAAAATTGAGCTAAATAACACATAAAATAGTAATCAAGCACAATTAATTAATTATAGATCCAAAAGTAAGGATAATGCATAGGGAATAAGCTTAACTGATTTTATTTCATGATTTAGCGACACTCATCAAAAGGTGATAGTAGGATTGCACTTTTAGAAGTGTAATGAAGATAACCCTGAAAATTGATGATGACATAAGAAGTTTATCTATACTCTACACTTCCTCTCCAAACAATCCAAACCATCCCATCGTTATGGATAAAAGTGTGGACAAGCCAAAAATGATTTGATGATTATGTTTGCATGGTTTTAATCTTAAAAATTATCACTTAATTTTCTTATCTTTTGATTTAATAGCTAATAAATCAAAATTCTTCTTCTTACCCTAATTCGGCAATAATATATGAAAACTTAAGGAAAACAACATATGTTTTGGGGATTCTATTGAACCAATTAATAGCTGAACTATCATGATATTTTTCAATCCAATAGATAGCAACAATATCAAAAACAACAAACCTCAATGATTGGAGAATATCCAATAACATGCAAAACCTATATTGTGTGGTGTGATTCTAAACATAAACTTGTGTGCTTCAATGAATGCTCAAATAAATACAAAATTTTATCTAGAATGAATGATAGATAGACTAATATAAATATATTAAAGACATATATTTGAAAAAAATAGAGAGATATACAACTTGAGGAACCTATCTTGGATTTGTCACATATCATTGTTGATGTGGGTTTTATGCACACTAGATACCTCATGGTTTTTCACCCTCTCATTTTAGGATTATGAGGATTATCCAGGATATGAGTTGAAGGTTTCAACTCTCCTACATAGTCTGTATGGAATAGTAGCACGTGACCTACAAGCCCATAAGGGAGATTCATCCTAATGATCAAAATAAAACACCAAAAATGCATATTTATAATGATGTTATAATACAAAAGCCTAATCTCACCAAAAAATGTGAAAAAGGAGGGAAGGGTAGTGCATATAAGAGAAAAAACTAAAAAAATGAGAGAAGGGTAGGTTAAAAATAGGATTTTAGACTTTAGTTGAGTAGTGATATTGCTTTTAAAACAATACCTTAGAGACCTATTGTGCAATAATAAACATTCATTAGATATAATTGTGCACTCATAGAGTCTAAGGGACAATGATTATGATTCAATCTTAAAAGTATCTCATTACAAGATAAATTGATCTCATCAAATATCTAAAATCACGTCCCACTATGATAATTTTATAAAGATCTAGTTTTCAACATAAAATAACAACACATACAAATGAAACAAAACAAATAAGAGATTAACTATCTAAGACGATTAGAAGAATTGAATCACACATGTTTATTCTACCCACAATAAATCATGTAAACCTCTAAAACAATCACTTAAAGCTTAAAAACACACAATGTCAATATGAAATAGAGAAAGAAGAAAAAATAAAATAAGACAAATAAAAACCCATGAACATTACATAGAATTTTGAAGTTCTCTCTTTGTGTTCTATTAAAATTTCCCTTCATTAGGTAACAAACCAATGAGCAAGCCTACTAGCGACATGGTTTAGCAAGCCAAAGGGAGAGATAAATTTTTACAATGTTTACCAAAACTCTTTATATATAACATGAGATGGGACTTGTCATTAAGATAACAAGATCCCACTTATAACTATAATGATAAAGTTTATCATGTAGATCAGGCTAAACACAAAAGAGACAAAAAATAAGGAAGTGGGTAGAGCTAGACAATAGCATGATGGGTCTTTTCATTGGGACCACCCTAATGCTTCCTGCAACTTTAAAAGTCTTCATTCAATTTGATTTAACAATTTTGGGAATAATTAGGGTTTTTATTCCTAATTTAGCTAAAGGGTCTAGATTAATAAATTAGTAAATAATATGTGGTAAATAAGATATTGATTTACGAAATTTATTGGTAATTAGAGCTTTTCTAAAAATAGTAATAAGAGGGAGAAAATAAGACTTAGCTTAAATTGTACTGATCTGATTAAGACAAGATTTGATATTCACTGTGCAGGCCTAGGACACTGTCACAAATAAGATTTTGACTTTCATTTTCTGATTAGATAGAAGCATCAAAAGTGGATAGAAGTGGCATCGACGCTATAGTCCTTGTTCAATGCTCTTATCTTGAATATCTAATCTTTTTGTGTTTTGTTTGGTAGGACTATGTGAGCATGTGTACCAAATTTTGAAGGTTGAAAGTCAATAGAGCTCACTATAGAGTAGATTATTTCTTCACACCCTATCTTCCATTGTGCTTTGACCAATTTTGAGCAAGAAGGGGACTTAATTTGTGTAAGATTCACTAGACGTGCTTCAAACCCCATGTGTGGGCACATTGCCTACATACCAATACTCCAAAGAGGGATCAAGCCATATGTAGTTCTCTCACTTGATGTTCTTTGTGCATTTGAGCATATGAATAGGCAAAGAATGCTAAACTAGATGTGCTTGAGATGACTAGGGACTGGTGTAAGGATTCAAATAAGCTGGAAATAGTATTGGATGGCTATATGTAGAGAATAGGGAAATGTGCTTGAGTAGTCTTGCTTATATTCTTGCTTACTTTATGATATTTACCAACCCTTTCCAAATGATCTTTGAATGGGGTTTTATAGGGATCTATTGGTCATGGATTAAATTTGCTCACATTAGGCTGACAAGGATAAGGATGGGAAAATATAAGGAATTGACCATTGGGGTCAAAAATGAGCTTGGAAAATAGCACCAAAAATGGATAGGAGTGGCATTAGGGCTATAGTCCTAGTGTGGTGTTATTGTCCTGAGTAGACAGGACTTGGGGGGATGCATTGGTCATGAAAAGAGGGTCCTGGCTCAATTGGGATCAAGTTCGAAAGGCTACAGATGACTGGGAATCAGTGAAAATAAGCCTAAGAGGTTTTGAGAGCAAGCAAGAGGGACCTATTGGTTGGGTGTCATTAGCCATGCTCAAGCTACCATTTTTTGCATTTTATATGACTACATTTGCCCCCCCCCCTTTATTCTAATGATGCAATAAAGAAAAATACTAGGATAAAGGAAAAATAAAAAGCGTACCTAAACTTACCTATAAAGGTGAAGCTCATGAAGCTTGTGTGATGTTGGGTGTGCATAGAGAGAGCACGTTGTGAAGTGTAAATCTATGAAAGAAAAAAAAGAGTAGATCAATTCTTACTAGATACACTATATCTAAAATAAGAATGTATAAAGCTAGGTAATAGAGAGGAATAAAAAGGAATGAATAAACCTCATCAGGTACATGGACCAATACAAAACATGTTGTGATGTCGAGTGATGAGTAAAGTTGGATGATGTTGTACCAAGAGTAATATCGTAAATAAAGCTGAGTGCTCAATTCCTTGAAAAGTGGCTCAAGAATGCAAAGGCTAGCCCTTTTGCTCCATCTTCACCCACTAAGTGAAGCTAGATGGTCATGTGTGTGTTGATCAATGTTTAGGTTGTGTGTCAAATCCCTCTAAATAGGTGGATCAAGAATACAAAGGCTAGCTAGACCCTTGGCTCCATCGTTGCCAAATGAAGTGAAGCTATGAACTGATACTGGTATGAAATGTATGTCATATGAGATGGATTTTGAAGCCTATGAATGTATTTTAATCTGATAATGTTGGTGTGGATAGTCAAAAGAATGTTGAAAACTAGACCACTCTTGGCCACTCTAAAAGATGGAGATTAGGCTTGTATGAAAGCCACTTCGAAATTGAGAATATAGCTTATATGGAAGCCACTCGAAAACTCAGGATGTGGAGGGCAGGCTTGTATGAAATCCACTCCAAAATGATGCCAACCACCCACAGATGGAATAAGGCATGCAACTATTGAGAATGTTTGGATAATGCTAAACTAAGAAAGAAAAGAAACAAATGTGCCGCACACATTGCCCCTAATCACTGATGTTTGGAACATGAATTTTGATCTGGAAGTTATACCAAATGCCATATCTAAAACTAGAAGTAAGAGCCATCATGTCACACAGGATGCCCCCTATATCTAGATTCTCTTAATAAAATGTGTACTGAAACTACTGATTCTAAATAGGTCTAGTTGTGTAAATCTATAGTTGAACCTACTTTTCTACCTGCTTTTAAAAATCCTAGTTTTTTGCTATTTGCATAGGAGCACTAGAAATGGACAGTAGTACCACCGATGTTGTAGTCCAATCTTGATAATATTATCTTGGGCCAAATCTGATGACTGTTCTAGACTCTTGACTATTTGCCTGGTCTGTTCTAACTGGTTTGATGTCTGGTTGTTGTTATGAGTGTTATAAAACTAGATTTTTTTATTAATAGGAGCTCTGATCTCGATGATAAACCCCTATTTGTTTCCCCCTCTTCTAAGGGTAGGAATGAAGACTGCAATGACTACGGTCAAAAGAAATATCCCTACAAGTGTGTTAGTTACAAAATATGTGATATAATAATCATAATAGAAAAGATATCTCAAGATATAGCATGGTTTATATTGAGAGATTGTTAGATCAATAGGGTTATGCCTAGATAGATATAACAATGTAAAAGCATGTGTAATGTACTAAACTAAAAATGAAATTCTAGTTAGTTGTTAGTTGGAGGGATGGAACATGATATCCATCATGGCATCCAAGAATCAAGATAATGCATGATTTGAATCATGGCATTGTAAATGATGAGAAGCAAACAAGCAACAAGCACACAAGGCAAGAAGAAAGAAGTGTATAAGAGTGGCCAAGGGGCCAAGCAAACAAAGGACATGGGCATGTGTCACTCAAATTAGAAAGCAAGCATACAAGGCATGTTCAAATGCCACATACACATACAATTGAAATAAGTAAGGTTGGCATAAATCCATAATCACATATAAGAGTATAGACAAGGGACATTGGCAAGTGTCCAAAGGCACACACATGAATAGAAGCAAAGGACATTGGAAAATGTCCTAAGGTGCACACAATACATAGAAGCAAAGGACATTAGCAAATGTCTTAAAGCACATACTAGAGATAAAATAGGAACTGAGAAATGCAATCATATCTAGCTATGTAAATCAAGAAAGGAAAGCATGTAATAACTAGAAATACAATCACATCTAAGTAATCAAAGCAAGAGGGAAAGTATGCAAGACATGTTATTACAAGACAAGGTATATGCTAGGAAATACACAAGTGTTATTTACTAGTGAGTGTTGATAGAGTAATCTGTATAAGCTAGTAAGTAATGTACATCAACATGATAACTAGAGTGTGTGATGTAGTAATGACATAACCTGGATGGTGTTGTCATGTAGAAGATGCCCCTAGTGGGTATGTATATCGATTCGGTATGTCTCAAATGTAAAAGTAGGATGCCCCCTCAATGGGTAGAGTGAAGCAATCAAGGAGTTGGATGTCATTGCACACACTCAAAGAAGATAAAGTGAAGTATGGTAATGTAGATAAATTGACAAACAATAACATAGAACAACAGATGTAAGTCTATCATTATAGTAGAAATGTAAAGCATGGATAATGCATACAATCAAAATATTTTTGTGTTTTAACATATTTGAATGTTTTTTTATATTTTGAAATGTTATATTGTTTTTGGATTTTTGAGAATTTGAGCTATGTATAATCAATCACATGAAGACTATGTACAAAAATTGAAAAGGACTATGTACAAATAAGCTGAGAAGGAATGATACTAATCGATGAGTCTCATGGGAGACTCCCTATCATGGTGTCTTGTATCAAAGAAATGGATCGTGTGTGATTGTGAAGTATGAGGGAATGGCTGTGAATATGATTTTGAATATTCAGATTCATTATTGGTATCTTAGAAATCATAATAACTTGTATAGTTCCACTCATCATTATCATCTTGATTTTGAACTAATGGAATGCTAGTGTTGACTTTTGTTATTTTTGGACCTTTTCCTTTGATAAATTATGTTTTTGAATGATTTGCCTTAAGATGTTCAATAAATCTCAAACCTTGGTGACAAACATTATCAACTGTTAGAATAGGAGTAGTGATGCCTTGAGCTTGCTTGCCCAACCCTTGACCTTGATAATCAAATTGTTGTAAATATTTTTGACCAAACCCATACTGCTTTGAAAATTGAGGCTCATTTTGGAGAGGTATATTTGCATCTTTTTTAGGCTTTACCTATGCTTTTGGTACTATTCCTTGCTCTGATTTTGCTTTTTGATCCTTTTGTTGTTTTGAGTTATGTTTTGGTAACCACTTTTGTATTATTTCTAAATTTGACCCTTTATGAATGTGTTCCTGTGTCACTGTGGATTGCTTGACTAATTTACCTTATATAGGGTCCTCATTAGCAATTATATATTGTATATATTTTTGAAATGCCAAACATGAATCTATGTGATGTCCATGCATTCTATGATATGCACAATAATATATAGATCTTCTCATTGGATGTACAGGAGGTATTTTGATCAACTTAGATTTAACCATTTCCATTAGTACCTCACATGGACTCTTATTTGATCTTTGAATGTTTTTTGAATCACTAGTTGTAGAGTTACTTTGTTGTGATTTATTGTTTTGATATGTAACATTGCTTGTAACTAATTAAATAGGTGAAGGTGCACATACATGATTGACACTAGGGTGCCTTTGAGGCTTTTGTATTATAATATGATTTTCCAATGTTATGATATTTTCATGTAATAGATAATTTTGTGTTTGTAAATATGAAATTATCTTTCTCATATTGGTGATTTTATCCCTCAGAGTCTCACAAGTGCAAACCCTAGTTGCTTCTGATTGAACATGTAAGCTGATTTAACAATTTTGGAAATAATTGGGGTTTTTTTTTCCTATTTAGTTAAAAGTCCAAGTAGTAAAATTAGTTAATAATTATGCCATAACTAACCTACTAATTTGTTAATTATGATTATTGTTTAGACTTTCTAAAAATAACAAGTGATAGAGAGAAATCAAACTTAGCTTGAAACTATGTTGATATGATTGAGACAAAGGTTGATATTGACTATGTACGACTAGGAGATTGTCACAAATTAAGATCTAAACTTCATTTTCTAATTGGATAGGATCATCGAAAGTGGATAGGAGTGGTATCAACATTGTAGTCCTTGTCCAATGCTATTATACTGAGAGTCTGAGCTTTTTGGGTTTTGTTTGGTAGGTTTGTGTGACCTTGCCTATAAAGTTTCAGTAGTCAAAAGTTTGTAGAGCTCCTTATAGAGTAGATTATTTATTAAAACCCTATCTTCCATTGTACTTTGACTAAATTTGAGAAAAAGGGGGGGTTAGTATGTGTAATATGCACTGGGTGTGCTTCACACCTCGTGTGTGGGCATGTTGCCTACAAACCAATACTCCAAAGAGGGATCAAGCCCTATGTAGTTTTCCCTATGAAAGTGCTTAGTGCAGTTGTGATATGAGAAAGTAAGGAAATTATAAACTAGGTGTACTTGAGATGATTAGGGACTAGTGTAAGGATTCAAATAAACTAAAAATAGTATTAGATGGCTATATGCAGAGAATAGGAAAATGTGCTTGAGTAGTATTGCTAGTATTTTTGTTTGCTTTATGATATTTGCCAACCCTTTTTGAATGATCTTTGAATGGGATTTTATAGGGATCTATTAACTAATAAGGATAAAGATGGGAAAATGAAAGGAATTAACTGTTGGGGCTAGAAATAAGCTTGGGTAATAGCTCTGAAAGTGGACAAGAGTGGCATTGGTGCTTTGTCCTAGTGTGGCACTATTGTCCTAGGGAGATGGGACCTAGGGGGATGTATTGGTCATGAAAAAAGGGTCTTGGCTTAGCTCGAATCAAGTTTGAAAGACTACAAATGATTGGGAATCAATGAAAACAAGCCTATGAGGGTCATGAGAGCAAGCAAGAGGGACCTATGGGTTAGGTGACATCAGCCATGCTCAAGTTACCATTTTTTGCATTTTATATGACTACATTCCCCCCCCCCTTTATTATAGTGATACAATAAAGTGAAATACTATGATAAAGTAAAAATGAAAGCATACATGAACTTACCTACAAGGGTAAAGCTTGTGTGATGTTGGGTGTGCATAGAGAGATCATGTTGTGAAGTGTGAATCTACAAAAAAATAAAGAGTAGATCATTTTTTATTATATATGTTACATCTAAAATAAAAATGTACAAAGTTGGGTAAGAGAGAGGAAGAAAAAGGAATGAATACACCTCATCAGGTATGCAAACCAATACACAACTTGTTATGATGTTGAGTAATGTTGGATGATGTTGTAACAAGAGTAATATTGTGAATGGAGTTGAGCACTCACTTCCTCAAAAAGTGGCTCAAGAATGCAAAAGTTGGCCCTTTGGCTCCATAAACACCTACTATGTGAAGCTAGGTGGTCATGCATGTGTTGATCGATGTTTGGACTATGTGTCTAATCCCTCTGAATAGGTGGCTCAAGAATATAAAGGCTAGCTAGTTCTTCAGTTCCATCATTGCCCCGTGAAGTGAAGCTATGAACTGATACTAGTATGAAATGTGTGTCATACGAGATGGCTCCTGAAGCCCATGAGTATACTATAATTTGACAATGTTGGCATGGATAGTTGAATGTATGCTAGAAACTAGGCCACTCTTGGCCACTATGAAAGATGGAGATTCGGCTTATATGAAAGCCACTCCAAAATTGGGAATCTAGGTTATGTGGAAGCTACTCAGGAACTTAAAAGTTAGGATTGTATGAAATCTAAGAAAAAATGATGTCAACCACCTGTATATGGTGTAATACACACAATTGGTAAGAATGTATGGACAATGTTGAACAAGGAAAGAAAATAAATAAATGTGCCATGCACATTACCTGCAATCATTGATGTCTAGAACATGGATTTTGATTTGGAAGTTATGCCAGTTGCCATATATGAAATTGGAAGTGAGATTCATCATGCCATGCATGATTCCCCCTATATTCTAGATTCTTTAATCAAAATATGTATTAAAATTGCTAATTTTGAATTGGTCTAGTTCTGTAAATCTATAGTTGAACCTACTTTTCTGCCTAATTTTGGAAATTCTGGTTTTTCTACTATTTGGATAGGAGTATTGGAAATGGATAGTAACACCATCGATGTTGTATTCCAATCTTGACATTATTGTCTTGGGCCAAATTTGATGACTATTTTGGATTTTTGACAATTTGCCTAGTCTATTTTGACTGGTTTGATGTTTGGTTATCATTTTGAATGTTTGAAAACTAGATTTTTTGGTTGATAAAAACTCTAATCATTGTGACAAAACCTCCATTTGTTTCCCCCTCTTTTGAGGGTAAGAATGGAGACCTTATAATGACTACCCTCAGAAGAAAGAGCCCTACAAGTGTGTCATGCTACAAAATATATGATATAGTAATGATAATTGACAAGGTATTTCAAGTTATAGCATGGTTTGTATTGAGAGATTGCTAGATCAAAAAGGGTATGCCTAGATAGATGTAACAATTTAATAGCATGTACAATGTACTAAACTAGAATTTAAAGTCTGGTTAGTTGTTAGTTGTCATGGAGGGATGGAGCATGATGTCCATCATGGTATGCAAGAAGCAAGATAATGCATGATTTGGATCATGGCATTGCAAACAATAAAAATCAATCAAACAACAAGCACACAAGGCAAGAAGCATACAAGAGTGGCCAAGGGGCCAAGCAAAAAAGGGACATGGGCACATGTCACTCAAACTAGTAAACAAGCATATAAGGCATGTTCAAATGCCATACACATAAAATTCAAACAAGCTAGTTAGTATGAAATCCATAATCACATAGAAGAGTACATGAAAAATACAATGGAAAATGTCCAAAGTTACATACATAAATAGAAGGCAAAAATCATTGGCAAATGTCTTAAGGCACACACAAGAGACAAGTAGGAACTGGAAATGTAAACACATCAAGCTACACTAAGAAAGAATATAAAGCATGTAAAGATTGTAAAATATAAGCACATCTAACTTAATCAAAGCAAGAGAGAAAGTATGCAAGACATGTTAGGACAACACTAGGTATATACAAAGAAATACACAAGTGCTAAATACTAGTGAGTGTCGATAGAGTAATCTATGTGAGCTAGTAAATAATGTGCATCTACATGATAACTAGAGTGTGTGGTGTAGGAATGACATAACCTGGATGGTGTAGTCATATAGAATATGCCCCTTGTGGGTATGTATATTGATGTATGTCTTGATGTAGAACTATGATGCCCTATCAATGGGTAGAGTGAAACAATCAAAGAGTTGGATGTCACTGTACGCACTCAAAGGAAGATCAAGTGAAGCATGGTAATGTAGATAAATAGATAAACAATAAGCATAAAACAACAAATGTAAGTCTAACATAGTAGTATTAATGTAAAATATGGATGATGTATACAATCAAAATGTTTTTGTGTTTTTTGAATTATTTGAATGTTTTTGTATTTTGAAATTTTGTGTTATTTTTTTATTTTTGATATTCTTTTATGTATAATCAAGCATAAGAAACTATGTACAAGCAAGATAGGAAAGGATGATACTAATTGATGAGTCTCATGGGAGACTCCCTATCAAGGTGTCATGTATCAAGGAGATGAATCATGTGTGATCAGGAAGCACAATGGAGATGTTGAGATTGTGGCTTTAAAGTTGTATATGCTAAAAATGCTTTGAAGTGGGAACTAACTATAGGGTCCCCTTGTAACTTTGAGAAGTGGATGCAATTATAGGGCTCTTAAGGACCCATCTGGTAGTAGGGGAAGCTCTTTGAACATGTGCTCTACATGTAGATGCATGAGATCTCAATGAGACCTCTCTAGGTGTGATCAATGTGGCTAGAAGTTGTCTAAAATCTTGAAGCTATGGAGGTATATGAAATCTTTGTGTCAGTGATGGATGTCTCAACTATGTCTGAATTAGAACTAGAGGAAGAACCAAAATCTGGTGGAGAAAATATAACTAGAAGTTGAACTAGAACTGGTGACTATACTAAAGAATATGGCTCTGAAGTGGGGAG
This sequence comes from Torreya grandis, assembly GCA_037957365.1. Taxonomy (NCBI): domain Eukaryota; kingdom Viridiplantae; phylum Streptophyta; class Pinopsida; order Cupressales; family Taxaceae; genus Torreya; species Torreya grandis. The sequence goes on along the minus strand of JARHVA010003989.1, from coordinate 462,137 downwards.
TTGTAACTCATATATAACTCCATCAACTATAATAACCTGATTAGCATGAATTAATTTCACACATCTATGATATATAAAAGGTACTGCTCAAAGTTTTTGAATCTATGGTCAACCAAGTAATATATCAAAAACTCCTACATTAGCAACAATAGTGAATGGTGTGGCCACATGTGTTGGACCAACCTGTAAAGGAAGTACAATCTCACCCAATGAACTCTGTATATGCCCACTGAATCTGTTGATAACTATATATGTCAGTGTAATATCCTACTCTGAATATCCCAAATACTGCAGTAATGTCATAGTGCACATGTTTACACAAGATCCATTGTCAATAAAAACACTATGAATAGGATGATTATGAATGTGAGCTCTAATAAAGAGTGCATGATAGTTTGTATCATCCTCAATGATCTCCTATTTTGAGAAGGATATGGAAGGTTTAGCTAGAACTCTGGAATTATATACACCAATCATGTTGCTCAAAACATGTAACTCAAGTAAAGGTGCCCTACATGTATTTAGTGGGGGATGTGCATGATATGCATGATGAACCCCTAATGCATCTCTGGTTTCCTGTTTGGAATGCTATGGAAAAGGATTAGAAAAGATTTTTAATAATTTATCTTATGTTTGCTTTGCCTGAGGAGGCTCGACTGAAGTGCCAAGATCAATATGATTACCATTTATTAAATCCTATATCTTTGTCTAAAATTGATGCATTTGTTTATTGTATGGCCTAGTGCACTATGAAACTTGAAAAATGCATGTTGATCATATCCCCATGGAAGAGGCTTGGTTGGATCAACTTCTTGAATAGGAGGGAGAGATATGATGTTACAATCCAATAATTATTGTAAAATTTTGGACAGAGAAACTGGTAGATTACTAAATATATGCCAAGGAGGTGCTGATAAAATCACACGTTGAGGGGGCTCTTAAGCCACATTATCTATAGGTTAATTCTGAGTCTTGTTATTGTTGACCTTGACCTTGTATGCGACTTTACTGTTACTCTCGTTTGTTATGTCTAAGATACTTATGTACTTGAGTTTGCCCATTGAAATTAACTTGACTTCTCTTTCTTTTAACGTGTGACACAATTCAGTAAAGGAAGATAATATTTTGAACATAATTGATTCATGTAAAGCTGGTAGAAGGCTTAGTTTGAAGAGATCCTATAACTCTTAATCGGCCATGGGCTAGTCATCTTAGACAAGATAGTCACATTAAAGAACATAATCTTTGAGATGTTCATTTGACCTTTATTTCTATTGTGCAACTTGAGCATATGAAACCTTATCACCATGTTGATGCTAAAATGGGCTAGGAACATGTTGGCTAAAGGATTGAATGCAATGACTGACTGATTTGGTAAACTATAAAACCATTATAAAGCATATTCCTTTAGGCTCCATAGAAAGAGCTTGGTAAGTAGCTAGTCATTTGGTACATATTCCAAGCATACTGCATGAAAAGCTCTCAAATGTGTCTCTATATCACCTTTGCCATCATAAAGAGTAAGCTTGGGTTGAACAAAAGCTTGTAGAAAGGGTGTGGAAGCAATGTGATGTGCCAATGGTGTATGTAGTAAAGCAATAGAGTCCAAAACCTATGTAGGTCTAGAGGCACCTTGCTCAAGATGTAGCATCTTGGATTGAAGATATTTTATCTCTTGCACAAGGGCTACCAAATCAGGAGAGAAATGTTAGGTTGTGGAGCTAAAAGCTTCACCAGGATGCAAACAGGAGAAGTTACAGAGGATGCAAAGTTGCAGAGTCAGTTGCAGAGAAATCGACGTCAGTCTGATCAGCTGATGTCGATCAGATAGCAGTGAGGAACCAACCGACGTCAATTACCAGTCGGCCGACATCAGTCATGGACGAGCCGACGTCGGCAGCCTGTGCGAGAACAGGTAGTTTGCATGTTGATCCCAAAGAGTCTATTTTTGGACTGTTTGTCTGCATGTCAAAGGCTAGTCTTAGTCTTGAGTTGCATGTCTAATTATTGTAATTATGATAGTCTAATTATTGTAAGCATGAGATCTATATATGGACTCATGGGTTGTATTGTAAATGTGTGCTAGAAAGCCATAAAGATTTTAGAGAGAGCTAGATTAGCTCCTCCTAGTTCCATAGGGGTGCTGAGAGTGTATGATCAGGGAGAGTTGCAGGGTCTGCAAGGTCTAGGAGCTGATCCACCGGGGTACTGGTTGAAGAATCATAAGGACTTGGTGAGGCAAGGATAAGGGTTCTTTAGGGGTGTAGAGATATCTACATTGGTGAGTAAGGTCTAGTGATTTGCAGGTAGTAGCAGAGAGCAGGAGATCTACTTGGAGTACGGTTGTGTACTTGGTGTACTGGCAGCGTGTTACTGACTGGTTGGAGAGGTGAACATCAATTCTATATTTGAGTTGATTGTTGGGACCGAGAGAGAGAGGGAAGAAGGTCTTGAGGCGTGGCAAACCTTTGAGGTGGAAGAAGAAGTGGCATCTTCTTTATTGTATTTTCTTCTAAGTATTTAATACAATTATGTATTGTCTCTCAAATCCTATGTTGTTTCATATTTCTAGTTACTTATTGATTCTAGTATAATTCTGTGTTTAGTTGCTAATACAAGAAGTAATCATATGTGTTCTATTTATGGAGAAAGATCCTGACAAGTGGTATCAGAGCTTTTGGTTGGGTTGACTAACAGGTGGTTTCAGATCTGATAGTGTTTTTGATTACAGGTCACTCGCAGGGGTTTCAGATTGAGTGGGAGTATAGCAATGGCAGAAGAAAGTAAGCTATGAATGGAGAAACTGAATAACACGAATGGTCTGATTGATGGAAAGAAAGAGCAAGTATATAAAGATTGTTGGTTGGTAGCAGATCAGTAGGGAGGAGCAGATGTTGCAGGGGATGTTGCACAGGATGTTCTGGATAAAGTGGAATCTTGGTTTACAGATTCTTTTGCCTCTTTTCATGCAGCCCAAAATAGAGCATCTTTTCATGGGTATGTCTTTGGAGACTTTGGAGAGATTTATTTATGGGTTGGAGAGCCTTCTCAGATTATTGACGAAGGGGAAGTGAAGCTGAAATTGCAGATAGACAACACACAGTGGTTGAAGGAAGTCATGCAGGTACCAGTCTTCGAGATGAGTCTAATTTCTTCAAAAAATTTAGGTGATGGGAGATGCACTGTAACTCTCACAGCGAATGCACTTGAATTAGATGGTGGTAAGAAAGTAGGTATCCTTTATCTATCTACTCATATTACTGATTAACCTTCTGTTGCAGAGATGTGGCTTCATGGGCTTGGTCACATATGTAGGAGGGGAATGCAGGTTCTCAAGCAGAAGACAGATGTTTTTGACAAGCTAAAGAACTAGAAAGCCTTGGTGTTCATGGAGGAGATGACGGACAAAAATCAGGTGAGGGAACTGAATTATTCTGAGCAGGGCTATGTTGATTTGAACAGGATTTTGATCCATAGAGAGCTCGCAGATAAAAAGTTATCACTCACAGGCGAACATAGGTACTAGCGTCGGTTAAACAATAATTGACGTCGGTAGAAGGAAGATCGACGTCGGTCATAAAGGAACCGACGTCGGTAGAAAAGATACCAGTGTCGGCCAGGAAAATGACGTCGACAGTCAAGGTCAGTGAAGGGAACCGACATCGGTAGGGAGCAGACTGTGAGATAGCTGAGATCGGTCACTAAAACGGATATTGGGTAGACAGCACGCTATCAACAGGTCTCAAACGCTCATGTCGAGGTCAGAAAGGGTAAGTGAACCTCATATTCATTGTTCACCTTCTTTATATTGCTTATTGATGGTCAAGAACCAGGAAGATGCGAAGAGGCAATGCAGGTAGAATCTAGATACAGTGGGAGCTTAGCATGAATGAAGAGTGTGAGTCCTTGGAGAAGAACCAAACAGGTGTTTGTTGGTCGAATTGTCAGCTGGAAGAAAGCACTGAGAGACAAAATGGATTCCCAAGTTAAAGAAGAGAGTGGATGGATACGTGAGACAGAAGGCCAAGGTATATGGTCTTGAGGAAGCTGCAAGACAGTGGTACAAGTTTGACAGGTAAATGACTAAGCATTGCTTCAGTCAATGTCAGTGTAACTATTGTGTTTATCTTACCAGGTGGATAATGATTGCAACATTATTTTGTTACTGTATGTGAATGGTATACTAGTTACAGGTTCAGAGATACAGGGTTTTGCTGAGCTAAAATTAAGGTTAGTTCAGAGGTGTGTCATGAAGAATTTGGAGCAGTGAAATTCTTTAGCATAAGAGACATGGAGATTTTATCTCCAGTGGGAGCTGATGTGAATCAGGTGTTGGCGAGGTTCATTACGCAGGATGCAGAATCAGAAAGCACACCAAGGGCTGGACAGTTCAAGCTTAGCTTGAAACAGGGTTTGAAATCACATGAGGTCTAGTGTAGACCTGAGTTTTCCCAATCAATGGGAGTTGTCAGAGAGTTTGGAGTCAATTCGAGGAAGGTAGATTCTTAGATTTCTGAGAGGGACCAGTAGCAGGTTAACATGTTATGCAGGGTCAAGGTCTTCACTACATGGATTTGTAGGTTCGGATGTGGCAGGTTACTTGAATGACAGGTATAGCATCACAGGTTGTGTGGTGGTTGGTCTTCAGGATTGATCTTGAAGAGGGATACAAGCAAGGAAATAATTTTGACGGTGTACAGGTACAGGTGCAGTTGTTTATCTCTAAGTGGCAGATTGTTAGGTTGTGGAGCTAAAAGCTTCACCAAGATGCAAACAGGAGAAGTTACAGAGGATGCAGAGTTGCAGAGTCAGTTGCAGGGAAACCGACGTCGGTCTGATCAACCAACGTCAATCAGATAGCAGCAAGGAACCAACTGGCGTCGATTACCAATCGACTGACATCGGTCATGGAGGAGCTGACGTCGACTGCCTGTGAGAGAACAAGTAGTTTGCATGTTGATCTCGGAGAGTCTATTTTTGGACTGTTTGTTTGCATGTCAAAGGCTAGTCTTAGTCTTGGGTTGCGTGTCTAATTATTGTAATTATGATAGTCTAATTATTGTAAGCATGAGATCTATATATGGACTCATGGCCTATATTGTAAATGTGTGTTAGAAAGCCATAGAGCTTTTAGAGAGAGCTAGATTAGCTCCTCCTAGTTCCACAGGGGTGCTGAGAGTGTCTGATCAGGGAGAGTTGCAGGGTCTGCAAGGTCTAGGAGCTGATCCATCGGGGTACTGGTTGAAGAATCATAAGGACTTGGTGAGGCAAGGACAAGGGTTCTTAAGGGGTGTAGAGATATCTACATTGGTGAATAAGGTCTAGTGATTTGCAGGTAGCAGCAGAGAGCAGGAGATCTACTTGGAGTACAGTTGTGTACTTGGTGTAATGGCAGCGTGTTACTGACCAGTTGGAGAGGTGAACATCAATTCTATATTTGAGTTGATTGTTGGGACCGAGAGAGAGAAGGAAGAAGGTCTTGATGCGTGGCAAACCTTTGAGGTGGAAGAAGAAGTGGCATCTTCTTTATTGTATTTTCTTCTAAGTATTTAATACAATTGTGTATTGTCTCTCAAATCCTGTGCTATTTCATATTTCTAGTTACTTATTGATTCTAGTATAATTCCGTGTTTAGTTGCTAATACAAGAAGTAATCATATGTGCTCTATTTGTGGAGCAAGATCCTGACAAGTGGTATCAGAGCTTTTAGTTGGGTTGACTAACAGGTGGTTTCAAATCTGATAGTGTTTTTGATTACAGGTCACTCGCAGGGGTTTCAGATTGAGTGGGAGTATAGCAATGGCAGAAAAAAGTAAGCTACGAATGGAGAAATTGAATAGCATGAATGGTCTGATTGATAGAAAGAAAGAGCAGGTAAATAAAGATTGTTGGTTGGTAGCAAATCAGCAGGGAGGACCAGATGTTGCAGGGGATGTTGCACAGGATGTTCTGGATAAAATGGAATCTTGGTTTACAGATTCTTTTGCCTCTTTTCATGCAGCCCGAAATAGAGCATCTTTTCATGGGTATGTCTTTGGAGACTTTGGAGAGATTTATTTATGGGTTGGAGAGCCTTGTCAGATTATTGACGAAGGGGAAGTGAATCTGAAATTGCAGACAGATGACACACAGTGGTTGAAGGAAGTCATGCAGGTACCAGTCTTAGAGATGAGTCTAATTTTTTTAAGAAATTTGGGTGATGGGAGATGCACTTTAACTCTCACAGCGGATGCACTTGAATTAGATGGTGGTAAGAAAGTAGGTATCCTTTATCTATCTACTTATATTACCGATTCACCTTATGTTGCAGAGATGTGGCTTCATAGGCTTGGTCACATATGTAGGAGGGAAATGGAGGTTCTCAAGCAGAAGACAAACATTTTTGACAAGCTAAAGAACTGGAAAGCCTTAGTGTTCATGGAGGAGATGACGGATAGAAATCAGGTGAGGGAACTGAATTATTCTGAGTAGCGCTATGTTGATTTGAATAGGATTTTGATCCACAAAGAGCTCGCGGGTAAAAAGTTATCACTCACAAGCGAACACAAATACCGGCGTCAGTCAAACAGTAACCGACGTCAGCAGAAGGAAGACCGACATCGATCATAAAGGAACCGACGTCGATAGAAAGGATACTGGTGTCGGCCAGGGAAATGACGTCAGCAATCAGGGTTAGTGAAGGGAACCGACATCGGTAGGGAGCAGACTGTGAGATGGCTGAGATCGGTCACTAGAATGAAAATTGGGTAGACAACACGCTGTCAATAGGTCTCAAACACTCATGTCGAGGTCAGAAAAGGTTAGTGAACCTCATATTCGCTGTTCACCCTCTTTATATTGCTTATTGATGGTCAAGAACAAGGAAGATGCGAAGAGGCAATGTAGGTAGAATCTAGATAAAGTGGGAGCTTGGCATGGATGAGGAGTGTGAGTCCTTGGAGAAGAACCAAACAAGTGTTTGTTGGTCGAGTTGTCAGCTGGAAGAAAGCACTGAGAGAAGAAATGGATTCCCAAGTTAAAGAAGAGAGTCGATGGATACGTGAGATGAAAGGCCAAGGTATATGGTATTGAGGAAGCTGCAGGACAGTGGTACAAGTTTGACAAGTAGATGACTAAGCATTGCTTCAGTCAATGTCAGTGTAACTATTGTGTTTATCTTACCAGGTGGATAATGATTGCAACATTATTTTGTTACTGTATGTGAATGATATACTAGTTACAGGTTCAGAGATACAGGGTTTTGCTGAGCTAAAGGTAAGGTTAGTTCAGAGGTGTGTCATTAAGAATTTGGAGCAGCAAAATTCTTTGGCATAAGAGACATGGAGATTTTATCTCCAGTGGGAGCTTATGTGAATCAGGTGTTGGCAAGGTTCATTACGCAGGATGCAGAATCAGAAAGCACACCAAGGGCTGGACAGTTCAAGCTTAGCTTGAAACAGGGTTCGAAATCACATGAGGTCTAGTGTAGACCTGAGTTTTTCCAATCAGTGGGAGTTGTCAGAGAGTTTGGAGCCAATTCAGGGAAGGTAAATTCTTAGATTTCTGAGAGGGACCAGCAGCAGGTTCACTTGTTATGTAGCGTCAAGGTCTTCACTACATGGATTTGTAGGTTCGAATGTGGCAAGTTACTTTAATGACAGGTATAACATCACAGGTAGTGTGGTGGTTGGTCTTCAGAATTGATCTTGAAGAGGGATACAAGCTAGGGAATAATTTAGATGGTGTAAAAGTACAGGAACAAGTGCAGTTGTTTATCTCCAAGTGGGAGATTTTTAGGTTTTGGAGCTAAAAGCTTCACCAGGGTGCAAACAGGAGAAGTTACGGAGGATGCAGAGTTGCAGAGTCAGTTGCAGGGAAACCGACGTCGGTCTAATCAGCTGACGTCGGTCAGATAGCAGCGAGGAACCAACCAACGTCGGTTACCAATCGGTCGACATCGGTCATGGAGGAGCGGACGTCGGCAGCCTGTGCGAGAACAGGTAGTTTGCATGTTGATCTCAGAGAGTCTATTTTTGGACTGTTTATTTGCATGTCAAAGGCTACTCTTAGTCTTGAGTTGTGTGTCTAATTATTGTAATTATGATAGTCTAATTATTGTAAGCATGAGATCTATATATAGATTCATGGGTTGTATTGTAAATGTGTGCTAGAAAGCCATAGAGCTTTTAGAGAGAGCTAGATTAGCTCCTCCTAGTTCCATAGGGGTGCTGAGAGTGTATGATCAGGGAGAGTTGTAGGGTCTGCAAGGTCTAGGAGCTGATCCACCGGGGTACTGGTTGAAGAATCATAAGGACTTGGTGAGGCAAGGACAAGGGTTCTTCAAGGGTGTAGAGATATCTACATTGGTGAGTAAGGTCTAGTGATTTGTAGGTAGCATCAGAGAGCAGGAGATCTACTTGGAGTAGGATTGTGTACTTGGTGTACTGGTAGCGTGTTACTGACTGGTTGGAGAGGTGAATATCAATTCTATATTTGAGTTGATTGTTGGGACCGAGAGAGAGAGGTAAGAAGGTCTTGAGGCGTGCCGAACCTTTGAGGTGGAAGAAGAAGTGGCATCTTCTTTATTGTATTTTCTTCTAAGTATTTAATACAATTGTGTATTGTCTCTCAAATCCTGTATTGTTTCATATTTCTAGTTACTTATTGATTATGGTATAATTCTGTGTTTAGTTGCTAATACAAGAAGTAATCATATGTGCTCTATTTGTGGAGCAAAATCTTGACAAGTGGTATCAGAGCTTTTGGTTGGGTTGACTAACAGGTAGTTTCAGATCTGGTAGTATTTTTTATTATAGGTCACTCGCAGGGGTTTCAGATTGAGTGGGAGTATAGCAATGGCAGAAGAAAGTAAGCTACGAATGGAGAAACTGAATAACACGAATGGTCTGATTGATGGAAAGAAAGAGCAGGTAAATAAAGATTGTTGGTTGGTAGCAGATCAGCAAGGAAGAGCAGATGTTGCAGGGGATGTTGCACAGGATGTTCTGGATAAAGTGGAATCTTGGTTTACAGATTCTTTTGCCTCTTTTCATGCAGCCTGAAATAGAGCATCTTTTCATGGGTATGTCTTTGGAGACTTTGGAGAGATTTATTTATGGGTAGAGAGCCTTGTCAAATTATTGACGAAGGGGAAGTGAAGCTGAAATTACAGACAGACGACACACAGTGGTTGAAGGAAGTCATGCAGGTACCAGTCTTGGAGATGAGTCTAATTTCTTTAGGAAATTTGGGTGATGGGAGATGCACTTTAACTCTCACAGCGGATGCACTTGAATTAGATGGTGGTAAGAAAGTAGGTATCCTTTATCTATATGCTTATATTACTGATTCACCTTCTGTTGTAGAGATGTGGCTTCATGGGCTTGGTCACATATGTAGGAGGGGAATGCAGGTTCTCAAGTGAAAGACAAACATTTTTAACAAGCTAAATAACTGGAAAGCCTTGGTGTTCATGGAGGAGATGACGGACATAAATCAGGTGAGAAAACTAAATTATTTTGAGCAGGGCTATGTTGATTTGAACAAGATTTTGATCCACGGAGAGCTCGCGGGTAAAAAGTTATCACTCATAGGCGAACACAGGTACTGGCGTCGGTCAACCAGTAACCGACATCGGTAGAAGGAAGACCGACGTCGGACATAAAAGAACCGACATCGACAGAAAAGATACCAACCTCGACCAGGGAAATGACGTCGGCAGTCAGGGTCAGTGCAATGAACCGACATCGGTAAGGAGCATACTGTGAGATGGTCGAGACCGATCACTGGAACGGATATTGGGCAGACAGCATGCTGTCAACAGGTCTCAAACGCTCATGTCGAGGTCAGAAAGGGTAAGTGAACCTCATATTCGTTGTTCACCTTCTTTATATTGGTTATTGATGGTCAAGAACCAGGAAAATGCGAAGAGGCAATGCAGGTAGAATCTAGATAGAGTGGGAGCTTGGCATGGATGAGGAGTGTGAGTCCTTGGAGAAGAACCAAACAGGTGTTTGTTGGTCGAGTTGTCAGCTGGAAGAAAGCACTGAGAGACGGAATGGATTCTCAAGTTAAAGAAGAGAGTGGATGGATACGTGAGACGGAAGGCCAAGGTATATGGTCTTGAGGAAGCTGCAGGACAGTGGTATAGGTTTGACAGGTAGATGACTAAGCATTGCTTCAGTCAATGTCAGTGTAACTATTGTGTTTATCTTACCAGGTGGATAATGATTGCAACATTATTCTATTACTGTATGTGAATGGTATAATAGTTGCAGGTTTAGAGATACAGGGTTTTACTGAGCTAAAGGTAAGGTTAGTTTAGAGGTGTGTCATGAAGAATTTGGAGCAGCAAAATTCTTTGGCATAGGAGACATGGAGATTTTATCTCCAGTGAGAGCTGATGTGAATCAGGGGTTGGCGAGGTTCATTACGCAGGATGCAGAATCAGAAAGCACACCAAGGGCTGGATAGTTCAAGCTTAGCTTGAAACAGAGATCGAAATCACATGAGGTCTAGTGTAGACCTTAGTTTTCCCAATCAGTGGGAGTTGTCAGAGAGTTTGGAGCCAATTCGGGGAAGGTAGATTCTTAGATTTTTGAGAGGGACCAGCAGCAGGTTAACGTGTTATGCAGGGTCAAGGTCTTCACTACATGGATTTGTAGGTTCAGATGTTGTAGGTTACTTGAATGACAGGTATAGCATCACAGGTTGTGTGGTGTTTAGTCTTCAAGATTGATCTTGAAGAGGGATACAAGCCAGGGAATAATTTAGATGGTGTACAGGTACAGGGACAAGTGCAGTTGTTTATCTCCAAGTGGGAGATTGTTAGGTTGTAGAGCTAAAAGCTTCACCAGAATGCAAACAGGAGAAGTTACGGAGGATGCAGCGTTGCAGAGTTAATTGTAGGGAAACCGACGTCAGTCTGATCAGCCGATGTCGATCAGATAGCAGTGAGAAACCAACTGGTGTCGGTTACTAGTCGGCCGACATCGGTCATGGAGGAGCCGACGTCAGCAGCCTGTATGAGAACAGGTAGTTTGCATGTTGATCTCGGAGAGTCTATTTTTGGACTATTTGTTTGCATGTCAAAGGCTAGTCTTAGTCTTGAGTTGCGTGTCTAATTATGATAGTCTAATTATTATAAGCATGAGATCTATATATGGACTCATGGGCTGTATTGTAAATGTGTGCTAAAAAGCTATAGAGCTTTTAGAGAGAGCTAGATTAGCTCCTCCTAGTTCCATAGGGGTGCTGAGAGTGTATGATCAGGGAGAGTTGCAGGGTCTGCAAGGTCTAAGAGCTGATCCACCGGGGTACTGGTTGAAGAATCATAAGGACTTGGTGAGGCAAGGACAAGGGTTCTTCAGGGGTGTAGAGATATATACATTGGTGAGTAAGGTCTAGTGATTTGCAGGTAGCAGCAGAGAGTAGGAGATCTACTTGGAGTACGGTTGTGTACTTGGTGTACTGGAAGCGTGTTACTGACTGGTTGGAGAGGTGAATATCAATTCTATATTTGAGTTGATTGTTGAGACCGAGAGAGAGAGGGAAGGTCTTGAGGTGTGGCAAACTTTTGAGGTGGAAGACGAAGTGGCATCTTCTTTATTGTATTTTCTTCTAATTATTTAATACAATTATGTATTGTCTCTCAAATCTTGTGTTGTTTCATATTTCTAGTTACTTATTGATTCTGGTATAATTCCGTGTTTAGTTGCTAATACAAGAAGTAATCATATGTGCTCTATTTGTGGAGCAAAATCTTGACAAGTGGTATCAGAGCTTTTGGTTGGGTTGACTAACAGGTCATTTCAGATCTGGTAGTATTTTTTATTATAGGTCACTCGCAGGGGTTTCAGATTGAGTGGGAGTATAGCAATGGCAGAAGAAAGTAAGCTACGAATGGAGAAACTGAATAACACGAATGGTCTGATTAATGGAAAGAAAGAGCAGGTAAATAAAAATTGTTGGTTGGTAGCTATCTTTAGAGACTTTGGAGAGATTTATTTATGGGTTGGAGAGCCTTGTCAGATTATTGACGAAGGGGAAGTGAAGTTGAAATTACAGACGGATGACACACAGTGGTTGAAGGAAGTCATGCAGGTACCAGTCTTAGAGATGAGTCTAATTTCTTCAAGAAATTTAGGTGATGGGAGATGAACTTTAACTCTCACAGCGGATGCACTTGAATTAGATGGTGGTAAAAAAGTAGGTATCCTTTATCTATATGCTTATATTACTAATTCACCTTCTGTTGCAGAGATGTGGCTTCATGGGCTTGGTCACATATGTAGGAGGGGAATGCAGGTTCTCAAGCGGAAGACAGACGTTTTTGACAAGCTAAAGAACTGAAAAGCTTTGGTGTTCATGGAGGAGATGACGGACAGAAATCAGGTGAGAAAACTAAATTATTCTGAGCAGGGCTATGTTGATTTGAACAGGATTTTGATCCACGAAGAGCTCGCGGGTAAAAAGTTATCACTCATAGGTGAACACAGGTACCAGCGTCGGTCAAACAGTAACCGACATCGGTAGAAGGAAGACCGACGTCGGTCATAAAAGAACCGACATCGGCAGAAAGGATACCAACCTCGACTAGGGAAATGACGTCGGCAGTCAGGGTCAATGCTGGGAACCGACATTGGTAGGGAGCAGACTGTGAGATGGTCGAGATCAATCACTAGAATGGATATTGGGTAGACAGCATGCTGTCAACAGGTCTCAAACGCTCATGTCGAGGTCAAAAAGGGTAAGTGAACCTCATATTCATTGTTTACCTTCTTTATATTGCTTATTGATGGTCAAGAACCAGGAAAATGGAAAGAGGCAATGCAAGTAGAATCTAGATACAGTGGGAGCTTGGCATGGATGAAGAGTGTGAGTCCTTGGAGAAGAACCAAACAGGTGTTTGTTGGTCGAGTTGTCAGCTGGAAGAAAGCACTGAGAGACGGAATGGATTCCCAAGTAAAAGAAGAGAGTGGATGGATACGTGAGACGGAAGGCCAAGGTATATGGTCTTGAGGAAGCTGCAGGACAGTGGTATAGGTTTGACAGGTAGATGACTAAGCATTGCTTCAGTCAATGTCAGTGTAACTATTGTGTTTCTTACCAGGTGGATAATGATTGCAACATTATTCTGTTACTGTATGTGAATGGTATACTAGTTACAGGTTCAGAGATACAGGGTTTTGCTGAGCTAAAGTTAAGGTTAGTTCAGAGGTGTGTCATGAAGAATTTGGAGCAGTGAAATTCTTTAGCATAAGAGACATGGAGATTTTATCTCCAGTGGGAGCTGATGTGAATCAGGTGTTGGCGAGGTTCATTACGCAGGATGCAGAATCAGAAAGCACACCAAGGGCTGGACAGATCAAGCTTAGCTTGAAACAGAGTTCGAAATCACATGAGGTCTAGTGTAGACCTGAGTTTTCCCAATCAGTGGGAGTTGTCAGAGAGTTTGGAGCCAATTCGAAGAAGGTAGATTCTTAGATTTCTGAGAGGGACCAGCAGCAGGTTAACGTGTTATGCAGGGTCAAGGTCTTCACAACATGGATTTGTAGGTTCAGATGTTGTAGGTTACTTGAATGACAGGTATAGCATCACAGGTTGTGTGGTGGTTGGTCTTCAAGATTGATCTTGAAGAGGGATACAAGCCAGGGAATAATTTAGACGGTGTACAGGTACAAGTACAAGTGCAACTATTTATCTCCAAGTGGGAGATTGTTAGGTTGTGGAGCTAAAAGCTTCACCAGGATGCAAACAGGAGAAGTTACAGAGGATGCAGTGTTGCAGAGTTAATTACAGGGAAACTGACGTCAGTCTGATCAGCCGATGTCGGTCAGATAGCAGCGAGGAACCAACTGGCATCGGTTACTAGTCGGCCGACGTCGGTCATGGAGGAGCCGACGTCAGCAGCCTGTATGAGAACAGGTAGTTTGCATGTTGATCTCGGAGAGTCTATTTTTGGACTGTTTGTTTGCATGTCAAAGGCTAGTCTTAGTCTTGAGTTGCGTGTCTAATTATGATAGTCTAATTATTGTAAGCATGAGATCTATATATGGACTCATGGGTTGTATTGTAAATGTGTGCTAGAAAGCTATAGAGCTTTTAGAGAGAGCTAGATTAGCTCCTCCTAGTTCCATAGGGGTGTTGAGAGTGTATGATCAGGGAGAGTTGCAGGGTCTGCAAGGTCTAGGAGCTGATCCACCGGGGTACTGGTTGAAGAATCATAAGGACTTGGTGAGGCAAGGACAAGGGTTCTTCAGGGGTGTAGAGATATCTACATTGGTGAGTAAGGTCTAGTGATTTGCAGGTAGCAGCAGAGAGTAGGAGATCTACTTGGAGTACGGTTGTGTACTTGGTGTACTGGCAGCGTGTTACTGACTGGTTGGAGAGGTGAATATCAATTCTATATTTGAGTTGATTGTTGGGACCGAGAGAGAGAGGGAAGAAGGTCTTGAGGCATGGTGAACCTTTGAGGTGGAAAAAGAAGTGGCATCTTCTTTATTGTATTTTCTTCTAAGTATTTAATACAATTGTGTATTGTCTCTCAAATCCTGTGTTGTTTCATATTTCTAGTTACTTATTGATTCTGGTATAATTTCATGTTTAGTTGCTAATACAAGAAGTAATCATATGTGCTCTATTTGTAGAGCAAGATCCTGACAAGTGGTATCAGAGCTTTTGGTTGGGTTGACTAACAGGTGGTTTCAGATCTGGTAGTGTTTTTGATTACATGTCACTCGCAGGGGTTTCAGATTGAGTGGGAGTATAGCAATGGCAGAAGAAAGTAAGCTACGAATGGAGAAACTGAATAGCACGAATGGTCTGATTGATGGAAAGAAAGAGCAGGTAAATAAAGATTGTTGGTTGGTAGCAGATCATCAGGGAGGAGCAGATGTTGCAGGGGATGTTGCAGAGGATGTTCTGGATAAAGTGGAATCTTGGTTTACAGATTCTTTTGCTTGTTTTCATGCAGCGCGAAATAGAGCATCTTTTCATGGGTATGTCTTTGGAGACTTTGGAGAGATTTATTTATGGGTTGGAGAGCCTTGTCAGATTATTGACGAAGGGGAAGTGAAGCTGAAATTACAGACGGATGACACACAGTGGTTGAAGGAAGTCATGCAGGTACCAGTCTTGGAGATGAGTCTAATTTCTTCAGGAAATTTGGGTGATGGGAGATGGACTGTAACTCTCATAGCGGATGCACTTGAATTAGATGGTGGTAAGAAATTAGGTATCCTTTATCTATCTACTTATATTACTGATTCACCTTCTATTGAAGAGATGTGGCTTCATGGGCTTGGTCACATATGTAGGAGGGGAATGCAGGTTCTCAAGCAGAAGACAGATGTTTTTGACAAGCTAAAGAACTGGAAAGCCTTGGTGTTCATGGAGGAGATGACAGACAGAAATTAGGGGAGGGAACTAAATTATTCTGAGCAGGGCTATGTTGATTTGAACAAGATTTTGATCAACGGAGAGCTCACGGGTAAAAAGTTATCACTCACAGTTGAACACAGGTACCGGCATCGGTCAAACAGTAACTGACGTCTGAAGAAGGAAGACCGACATCGATCATAAAGGAACCGACGTTGGCAGAAAGGATACCGGTGTTGGCCAGGGAAACGACGTCGATAGTCAGGGTCAGTGAAGGGAACCGACATCGGTAGGGAGCAGAATGTGAGATGGCTGAGATCGGTCACTAGAATAGATATTGGGCTGACAGCACGCTGTCAACAGGGCTCAAACGCTTATGTCGAGGTCTAAAAAGGTAAGTGAACCTCATATTCGTTGTTCACCTTCTTTATATTGCTTATTGATGGTCAAGAACCAGGAAGATGGGAAGAGGCAATGCAGGTAGAATCTAGATACAGTGGGAGCTTGGCATGGATGAGAAGTGTGAGTCTTTGGAGAAGAACCAAACAGGTGTTTGTTGGTCGAGTTATCAGCTAGAAGAAAGCACTGAGAGATGGAATGGATTCCCAAGTTAAAGAAGAGAGTGGATGGATACGTGAGACGGAAGGCCAAGGTATATGGTCTTGAGGCAGCTGCAGGACAGTGGTATAGGTTTGACAGGTAGATGACTAAGCATTGCTTCAGTCAATGTCAGTGTAACTATTATGTTTATCTTACCAGGTGGATAATGATTGCAACATTATTCTATTATTGTATGTGAATGGTATACTAGTTACAGGTTCAGAGATACAGGGTTTTGCTGAGCTAAAGGTAAGGTTAGTTCAGAGGTGTGTCATGAAGAATTTGGAGCAGCGAAATTCTTTGGCATAAGAGACATGGAGATTTTATCTTCAGTGGGAGCTGATGTGAATCAGGTGTTGGAAAGGTTCATTATGCAAGATGCAGAATCAGAAAGCACACCAAGGGCTGGACAGTTCAAGCTTAGCTTGAAACAGGGTTCGAAATCACATGAGGTCTAGTGTAGACCTGAGTTTTCCCAATCAATGAGAGTTGTCAGAGAGTTTGGAGCCAATTCGAGGAAGGTGGATTCTTAGATTTCTGAGAGGGACCAGCAACAGGTTAACATGTTATGCAGGGTCAAGGTCTTCACTACATGGATTTGTAGGTTCGGATGTGGCAGGTTACTTGAATGACAGGTATATCATCACAGGTTGTGTGGTGGTTGGTCTTCAAGATTGATCTTGAAGAGGGAGACAAGCCAGGGAATAATTTAGACGGTGTATAGGTACAAGTACAGGTGCAGCTGTTTATTTCCAAGTGGGAGATTGTTAGGTTGTGGAGATAAAAGCTTCACCAAGATGCAAACAAGAGAAGTTACGGAGGATGCAGAGTTGCAGAGTCAGTTGTAGGGAAACCGACGTCGGACTGATCAGCTGATGTCGGTCAGATAGCAGCGAGGAACCAACCAACGTCGGTTACCACTCGGCTGACATCGGTCATGGAGGAGTCGACATCGGCATCCTGTGCGAGAATAGGTAGTTTGCATGTTGATCCCGGAGAGTCTATTTTTAGACTGTTTGTTTGCATGTCAAAGGCTAGTCTTAGTCTTGAGTTGCGTGTCTAATTATTGTAATTATGATAGTCTAATTATTATAAGCATGAGATCTATATATGGACTCATTGGCTGTATTGTAAATGTGTGCTAGAAAGCCATAGAGCTTTTAAAGAGAGCTAGATTAGCTCCTCTTAGTTCCACAAGGATGCTGAGAGTGTATGATCAGGGAGAGTTGCAGGGTCTGCAAGGTCTAGGAGCTGATCCACCGGGGTACTGGTTGAAGAATCATAAGGACTTGGTGAGGCAAGGACAAGGGTTCTTTAGGGGTGTAGAGATATCTACATTGGTGAGTAAGGTCTAGTGATTTGCAGGTAGCATCAGAGAGCAGGAGATCTACTTGGAGTACGGTTGTGTACTTGGTGTACTGGCTGCGTGTTACTGACTGGTTGGATAGGTGAACATCAATTCTATATTTGAGTTGATTGTTGGGACCGAGAGAGAGAGGGAAGAAGGTCTTGAGGCGTGGCTAACCTTTGAGGTGGAAAAAGTGGCATCTTCTTTATTGTATTTTCTTCTAAGTATTTAATACAATTGTGTATTGTCTCTCAAATCCTGTGTTGTTTCATATTTCTAGTTACTTATTGATTCTGGTATAATTTCGTGTTTAGTTGCTAATACAAGAAGTAATCATATGTGCTCTATTTGTGGAGCAAGATCTTGAAAAGTGGTATCAGAGCTTTTGGTTGGGTTGACTAACAGGTGGTTTCAGATCTGGTAGTGTTTTTGATTACAGGTCACTCGCAGGGGTTTCAGATTGAGTGGGAGTATAGCAATGGCAGAAGAAAGTAAGCTATGAATGGAGAAACTGAATAGCACAAATGGTCTGATTGATGGAAAGAAAGAGCAGGTAACTAAAGATTGTTGGTTGGTAGCAGATCAGCAGGGAGGAGTAGATGTTGCAGGGGATGTTGCACAAGATGTTCTGGATAAAGTGGAATCTTGGTTTACAGATTCTTTTGCCTCTTTTCATGTAGCCCAAAATAGAGCATCTTTTCATGGGTATGTCTTTGGAGACTTTGGAGAGATTTATTTATGGGTTGGAGAGCCTTGTCAGATTATTGACGAAGGGGAAGTGAAGCTAAAATTGCAGACGGACGACACACAGTGGTTGAAGGAAGTCATGCAGGTACCAGTCTTGGAGATGAGTCTAATTTCTTCAGAAAATTTGGGTGATGGGAGATGCACTGTAACTCTCACAGTGGATGCACTTGAATTAGATGGTGGTAAGAAAGTAGGTATCCTTTATCTATCTACTTATATTACTGATTCCCCTTATGTTGTAGAGATGTGGCTTCATGGGCTTGGTCACATATGTAGGAGGGGAATGTAGGTTCTCAAGCGAAAGACAGACGTTTTTGACAAGCTAAAGAACTGGAAAGCCTTAGTGTTCATGGAGGAGATGACAGACAGAAATCAGGTGAGGGAATTGAATTATTCTGAGCAGAGCTATGTTGATTTGAATAGGATTTTGATCCACAGAGAGCTCGCAGGTAAAAAGTTATCGCTCACAGGCAAACACAAGTACCAGCGTCGGTCAAACAGTAATTGACATCGGCAGAAAGAAGAATGACATCGGTCATAAAGGAACTGACATCGGAAGAAAGGATACCGGCATCAGCCAGGGAAACGACGTCGGCAGTTAGGGTCAGTGCAGAAAACCGACATCGGTACGAAGCAGACTGTGAGATGGCTGAGATCGGTCACTAGAACGGATATTGGCCGGACAGCACGCTGTCAATAGTTCTCAAACGCTAATGTCGAGGTCAGAAAGGGTAAGTGAACCTCATATTCGTTGTTCACCTTCTTTATATTGCTTATTGATGGTCAAGAACCAAGAAGATGCGAATAGGCAATGCAGGTTGAATCCAGATACAGTGGGAGCTTGGCATGGATGAAGAGTGTGAGTCCTTGGAGAAGAACCAAACAGGTGTTTGTTGGTCGAGTTGTGAGCTGGAAGAAAGCACTGAGAGACGGAATGGATTCCCAAGTTAAAGAAGAGAGTGGATGGATACGTGAGATGGAAGACCAAGGTATATGGTCTTGAGGAAGCTGCAGGATAGTGGTACAGGGTTGACAGGTAGATGACTAAGCATTGCTTCAGTCAATGTCAGTGTAACTATTGTGTTTATCTTACCAAGTGGATAATGATTACAACATTATTCTGTTACTGTATGTGAATGGTATACTAGTTACAGGTTAAGAGATACAGGGTTTTGCTGAGCTAAAGGTAAGGTTAGTTCAGAGGTGTGTCATGAAGAATTTGGAGCAGCAAAATTTTTTGGCATAAGAGACATGGAGATTTTATCTCCAGTGGGAGCTGATGTGAATCAGGTGTTGGTGAGGTTCATTACGCAGGATGCAGAATCAGAAAGCACACCAAGGGCTGGACAGTTCAAGCTTAACTTGAAATAGGATTCGAAATCACATGAGGTCTAGTGTAGACCTGAGTTTTCCCAATCAGTGGGAGTTGTCAAAGAGTTTGGAGCCAATTCGAGGAAGGTAGATTCTTAGATTTCTGAGAGGGACCAGTAGTAGGTTAACATGTTATGAAGGGTCAAGGTCTTCACTACATGGATTTGTAGGTTCGGATGTGGCAGGTTACTTGAATGATAGGTATAGCATCACAGGTTGTGTGGTGGTTGGTCTTTAGGATTTATCTTGAAGAGGGATACAAGCCAGGGAATAATTTAGACGGTGTATAGATACAGGTACAGGTGCAGCTGTTTATCTCCAAGTGGGAGATTGTTAGGTTGTAGAGCTAAAAGCTTCACCAGGATGCAAATAGGAGAAGTTACAAAGGATGCAGAGTTACAGTGTCAATTGCAGGGAAATCGACGTTGGTCTGATCAGCTGACATCAGTCAGATAGTAGCAAGGAACCAACCGGCGTCGGTTACTAGTCGGCCGACATCAGTCATGGAGGAGCCGATGTTGGCAGCCTGTGCGAGAATAGGTAGTTTGCATGTTGATTTCGGAGAGTCTATTTTTGGACTGTTTGTTTGCATGTCAAAGGCTAGTCTTAGTCTTGAGTTGCGTGTCTAATTATTGTAATTATGATAGTCTAATTATTGTAAGCATGAGATCTATATATGGACTCATGGGCTGTATTGTAAATGTGTGATAGAAAGCCATAGAGCTTTTAGAGAGAGCTAGATTAGCTCCTCCTAGTTCCACAGGGGTGCTGAGAGTGTATGATCAGGGAGAGTTGCAGGGTTTGCAAGGTCTAGGAGCTGATCCACCAGGGTACTGGTTGAAGAATCATAAGGACTTGGTGAGGCAAGGACAAGGGTTCTTCAGGGGTGTAGAGATATCTACATTGATGAGTAAGGTCTAGTGATTTGCAGGTAGCAGCAGAGAGCAGGAGATCTACTTGGAGTACGGTTGTGTACTTGGTGTACTGTCTGCGTGTTACTGACTGGTTGGAGAGGTGAACATCAATTCTATATTTGAGTTGATTGTTGGGACCGAGAGAGAGAGGGAAGAAGGTCTTGAGGCGTGGCGAACCTTTGAGGTGGAAGAAGAATTGGCATCTTCTTTATTGTATTTTCTTCTAAGTATTTAATACAATTGTGTATTGTCTCTCAAATCCTGTGTTGTGTCATATTTCTAGTTACTTATTAATTCTGGTATAATTCCGTGTTTAGTTGCTAATACAAGAAGTAATCATATGTGCTCTATTTGTGGAGCAAGATCCTGACAAAAAAGATGTACTAGCTGTAGCTGGTGGCATAGAGGCAGGTTGGGCTACTATAGGGAGTTGTTGAGACATAGTTGCCCCCATAGTGTCATTTGTAACTAGTTGCTTTGTGGTTTAGGAAGATTGACCATTGTTCACTCTTTTTTGTTCTCGTAGTATTTTAAGCATGTCATCTTGCATGTTAGGGAGTTTAGTAAAGAGTTATTGAAGTTCTTTTTTATCAATTTCATTGAAACTGGTATATAGGGCCATTAGTAAAGTAGGAAAACAAGTTGAAATTTGATTGAAGTTTATTCAAAAATTTGTAATAGGCAAAGTGTGAAATAAAGAAGATATTGAATATAGGAAATGTAAAATCCTAAAAATAGTTAACTGGAAATTGCATAAAAATGATATGAAGCTCACAAACATGTAACGTGATACCTCAAGAAGTAATGAGATCTAGTATATTCAACTAGGGTTTTGAAAAAATAATTATTTTGAGATTTACTATGAAAAATTGAAATTTAAAGTGAATTTTTGAGTTAGATATGCAAGTAAAAAATCAAAAATTTATTGAACAAATTATGATTTAATAGGACCTAGAATGTTTAACTAGGTTTTGAAAAATAAATATTTTTGAAAATTACTATTGAATTGTAAAATTTGAATGGATTTTCTGCTTTAAATATACAACTAAAATTTCAAAAATTTATTGGAAAATGCTCGAGTGAATAGAACCTAGCATGTGTAACTAGGGTTTTGAGTTTTTTTTTTTTTTTGAAATTACTATTGAATTTTAAATGAATTTTTTGATTTTAATATGCTAGTAAAAATTCAGAAAATTGTTGGAAAAAAACTGAAAAAATATTGGGACCTAGTATGGACAACTAGGGTTTGAAAGAAAATTATTTTAAAATTTACTACTAAATTTTAAAATTTGAAATAAATTTTTGATTTGAATATTCAAGTAAAAATTCAAAAATTTATAGGAAAAATTAGTAGGAATTTTACCCTAAGGTTTCTAGGGTTTTTATGCAAAAATGAAGTAAGTCAGGTTCACCAAATGATTTAATAATTTTGGGAATAATTGGAGTTTTTATTCCTATTTAGTTAAAAGTCTGAGTAGTAAAATCAATCAATAATTATACCATAATTAACCTATTGATTTGTTAATTTTGATTGTTGTTTAGACCTTCTAAAAATAGCAAGTAAATAGAGATAAATCAAACTTAGCTTGAAACTATGTTGATATGACTGAGAAAGAGGTTGATGAAACAACCCATGCTGCATTCAATGCCTTGAATGCATTTTCAGTTCTGTCAAGGGGCCATGCTTGGAATAGTGCATCAGCCTTAACTGTGGCATGCCAATTCATCTCATATATCTCCTCCAAAGTATAGGTCACCTGGTCATTTCCTTCTTATTTGCATAGCTGTCCACTTTGCCTTAACTTCATGGAAGAAAAATAGATGCGTCCTTGATTTGGTGTGCTCAGATGACCACTTAGTGAACTGTTTCACCTACTAAAAATAATTCTCTCATAGATATTTCAATATCTCATGTAGCCTTCTCTTCTTTCTTGTTGCAATTGGAGCTCTCGGGCTATCTTTTTCAGCTAGACACTTGGTTCATCCTTCAAGTTTCATGTTATATTTGAAAATTAACAGATATTCCATTACCTTAAATTTGACGTTCACGGGGATGTCAATGGTTGTTGGTTGTTTGAACCATATTGAACCATGAACCTTTGAACATTTGAAAGTTCATTAGTTCAATAGTTCAACGGTTCAGGCAGTCTTTATCAGTTCCTTGGTTCAATTGCTTCCTTGGTTCAATCGCTTCCTTGCTCTCTGGTTGAACCATCCCCTTGAACTGGTCTGTGGAATCTTCCACTTCCTTTCTTTGCTTGGAGCTTTCTTTAAACCTTTAAACCTTTGAACTGTTTTGGTTCAAGGTTCAACAATTCAATCGCTTCCTCAGAATCCTTTGTTTTGGCTAAGTCTTTTGAAGCCTTGAAATTTCTTCAGCTTTATGTCTTTGGAATACCCCAAAGGGAAGGTGTCCCTTCGGGTCTTTGAAAAAGGTCCATTTTCTGGGTGTCGAGAGCCCCCTGCAAGGGTACCTGTCCTTTAGGTGGTTTGCTTCTTCAATTCCTTCAGACAAAATGTCTGAAGAAATTCCTTCAGACATTTTGTTCGAAGGAAATCTTTCCTTGCCTTAGCCGCTTTTCTGCCAAGCTTTTGATCATTCCTTCGGGAAAAATGTTCGAAGGATTTTTCCTTTGAGAAATTCTTCCACAAAAAATCTTTTTGAAGAAATTCTTTTGGTTCCTTTACTTGGTAATTTCTTTAGACAAAAAGTCTGAAGGAAACCTTACCATTTCGGCCTTCTCTTTGATCTTTGAGCAAATGTTCCCTGCCCTCTGCAAGGGCACTTGCTTTTTGTTCACTGCCCTCTGCAAGAGAACTTTCCCTTTCAGCTTTGGGGCACTCCTTTGAACTGTTCAATTGAACTGACCAATTGAACTAACTTTGGTTTAATGGTTCAATCTTTTGTTCCGCTCATTCAATTGACCGCTTGAACCAATCTCTTTGAACCAACGGTGTTGAACCTTTGAACCTTTTTGGCTTAAGGTTCAACAGTTCAACGGTTTAATATTCCTTATTTTCTCTAACTCTTTTGAAGCCGTTGAACTTGTTGAAGTGGTTGAACTTTGAACTTTTGACGAAGCGCTTAACTCTTTAAGCTTGCCGACGTCCTTGAACCTATGAACCTTTTGGGAAGCGGGGTTCAATGGTTAAATGGTTCAATCCTTTGTTTGAAGCTTGTTGATGAATTTTTTTGGTTGAACTGAGGCGTTGAACCAATATTGAAAATGCCTAAGTGTTGATAACTTGTTCCTTTGTGAGAGCTCACCTGTTGAAGCTGTTGAACCTGTTGAACCTGCTAGTCCCTTAACTAAAAAAGCTTGAATAATGAAAAATTTGAATGCTCAGAACAATTTTTGAGAAGGGAAGAGATAATTTTGGCTTACAGGACCAAAATAGTTCATATGTTGTCCCAAAAATGAGTAATAGGTTTTTAGAGCAACAACTGGCTCCAGTTGGGGAACTTTTTTCAGTTGAAAACTTGGAATAGCTGAGGAGTAGAAACTAGAATCTTCATTGCCTTTAATTATGCCATTGGGCTATGAAGTCATGCTACCCAAAAAAAAATGTGCCAAAAATGAAAATAAAAAAGACAAAATATAACTAAAGACTATACAAATATACATATGTACAGATGATCTTATCTGATACTTCAAGAATTGAAGTGCTTCAGACGCTACCCATTATGAGCCAGAGAAAAGGGCATGCCATCTTGATACTTCAACAAAAACCATTTTCACCATTGAGCTGATGGATAGTAAAAGGGCCCCTCCAAAGGGAGTCAAATTTCCCATGCATTCCCTTTGGTTCTCTTCTCTTGTCCCACAACAGGACTTGATCTCCAATCTGAAAATCATAGTTTTTTGCTTTCTGGTCAAAGAGCTTCTTCACCAGACTTTGATGCACAACAATTCAGTCCACCACCATGGCTCGTTGCTCATCCAGCTCAGTCAAGCACATGATCCTCTTATCTATGGAGCTTTCATATGTCTAATCTTCGACTGCCTTAGCCAATTTCAATGCTGGTAATTCCAGGGTGATTGGTATCTCAGCATTGAGACCATAAAGAAGTTGGAAATGTAACATACTAATTACCCTCTTGAGTGTAATTATGTCTGCCCATAAAGCATCAACCAATGATTTATGCCATGTTCATTGGTTGTCATTTATCGGCTTCTTGATGATAGTCACCAGGTTCTTGTTACTTGATTCAGCTTGGCCATTCTCTTATGGAAAATAATCAGAAGAGTGGGAGAGGGTAATCTCATAGTAAAAATAGAATTGAGTAATCTCTTGGGAAGAGAAACAAGCTGCGTTATCTGTGACAATCTTTGTTGAGACTCCAAACATGGAAATGATGTTCTCTTTGAGAAAATTGCACACTACTTCTGAAGTAGCATGTCTGGTTGGAATAACTTCCACCCACTTGGTGAAGTAATATGTGGCTGTGAGGACATAATCATGTCCAGCACTCGAAGATAGATTTACAGCAATAATGAAATCAATTCCCCATTGCTGAAATGGCTCTTCTATCACCATTGGCTTAAGAGGCAGAGCAGCTAAGTTAGGTCTTCCAACGAACTGTTGGCATAGTTCACATCTTTGTACCTATTTGTATGCATCTTAAAATAGAGTAGGCAGTAATACCTAGCTCATAAAATCTTATGGGTAGTTACAAGAGTAGAAAAATGTCCTACACATGCCAGATTATGGAAAGATTTCAAAAGTTGGTTTTGTTTCTCTTTATCCATGCAACGAAGGAACACTCCATCAAGGTTCCTCTTATACAGGCCGTTGTCCCACAATATAAAATTGGTAGCTTTTAACTTGACAGGCCTCCTTTCTTTATGAGACAAGTGAGCAAGACACTCACCATAAGTAATAAAATGAGCAATACTTGAATACCACTGATTCATGGTGGAGACAAATTAGTCTATTGGCGTGTCTTCAATTTCTTCTTCTCCATGCTCTGTTTCTTTTGGTCAGTTGTTAGCAATCAATTGGCACAGGCCATTTCCCTGCACCAGCTTCGTTGGTTTGATGACTAGATCAAACTCCTAGATTTTAGCAATCCAATTGCCTCTTTTCATTCTAAACTCCTACTGAGTTAATATGGATTTGACTATAGTGTCAGGAACCAGGGCAGTAGTGTGTGAATTCAGGTTGTAAAAGTGGAAATGCTTCACTGCCTTTACCACTGCATAAGCATGCTTTTCCATGTTTGAGTACTTCAGCTCATGAGCTTTGAGAAGACAACTCATGAAAGAAATGGGAGATTCCATACCTTCTTTGTTTTGTTGAACCAGAATTGTTGAAAGTGTGTGTTCAGAAGCATAACTATACACTGTGAAATCCTTGGTATAATCTAGACAAACTAGAATTAGGGCATGGGCAATAGCTGTCTTGATGTCTTCAAATGCTGACTTACCTTCTGCAGTCCACCGAAAAGTAGCTTTTCCCTTCATCATGTCCACAATGTGGTGAGTCCTCTCAGCAAACTCGGGGATGAACCTTCATAAAAATTCCACCTTTCCAAAAAAAGAGTGAACTGCAGTCTTACTTGTGGGCAGAGTAAGTTCTTAGATGGATTTGACTCTGTCTGAGTCAATCTTTATGCCTTATCGAGATATAATGTGCCTGAGAAGTTTCCCTTCTGTTACTCCAAAAATAGACTTCTTGAGATTTAGAGAAATGCCATTCCGGCAGCAATGTTTCAGCACTTGTTGCAAATGGTGCACATGATTAAGATGATGCTTGGAAAAGATTGTTAAATCATCAAGGTACACCACAATGAACTTACCTATTTCATCTTTGAAAGCAAGGTCCATTGCTCTCTAAAAAGTGGCACCGACATTTATCAGGCCAAATGACATTCTTTGATAAGCAAAGGCACCCCAAGGCGTGATGAAGGCAGTCTTATGCTGGTCTGCTTCACAACTTCAACTTGATTGTATTATGAGAAGTTGTCTAGCATTGATAACATCTCTAAACCGGTCATTGTCTGAAGAACTCAATCCATGATGGGCAGAGGATAGTTGTCCTTTAAGGATGACTGATTTAAATTTCTAAAGTTCACATAGAGGCGAATTTTGCCATTCTTCTTCCTCACAAGTACTATGTTGGCAATCCATGTAGAATGATGGATTGAGAAAATTATCCTAGCATTCAACATTTTTTGTATTTCAGATAGAATAGTACCTGATATCTTTGGATTGTACTACCTAGATTTTTGCTTGTAAGGTACCGAATCACTCTTGAGAGGAATCTCATGGTGAATTTCTTTAGGCCTGAGTGACTTCAGATCATCATAGGAGTACGCTAGGACATCCATGTACTGGCTGAGTAGAGCAGTGAACTTGAACTTCTCTTTTTGAGTGCAACACTTTCCAATGTTCACTATCTTGGGATTTTCTTTGGTACCCAAATTTATCTGGTCAAACTCCTGGGAAGAGCTTGAATCTGTTTACTGATGTTTGATGAATCTGTTGTGTTTGTCAAATAGCTTCTCAAGGGAAACTAGGCCTTTTGGGATTTTATTTCCTTTAAGTTATAAGAATTCTTCACCTACGTCTGCACTTGATTCAGGGGTTGGTTCAAGCTTTTGAGGCTCACTGCCTTCAAAATGAAGCTGTTCAAAGCTGCCCTTTTACTCCAAAAAGGTAATGATTTGGTTGTCACCATTGAACACTTGCTAATGATTGGCATTGTCAGGCACACTTGGTCAAAAGACCAGTTCAATAGTGTACATGTCTCCCTTAAAATCAAGGTGAGAAACTAAGAGAGTTACTGAAACAGCCAGTGCATCAGCTCAGTCATTGAATTCCCTAAGTATGGCAGAGATGTTGAAAGTATCAAAGCTTTCAATTTGATCCCAGACTAGATTGTGAAAGTGGTGCAACCTTTTGTTTTTGGTTTGATACAGGTTCCTTACCTGACAAACCACCAGTTCAACATCTCCTTTGGTATGAAGGAGTCTGATGCCTTTGTCTCGAACAGCCTTCAATCCAAGCAATAGAGATTTGTACTCAGCTGTGTTGCCGGTGTTGCTGAACTACAACTTGTATGAATAAAGAAAAATATCTCCTTAAGGAGATATCAACACAATTCTAGCTCCTAAACTGGTAGAGGAACAACTGCCATCAAATTCTATAATCCATACCTCATCAGACACTGATTTTTTCTTAGATTCTTCTTCGTTTGGAGGAGGAAATTCTTCTACACTTACACTGTGCTCCACCAATCCTTCTAATGTTCTATCTGAACCAATTTTCAATTTGACACATTTGGGAATTTCATCAGACTCCCCATGGACTACCTCTATGGATAAAAATAAATTACCCATGCCTGAAGACTCAAACAAAATTTGAGCTTCAGGCGTTGATGTTTGAGTGACCACATATTTTGCTTCTTTCTCAGGGAGCAATCTATGCATAATGCCTTTGAATGGGATCCTCACCTCAGATAGGTCCATACTTAATTCACCACCAACATCTTTACAAAAATTTTACTAAAGAAAGATGCCATATGATGTTGAGACGTCGACCATCAGGACAGTCATCTCGATTCTCTTGTCTGGAAATGCTACAAATGCAAATTAGGCGTCCTTGATTTGTCCTAACAGTGGCACTTATTTGTTCTCCATGGAAAAACATCTCCTAAATGTCTTGGTCAGTGTGAAACCAAGGGATTCTGCCACTTTGGCAGGCATGACATTGTCAGATGCACTAGAATCTATGATGCAATTGTTCAGTTGGTGTCCATTTATCAGCAAAGAGACATAAAATGGTTGTGTCCTTCTGGGAGTAGTAGGAGGAGTATTAACAAGGTTATTCTTAGTGGATGTCTTCTTGGGGGGATCACGAGTTACCTTCAGAATTGCTTGTCTTATAGGGATGGCTTGGTTTTTTACACATTAAACCAACTTATCTAACTGCTCAGGGTTGGATTGCAGGAATTCAAATTCAGACATTTGAATTTTGGTTTTCTTTATATGGTCAATTATGTCAAATGTCTAGAATGAACTAGGAACAGAGGATGGGAGTTCATCCTTTTGGTTTTTGGGAGGGGAGGACTGGTATGCGAATTTAAAGTAAAAGGTGTAGGCATGTTTGATGTACTTACCTTTCTTACAATCACTAGGTCCTTTGGCTGAAAAGGTAGAGTGGTTCCCCGTTTAACAATTAAAATTGTTGGTTGAGGTCGCTCCTCTATTTTTTATTTATCAGCTTGTTAGGCTGATTGGTTCTGGGATCGAGTGAATACAACGTATGTTCTATCAACTATTTTACCTTCACTTTGGGGTTCATCCTTGTAATTTAGGAAACTAATGTTAGAGTCACCAACTAATTCTTCTTTTCCCTCTATGAAGAGATTAGCATCATATTTTGGGTTCAACTCAAACTAGAAGGAGAAATCTGATTCTGCTTCAAGATATCTAACTGTTGAATTGGTTAGAGGTGCTTCAATGGCCAATTTCCCATGAGGGGGAGGAAGACAATTTGGCTGCCCTTGATTCCTGACAGCATGGCCTTGGTATGACTGATTAGGGAATGTCTTCCTTGGTACATCTATGTGTGAAGGAGTAGATGACATTTTTTGTGCCATTTGCTTTCTAAGAGCTAGCAACTCATTGGCCAGCTTCTACACCATTGGATCAGTGGTGACTATAGGTGAGTATTCAGAAGATGAAGAGGATTTACCTTTGTTAGGATCTCTTCTTATCTTTCCTGCCAAGATAAGGTCATCTTCTACCTCAGTAGCCAAATCTTGAGTAGTAACAAGGTCTATGTGGCCAGCCCATCTCTGCAGAAAACTGACTTCAGGCAGCTGTGAGTTGATGAAGAAGCATTTGAGGTTTTCAGGTGTTGGCTGAACAATTGTAGGAATCTGATTCCTCAGCTTGTCAAACTTGGAAATGAAGTCCCTCTTAGGTTCATGAGGTTCTTTCTTCATCTATGTGAGTTGGGCTAGCAAGGCATGCACATCTTTTATAGGCTTGAACCTGGCTTCAAATTTAGCTTTAAGAGTGTTCCAGTTGGTCATAGTATGGACTTGTAGATGGTAAAACCAATTTGCAATAGCACCTTGCAATGTTTCCACAAACAACTTGACTACTACGTCCTCATACTCCACGCCTATCACACCACAGGCTATGCTGAAGGCAACAAGATGTTCATCAGGATGAACTCTCCCATCACCAAAGAATTTGGAGAAATTCTTCCTTGAATTGCTATAAGCTCATGTAGAGGTGGAGCTAAATTGAGTGGGCCGAAAGAGTTACCTCAGGGGCCTTGAACTGCCATGATTTGATTATGAAAAAGGGGGATAACAAATCTGGATGGAGTATGTATAGGCAAAGCTCTGCTAACAGTAAAAAAAGAAGTTTTGCCTTATGTTAGTGACCTGGTATAGGTAGGAAGAACACTCCTAGATCATTGAAATTGAAGTTGGGGAGGGAACAAATCGAAATTGCCCTTCTGCACCAACTCAAAAATAGGGTCAACAACACTTTGGGCTCTCTGGCTTCTAGTATAGCATGGAGTTACCAGATTGTAGAATAAAAATGGGAAAGAACTGGCTCTACTTCAGCTTGAAGCTTGATGCTTCAAACTGTGCGCTCTTCTCCAACAGAGTCACCAAAAAACTGTTGGGTGAATATTTTGTCATCAGTTAACTGATGAATAAAATAGGTCTCTTCAAACATAGCATAAGGAGATTGGTCAGCCAAATGTGTAGGTTTACCACATCAAAGGTGGACAAATCTCTCCTCTCATCAAGGGGAGGTTCCCTATAAATATGAGGAGCTATATACTATATATATAAGTAGAAAATAACACTCAGGGGTAGGACTACACCATCCATCTCTCTTTTTTTAGAGATGATGTTCATAGACAAAGGAGAAATCCTAGTGATAATACTGAAGGCACTTCTCCTTTCAGAAGTGGTCTTGCAACAGAGCGCAGGAGTTCTTTCTAGTGGGTAACCAACATGTAATAAGGGCGCAGTAACCATTAGAATGAGGTGCAACACAAAGTCTCCACCTCAACTGCCCAAAGAGTGAAATACAAAGGATAATGGGGGCACAAAGTCATCCCAAGATCTTTTACATAGAAAGAAACAAAAAACACACTGAAGGTAATTGTGATATCACAAAGTCTTTCCACAATGGGCTTCAGGACACCTTCTTGATTACTTCCACTAGTTCTGTTTGTTAAATTAAATAAACAAGAATGCTCCTAGGAAATGGACATAAGAAAAATTTCCTAAAATAACACAAGCTATAACAGCACAAAGTCTGAAAGTAACTTGCTTTCTCATTTAGATAAAGTAATATGATCAACAATCTGAGCTCAAAGTCTTAGTAATTGTCTTTCAATTTGGGTAGAGTTTTGCTTCTATAATGGAGAGATCCCCCTTTTTCATGAAATAAGAGATTACAATATATGGCAACCAAGAAAGGGTTGGCACTTTGTTCCATGAAACGGCCCATGCTGCATTCAATGCCTTGAATGCATTTTCAGTTCTGTCAAGGGGCCATGCTTGGAACAGTGCATCGACCTTAACTGTGGCATGCCAATTCATCTCATATGTCTCCTCCAAAGTATAGGTCGCCTAGTCTTTTCCTTCTTATTTGCGCAGCTATCCACTTTACCTTTACTTCATGGAAGAAAAATAGGCCACATCGTTGATTTGGTGTGCTCAAATGACTACTTGGTGAACTGTTTCACCTACTAAAAATAACTCTTTGATAGATATTTCAATATCTCATGTAGCCTTCTCTTCTTTATTGTTGTAATTGGAGCTCTCGGGCTATCTTTTTTAGCTGGTTGCTTGGTTCATCCTTCAAGTTTTGTGCTATATTTGAAAATTAATGGATGTTCCATTACCTTAAATTTGATGTCCGTGGGGACGTCAATGGTTGCTGGTTGTTTGAACCATACTGAACCATGAACCTTTGAACCTTTAAAAGTTCATTGCTTCAATAGTTCAACGGTTCAAGCGGTTTTTATCGGTTCTTTGGTTCAATTGCTTTCTTGGTTCAATCACTTCTTTGCTCTTTGGTTGAACCATCCCCTTAAACTGGTCTCTAGAATCTTCCGCTTCCTTCCTTTGCTTGGAGCTTTCTTTAAACCTTTGAACCATTTTGGTTCAAGGTTCAATAGTTCAATCGCTTCCTCAGAATCCTTTATTTTGGCTAAGTCTTTTGAAGCCTTGAAATTCCTTTAGCTTTATGTCTTTAGAACACCCCAAAGGGAAGGCGTCCCTTTGGGTCTTTGAGAAAGGTCCATTTTTTGGGTGTCGATAGCCCCCCACAAGGGTACCTGCCCTTCGGGGTCCTTCGGGTGGTCTGTTTCTTCAATTCTTTTGGACAAAATGTCTGAAGGAATTCCTTCAAACATTTTGTCTGAAGGAATCTTTCCTTGCCTTAGCCACTTTTTCACCGGGCTTTTGATCATTCCTTCGGGCAAAATATCTGAAGGAATTCCTTCGGACAATATGTCCGAAGGATTTTGCCTTTGATAAATTCTTCCACATAAAATCTTTCCGAAGGAATTCTTTTGGTTCCTTTACTTGGTAATTTCTTCAGACAAAAAGTTTGAAGGAAACATTACCATTTCGGCCTTCTCTTTAATCTTTGAGCAAATGTTCCTTACCCTCCACAAGGGCACCTACCTTTTGTTCACTGCCCTCCGCAAGGGCACTTGCCCTTTCGGCTTTGGGGCACTCCTTTGAACCGTTCGATTGAACCGACCGATTGAACCAACTTTGGTTCAACGGTTTAATATTTTGTTCCGCTCATTTAATTGATCGCTTGAACCAATCTCTTTGAACCAACCACGTTGAACCTTTGAACCTTTTTGGTTCAAGGTTCAATGGTTCAATCTTCCTTCTTTTCGCTAAGTCTTTTGAAGCTGTTGAACTTGCTGAAGTGGTTAAACTTTAAACTTTTGATGAAGCGCTTAAATCTTTAAGCTTGTCGATGTCGTTGAACCTTTGAACCTTTTGGGAAGCGGGGTTCAATAGTTCAATGGTTCAATCCTTGGTTTGAAGCTTGTCGATGAACATTTTTAGTTGAACCGAGGTGTTGAACCAATCTTGAAAATGCCTAAGTGTTGAGAACTTGTTCCTTTGTGAGAGCTCACCTGTCGAAGCCGTTGAACCTATTGAACCTGCTAGTCCCTTAATTGAAAAAGTTTGAATAATGAAGAATTTGAATGCTTAGAACAATTTTTTATAAGAAAAGAGATAATTTTGGCCTGCAAGACCAAAATAGTTCATATGTTGTCCCAAAAATGAGTGACAAGTTTTGGGAACAAGCATATCATTTCTAACATGTTTATCAAGATAAACTTGAATTTTTTTCCATATGAGAGATGGAAAATAAGTAATGAAACCTTGTATTAAAGACAAGTAAACTTTGCTTTGAAGGAGAGGAATTTTACTATGTTTAACAATAACTTTTTGAATATCATCCCATATTATGTAAAGTAAGCATGAAAAGCAAAGAATGAAGCTTTGTACTAACATATGGTAAACTTCATCATTCATGTACATGATAGGACCAAGTATGGTCTTCTTATTATTTGCAAGAAATGTAAGAAATAAGTGAGATCCATTTTTGTTTTGATGTGTAATAGGAGTTCAAATGTAAGGTGATATCTCAAGAAGCAATGGGACTTGATATATGCAACTAGGGTTTGAAAGATGATTATTTTAAAAATTACTATGAAATTTTGAAATTTAAAATGAATTTTTGAGTTAAATTTGCAAGTAAAAAATTAGAAATTTATCAGAGAATTTGTGAATTAAAGAGACCTAGTATGTGCCACTAGGGTTTTGAAAAATAATTATTTTCAAAAATTACTATTGAAATTTGAAATTTGAACTGTATTTCTAATTTAAATATGCTAGTAAAAATTTAGAAAATGATTGGAAAATTACTAGAAAATTACTGGGACCTAGTATGGTCAACTAGGGTTTTAAAAAAAAATATTTTAAAATTACTATGAAATTTTAAAATATAAAACTAATTTCTGATTTTATTATGTAGGCAAAAAATAAATAAAAAATATAGGAAAAAATCAGTAGGAAATTTACCCTAAAGTTTTTAGGGGTTTTATGTGCGTGTTTGAAGTAAGTCAGGTTCACCAAATGATTTAATAATTTTGGGAATAATTGGGTTTTTAATTCCTAATTTAGTTAAAGGGTCTGGATTGATAAATCAATAAATAATATGTGATAAATAAGCTACTAATTTGTAAAATTTATTGGTAATTAAAGCTTTTCTAAAAATAGTAATAAGAGGGAGAAAATAAGACAACTTAAATTGTGTTGATCTGAATGAGACAAGATTTGATATTCACTGTGTAAGGCTGGGACACTATCACAAATAGGATTCTAACTTTTGTTTTCTAATTGGATAGGAGTGATAAAAGTGGATAGGAGTGGCATCAGTGTTGTAGTCCTTGTCCTATATTGTTGTCCTGAGGATCTGAGCATTTTGGATTTTGTTTGATAGGTTTGTGTGAGTCTATGTACCAAATTTCACAAGCTGGAAGTCAATAGAGCTCATTGTAGAGTAGATCCTTTCTTCAAACCCTATCTTGCATTGTGTTTTGACCAATTTTGAGCAAGATGCGGGTTAGTGTGTGTAAGATGCATTAGACATGCTTCACACCTCATGTATGGGCACACTGCCTACATACCAATACTCTAAAGAGGAATCAAGCCATATGTAGTTCTCCCACTTGATGTGCTTTGTGCAATTGAGTGTATGAATATGCAACGAATACTAAATTGGATGTGCTTGAGATGACTAGGGACTGGTGTAAGGATTCGAATAAGTTGGAAATAGTATTAGATGATTGTATGCAGAGAATAAAAAAATGTGTTTGAGTAGTCTTGTTTGCTTTGTGATATTTTCCAACCCTTTCCAAATTATCTTTGAATGGGATTTTATAGGGATTTATTGGTCATGGATTGAATTTGCTCACATTAGGCCGACAAGGATAAAGATGGAAAACCAGAAGGAATTAACCATTGTGGCCAGAAATGAGCTTAGAAAATAGCATTAAAAGCGGACATGAGTGGCATTGGTGCTATAGTCCTAGTGTGACACTGATGTCTTGAGTAAACATGACTTATGGGGATGGATTGGTCATGAAAAGAGGGTCATGGCTTAGCTGAGATCAAGTTCAAAAGGCTACAAATGACTAGGAATAAGTGAAAACAAGCCTAAAAGGGTCATGAGATCAAGTAAGAGGGACCTATGGGTTGGGTGTCATTAGCCATGCTCAAGTTACCATTTTTTGCATTTTATATGACTACACACCTTTACTTCCCTTGTAATCCCATATAAATCTCTTATGTAGGATTCAAGGCTAGCATGGTTGCTCCAGGCTTGATAAATGCATCCATTTTTAAATGCAACAAATTTTAACAACTAATGATTATGGGTTGTTGATGTATTTATAAATTTGACAGTTTGATGGGTAGCGATAACCACCAAATTTGACCTAGTATTATTGGAGTAACATGGATGTTGTGTTAGACAACTAGGCATTGTTGTGTCCTTCCTCTTTAGTCTTTGCCACACAACGGTATGTCATATAACTAAGGCCTTGGATTTGGTATTTTAAATGCATAACCCCTTTTCCTTTTATAAGCCATGCAATTTGACAAGTGGCATTCACTGATTGAATCACGTCCTTGTATTGTTATGATCAAATCTCTATATTATAAAGACTTACGAGGTCATTCCATGTGATGACTTATGATTGTTTTATAGCACCACAAAGCATGAACCCTAAGACATATTATGCTTCCATTTGATGTTGTGATGATGCAAAAAATCACCAAGTGGCCCTAAGTATTGATGTGTGGTATCACATAATTGGTTTGTATCCTTGTAATCTACCTTTGTCGAATGTTTGTGATGGACTGCGAAGGTGTGGATAAATGCATGGTTTCTATTTAGTAGGATGTTATTACTTTGTAGCCTTGCGAGCCTTAGTCATCACAAACTTCTCTTAAAATTTACGAGTCAATGCAAAGCCATGCGACTAAGTCCAAATGTTGTGTCTTTGTGCAAATGCCTTAGAGGAATGTGAAGAAGCCAACAAAATCCTACAAAGAAGGTTAGCAACCAAACATTTAATAATCGACTAAGTTAAAATATGACTTGTGAGCCGATGTAAAAGAAACAATAAGTCAATTATAAAGTCTTTGCAAATCCCTTAGCCATTATTTTCATAAATAATGTGAAAAAAAGACAAAATATAGTAAAAGTTATATGAATAAGCTCTAAATAAAACTAGTTTGTTTGCAAATGTTTACCTTGAAATAAGCATAAAATAATCATTAGCAAATATTTAGAACAAGTTTTTAAAATAGCAAGGACTATTGGACCCAAGCAATCAAATTTAAATAATTATTTTTCACGAAGCCTTGAATGTTTTGACATTTTAATTATGAGTCCTTATTTTGAAAAGAATGGTGTGTGTTGGTCACATCAACCAAATTGATTAATGATTACATTATCTTCTTCATAGAATTTATATTATTGGTGATAGATAGTCTCAATTTAGATTCACCTCTATGTCAATGTCAAAAAACTCTTTTTGGGAAAAAAGGGCCTCCTTATCTAAACAACAAGAAAAAAACTATATGATAGTCAAATTTAAGGTCAACTTTTAATTGTTAACATCTCATGAACGTTACAGTCTATCCACCATTATCGCCTGAACCCTTTCCCTCTGACTAACATTGTATAATGCCTATCAACATTAAATAATCACAAGGTAAAAAAGGCATGGTAAAAAAATCAATAATTTAAACTTGTGACCTCCTTTTGAAGAGCACAAGTTCCTCACCATTAAACCACCTCAAACATAAATATGCATGGAAACGAATATAAAGGTATGGAAACACCTATTATGATAATATGTGGTCATGTTGGATGGAGAAATGCCTATAATATTTATTAGTCCTTGCCAAGACAGGGTACTAATGGTTTCACTTGGGCAAATAATTTTTTACTCCAACCAATCAAATTTTATTATGTTATACATTACAAGGTTTTTTATAAAGTTTAACACATTAATTTTGGAATATTCCTTTAGGGGTTATTTGAGAATATTCCTTCAACATTAATATATTATCATAAATAATTATGTAATAATATCATTTAGTTACTCTATGCTTTTTTATTTATTAATTTTAACATTGTTGACATCGTAAATAATTATTAACATTGACAATGTATACCCCATTAATTATTCCATTCATTAATACACGTATACTAAAGAATAACTGGCATAAGGTGAATCGGGCATCACTCCACTAGTTGTATTTATCCCTAAGTGATACGATACCAAACCACTCGTATGTCTTTGCTTACATATAATGTTGTGGATATCATTTTATAAAGTCATGTACATTGATGTCCAAGATGATTTGATAGTGCAATTGAGTGAGGTTTGAAACATTCAATGTGAAGATAGGATTTTTGAAAGTTTTAGTGCCCATTGTCAATGCCCATGGCCTTTGTGGGAAGCGATATCTAAATCTAAGATGCTTTAAAAGCGACAAATCTTAACTTTGACTAATTTTGATTTAAATTAATAACTCGTTTGATGTTGAAATCAACGTGCATTTCATATTACAAGCTTGTAAATGCAAAATATGAATTCTACAACATTCATCTCATGAACTAAAATTAAATAATCTCAAATTAATTAATTATTTTTGTTTATTAATTAAACTTTGCAATGTACAATGATTATATGGTAAAACAATAACTATAGTGAAGAACATGCCTTATAATTTTCCTTCTCTCTTTTATTTTTGTATATATGTCATTCCCACTTCTATTTCTTTTTGTGGATGGCCTTAATAATATTTTATTTCGTTTCATGTAATATACCTGTTTTACATCAAATTATTTTTTCAATACATGAATACACTTGTTTATATGAAACCCTTTCATTTATTCATGGCTATCGATGTTCTGTTGTACCTTTGATGACAACTATTAATAGTTATGAAATATGTTGTCTAGGGCATGCCTTTATACATCTTAGATAACAATTTAAGGTATGAAGGTATAATTCTACCATTATGCCTGTTATTGATAGTGGCATTCATCTCTCAATATTATATTAGTATTTACCAAGATAGGTTACTATAACACCGACACTCTTTCAAACACCTTTAGGAATATATGAAAACGTGAGGAAGATTAATTTTCTATGCAATGTAAATCTTATTTGGGTTCCACCCAATCTTATAACTATTATTGTTTCAATTTTGGTTTAACTAGCTATTGAGTTGATATGACCTCTCCAAAAGAACTATTGCAACAAGCTATATAATATTAAATTTGTATTTTTAAGTTCAAATTATTAAAACAAGTTTACATTACAAATTTACATACAAACTCAAACATAAACAATTCTCAATATAAAGGTAGGACTCATTGATATGTGGCCATTTCTACAAGACTTAGCTTGATTACCATGAAATGACACTAAACGCTGTCATTAAATCCACCTTCATTGAGTGTCGTGAATTGCACCATCTCTCAAAATCATGGAAAACTAAATGCAATTCAGATGTGACAAAGGAGATACTAGCTACTCTAGTGCAAAATGATAATTCTTTTCATGATTAAATTTATCTCCAGGTTTAGTGGTGATTATCATGGTGATTGTCTTCTTTATCAAATTTAGTGAGCTTTTCAAATCATTTGGCATCGATTCTGATTATCTTGTGAACTATCTTGACTTCCTCAAATATTTATTTTTTATAACAAACTTGGATGAAGTATTTAATACTAGCTATGAATGTCCTTGAATTTATTATTATATTAAATATCAAAATTCAATTTACTGTACTAAGTATCAAATACATTGAATATCACTGTCTCAAAACTTGAGCACTGCTTATAACCGTCTCAAAACACTAAAAATATGAACTAACCGTTATACAACCCTCGTTTATAATAATAAATGTACTCTTTGACCACATTGCCACATATTCACTTATATATATTTATAATAATAATTTTTTTACAATGCAAATGGCAAAATCCCCATCGAATTCGGAAGAGGGAGAGTGATATCATTCATTTTTTGGGGCTAGTGGTGGACAGAAACAAGCATTCGAAATTTCATTCCACGATATAAATAAAAAAGCTTTGGTTTGAGGAGCGGAGGAGAGGGGAGGCAAGCGGAGGGCAGTGGAGTTGTTCCTTCCGGATTTGGGACATATTTGGTGGAGATTGCCTTATGCCGGGAATTACACTCTGCGAAAACTTTGATCGTATGATTAGTCTCTTTTTGTCGGGCATTTGACCAAGGTAAGGCCGAGAGTAACTCTCTCTTAAATTTAGTTTATATGCTTCCAGTTATTGTTTAGGAATTTGAACGCAAGAAGCCCTCTCGTGGGACATTACGGTGGTTGCTAATTAAATTTGCGGACATTCATGCCGATCTCGAGAAATTTGGGTGGTGGAGGATTATTAAGTCATCTGATCTGAAGCAGCAGGAGATCGGGGAACGTTAAAGTGGATAGATTTTTTAATACGATGGATAGGGATTTGCAGGAGTTATAGATGGGAATGGCGAGCGTTGCCCCTCAGCTTGAAAAGAGGGGAAGTGAAAAACAATCATAATAAATTTAATTTACGATGGTGAGACTTATAGGGTTAGGGAGGGCAGAATCGGATGAATTACCCCGCGAGATTACGAAAATACCGAGTGAAAGCGGGGACAGTGGGTGGCTCATTCGATTCTTTGACTCGGCTTTTTTCTGCGAGTGGATTGCGATAAGCTATTTGTACAAACATGATCATCAGGGCGTCAGAGACTATCTTTGCAATAGAATGTACTCCTTGCCCCACTCTGGAATTGAGAGCTATCTGTTTCAGATATGTTACATGCTTGTGCATAAGCCTAGCCCTTCACTGGACAAGTTTGTAATTGACATGTGCTCCAAGTCATTAAGGATTGCGCTCAAGGTGCATTGGTTTCTTATGGCAGAGGCGGAGGATTCAGAGAATAATGAGGGGATAAGCAGAGTGCAGGAGAAATGCCAGATTGCGGCCACCTTGATGGGAGATTGGCCGCCATTGATCAGGCCTCAAACTAGTCCCGCCAGTCCCGGGAGCAAGAATCGAGTGCTCAATAAGTTACTATCCTCCAAGCATCGCCTTTTGTCTCTCACTTCATCGCCCCCACTGCAGAGAACTCACGCTGTTCCACCGCCTCCTCCTACTTCTGTGGTTACTAGTACTACCATTCAGGAGGAGAACAAAGTTGCTGCTGCAGATGATTCTGAATTATCCTTGAAAGTTCTCAAGAAACTCATGCCCGGGCCAAAGGTTAGAGATGCTTTGTTCAGAAGATTCACAGATAAAGAAGATGAAGAAGCGGATAAAACCAAGGAAACCTCAAAAGAATCTGAACATGAAAGCTTTTTTCGGAGGCTAGTAAGAGACAGTAAAGAAGAAGAGGAACGGGTTGTACGCAATGAAGAGCTGGCTAGTTCTGAAGGATTTTTTAAGCGGCTTTTTTGGGACAAGGGTGATGCAGATGAGAAGGGTGGGGCCAAATCAGTGGAAGAAGATGAGAAAGATAGCTTTTTTCGCAGGTTTTTCAGGGAAAAATATGAGGATCGAGAAAAGAGGGATGGGCAGGATAAGGCTGATGATGCTGATAAGGGCAATGCCAGTTGTGATGAAGATGAGGGGTCTAATTTCATGTCATTTCGAAGGTTATTTAGAGTCCATCCTGAAGATGAGAAATCCTCATCGACAACTCTTGAGAATTGCTCCTTAAGTACTCCTGAAAGCAGTCCTGGCACCGAGAGCTTTTTCAGGAGATTATTTCGGGATCAAGATAGATCTGTTGAAGATTCTGAATTATTCAGTCTAAAACGACATCGGGAGGTTAGTCTAAACTGTATATCAATTTCCTTTGTTATGTTTTCTATAAGATTGCTTATTTTATGGCAATAATATTAATGCATTTTTCTTTTGAACCATTTCTTGAGGAATGACATAGTGACAATATGGTTATGTCATAATTTATGTTGTATTGTCTTTCATATCAGTGTAAGATAAGTCCGTCCTACTTGCCGAGTTTGCTAATTGGTATAATCCGTACTAATTAAGTTATGTGTTTTTTTCAAGGCATTGATCACATGTTTTGGGAGACTTCTTTTGGTAAAGTAGGTATGAATGTACATGTTATTTGTTCTCCATTACAAGTCTGATGACAGAGGAAAATTCTTTATTGCTTTTTGATGCGTATCCATTGTCCAGAAGTCAAAGTGGGTTTTGTGGAACTGAGAACTAGTTGCAAGGGGCAGGCACAAATTCAATTGTAAAAAATCAGAGATTATTTCCCTAAAGTACAAATCAAGCCATTTGAAACTAAGTTTTGATTGAAATTTTATTTTTCTTCTTTTTGCCTCAATTCAACTCATGAGTGGAAATATATGACCATGAAATTGTGAATTCTGCTGGGTAATGAAAAAGAAGATATGAGGGAGTTTGTTTCATGGTGTCATAGGACTTTAAGGTGACACCTCATAGGATATAGTTTTTAAACGATTCAGAATTTGTAAATGGAATGCATATATTAGAGGCAGTTCATACTCCTTAGTTCCAGGGGAAATGGAAGCAAGAAATTTCTATCCCTAGTGTATTGATTCTTCAGGGAAATACACACCAATATATAAATGATGTCTTGATGCAATAGAAATATGCTATGCATATTAGACAGCTGGTTTGTTTAGATTTGTACTTATATCTTGCAGACATGCACCTTCACGAACACACATACGCACATGTACACAAGTATTAACTACATAGAGTATTAAATACGAGTGATTCCTTCAATGGCCTATATTTACACATTTATCTCTTTATATACAGAAATTTACAACTATTCTTACATATCTTTTGTGGTAGTATACACACACACACACCCACATAGGTCTGTGTCTGTATACATGCTTACATGGATATACAGATGTGTATACATGTAAATATTATATTTGCATATCTCTCTCTCAATCAGTGTTGCACGGACATTTGTATTTGGTCAAAACTGTTTGAAACAGGTATGTACTTTTACGTACCTTGTATGCTGGTACATGTTTTTGACATACCATGAATATGGTGTATGTTCCCCTGATTTGGGGACATTTGGGTTGACGTAGCCCTCAAATATGAGGGAGAGCTCAAAAACAAAAACAAACCCTAATTCAAATGTAATGCATCCTGGACATAAAGCAAAGGAAAACTTATTTTAGCAAATCTAGATATTAACAATTTTCATCCATTGAAGAGGCATTTTGCACTGTTTTTTTTCTTCATATTTTGCAGTACCAGTACATTGACTTGGGCAGTAGGTACGCATTCAGACAGGTTTACATATCTCCATGCGAGTTTATGTTCGGCAGGTTAGGGAAGTGTGGGAATACAAGAACAGAATGCCTAGAAGCAGGTCAAAAATCCAAGGAATGGTATTTTAATAGAAAAATAATATGGGGACGGGGAGCAAGTGATTGGGATTGGGGAACGAATACAAGGAACTGATACATGGGGATGTCTCCCCATGGAAAATTGGTGTGAATATATATATAGTTAAGCATTGAGAAACACAAAATGTACAAGAATCGTGAAATGTGTGACAACAAGATGGTTGAAAGTTTCACACAAGGAAGAGTTCTAGTACCATATCCCTCTCTCTCTATACAAATATATAATTGCTTTACCTAAAATGAACACCAGGGCAATAACCTAATGCACGCTAAGATAAACAGGTGGCACAAAGGGTTTAACTATAAATACAGTTTGAACAGTAAATTCAGAACACTAAGTGCATTAAAGTAACAAATGGTACAAGCAAGAAATGAAACAAGCTAAAAGCAATGAAAAGACAGAGGGGATAGGAATATGAGAGCCCTGGGTAGATTATTGGGATACTGAAGCTGGAATAGTGATCTGGAAGTGGTGACGCAGGTTTGTGTCAAATCTGGAAATCTCACTGTCAAAGGACGAAATCAGCACTTCGACAGGAACTGTCGAATATGCCTAGGGTGGAATCAAGTATCAACATATCACCTTACAATCGCCAAACCTTTTTTGGACTGCTGAATCTGTATTGTGCTACTTTCCAGGTTCTGGATTTTTCTGTGCAGGTGTGCAGTGCAATGCAGAATTGATGGGCAGATTTGTCTAATTTGTCTTTTATTCTATTCTTGACCTAACCATTGGAAATAGCAGTCAAACAAATGTGTTCAAAGCTAGCTGACTTGGGCCACCCCTTGGGGAGTTGCAGCTACATATCCTGCATGCTTGGAATTAGAGTCAATGCAGTTATCTTGTGCATTTGAGTGGAATTTCGAGTGAGAGATTTGTCTCCTTTCCCTAGTGATGTGTAATGCAACTACATGAACATTCGCTTGAACCCTTTCTTGGTATAAGTGGATGATGTCACAATGGATCGAAGAAGGTTGGAGTATCATGGTGCTAGCTCCATCACAAGTGTAGTAGCTATAGATATGATAATGAAGGCTCTGTTTTGAGTTGTGGAGAAGGGATTAACTGTTTGCTCAAAATGACAAGGAATGATTTGTATATATAGGGATCTCTAGGACATTACACGCGCTGTCGCTGACCATGCAAAATTGAAAATAGCCATAAGCAAAATCAAAGGCGCGGGAAACCAGGGCAAGGCAGAAGGACCTGCAAAAACACAGAGGATGGATTCAGCAGGGGCAAAATTGGTGGTTCACCTGTAAATGCTGAATCTGTCCTTGGAGAAACAAATGTCCAGAATAAGGGCAAGCAACTTAGAAGATAGATTAATAAGGCTCAAAGCTGAAATGGATGAAAGCAGAAGACATCAAGAGCGCTCAAAGGGAGTCTTGTGTGGGGTAGGAAGTGCTTAAAAATAGTCAAATATACACAAGTGGATCAAGCATAACAAAATGGGGAAAAGACACAATGGATAAGGTCTTTACCAAATTTATGTGTCCACAATAATAAAATGTTCTTTTTAGCTATTTAAAAATTAAAGATTTAATATTATAAATAGTGCAACAATTTTGCATTTATGATTTCATTATGAAATCTAACTGACCAATAAGCACAACAAAATATTTTGACTGACTAGTAGGTAGAACATGAAACATGTCAATAAAGACTAAATCATGTATTACTGGCATTAATAAATAACCATATGATAGGAAGGTTCATCTCCAAGGAAGATAAAGCTGATGGAAACCTTGGGTGGAGGTGAAAGCTGGACATAGTCCAAATCAAAATGTAAAAAAGGCAAAAGACCAACATCCTTATCAACTGCTATAAAAGAAGCAAACAAGATATGATAATGCCCATAGAAAAATGGTCTGGACTATACGATATGCTAGGTGGGAAATCTTGAGGAAGTGCAAAGAGCATATCTTGGGAACTTGCCTCGCATTATTGGCCAAAGGTTTTCCACAAGTAGAGGAAGTTGGTATTGAGCATCTGTTTTGATCTCTTGGATTGTGGATGAGGGAGGGAGGGT
Source organism: Torreya grandis (assembly GCA_037957365.1). NCBI lineage: Eukaryota > Viridiplantae > Streptophyta > Pinopsida > Cupressales > Taxaceae > Torreya > Torreya grandis. Next base: position 418,218 of record JARHVA010003989.1, on the reverse strand, counting down.
TGGTTGACCCTCTCTGTCGAAGAAAAGCATACTTACCACTTATGATGCGAGAGAAAAGGCAGTGAATGAAGGAACCTTAGTAGGCATTGTGGAGGGAACGTGGTCACACTGGTCTGTCACCATCTAGGTGGGTAACTATACCACTCATAGGATGTTTAACGCCTACAATAACTGGAACAGGTGGGGGGAGGAGGTAATTAATCTGACAGTTCAAAGAGTCCCTTGCAAAGTCTGATGTTTGAAGATGATCAGTTTTTGGAAGTGAAGAGCTAAGCACTTTTGATTGAAAAAGCATAAAAAGGTAGCGAGTGACCCTCTTGAATTTGTGTAGAAGAAATAATATAACCCCTAGATCTCATAGTAGATAGGACACCCTGAAAATAAAGTGCTTCTCCACCTTCACACCAAGAGAGATAAAAGTTGACATGTTCTATCATCGGAGGGAATATGGTGTTCAATCTCAATTTAGAACTAGTGAGAGCAAATTTTCAACTGACCAAAAGGAATCTTTAGGCCATTAGTTCAATGTCGCTAAATATAGCTGGAATGGATGACAGTGCCATTGGCAATTTGCAGGAAGTGTTTGACATAGAAAACTATCTTAGGGCTTAGAGGCTGCATAAAATAGATCCAATTGATTTGAATGTATTGTTGTTATGTATCCTTCCGTACAGCTTTATAAATCACACCTTTTCTAGTAGGACACGAGGAGGGGTGTTTAAAGAGTATCTAAAGGGAGGGAGCTGATTAATGGAAATGTTGACGGATTGGAGAAGCAGATTAGTTTCTGTCTACATAGACCTTAGAATTGTTTTAAATCAAACAGTGAACATTATAGCAATTTTCGTTGATCAAGAGTCAAGCTTAACATCTGTCATTGGCAATAAAGGCCCAAAAGGGTGCAAAAATGAAATAAAAATGTCATAAAAACATCTGAACCATACTAGTAACTCTATGAATATGACAAAAAATAGAGGAGATAGCAGGTAATGTATTAGAAATATTCCACTAAATTGTTTGACTGATTCCTCCTTGGCAAAACAAAATCTCTGGATAGAATTTTCAGCAGTTTTATATGAGTGATTAGTTTAGGTTCCTAACAGTGATATTCGTCACTTCCATGACATTTTGGTTTTACTATTAATGGCTTCATTCTTATCCATGTGACAGGTGAAATTTAGAAATTTGAGATCTAGAAATTGCATTTTCTTCAGAAGAAACCATCAATAGTCCAATAAATAAAGGGAGATCGTGGACCAAATTATTATCACAGTCATGAATAGGAAAATAAATGCCATTTTTGTTCTATCTACTGAAAGTGAAGAACAAATAGATTGATGCAGTGATGCAGAAGAGGACCATATTCACGCTGAAACCAATGAAGAGAGACTGGACAACATGACTAACGGGAGAACCCTTTGCAAGAAGTAGAAGAGCATAATCTAATATATGCTTGCAAAAAGATGTAGAGGGAAGCCATATGAAAGATGAATGGGGAAACCATATGAATCAGAGGTTGATGTAGAAAATCCCATTTCCAAGTTTGATGGGGTGGGTGAATGACAGTATTAAGCCCAGCGCTTGAATAGGGAAGGTGGATATTATTAAAAAAATCAAGTTTGCCACATTACACCTTGAGGGATTACTGTTTTATTGGGGGCAAATGTTTGAGCATGAGATAGAATCAGATGATGACAGTGTTTTTTGCTGAAACATAATCACTTTGGAAGGGTTTATAACAACACTTTTCCCTAATTTTAAGGTGTATGACCAAGAACATTATTTCTTGGCCCTCAAAAATAGGCAGCAACAGGACACCATGGCATATTACATGACATATCACACTAGAGTTTTGGAAAATATATTTTTTTGGTTGGAAGGATCTCTCATCTCCCCTTGGCATGTAGTTGCTATGTATATTGATGGATTGAAAGAGCATCAATGTTCATGTCAATGCTTTGAAGTCGGTACCTTCAGGAGTTTGAAACTTGTTGATACACATTTTGCAAGGTTTTATATTCTACTTTACAGGTTGCTTGAGGAGTGTGGAGCACTAATCATAAGTATTATGAATGGAATGTGGCCTAACTGAAAGTCGTGGTGGTCTGAATATTTCTATAGATGCAAAGAAATCAATTTTGGATTACATTTTTTTGGTTTGAATTGAAATTTATTATTTGATGTCCTGGGGTCTCTGGCAGAAATTTCATCTACTTTGCAGACATAAATTCTCCTTGTGTAAACTTATGACACCGTTGATTCCATGTGCAAGTGCATTAAAACAATGCATATAGAATGATTCATATTTACCACGAACAGGTGGAGATTAAGATTCACTATTGGTGGAATTATCTCAACATAATCCACACATGAAATCTCTTCCCGCAGTGCTGACCATCATGTCTATCATATTTTTTCTGAATAGGGACTGTTCCTACTACAATGCATGGAAGGTTCTCTGATTTTGAAAGGTGATTGGAAAGTCTTCTTTAGTTTTCCAAAATCTTATTCTGCTGATATTAATTTTTAATTTCATTTTTTGAGGTATTAATTTATCTAGAGATTTGTTATTGATGTCATGCATTTTATGATTTTGGTAATTTTATGTTCTTTTTATTAATTTTTATTTAGACCTTTCACAAGGCTTTTGATTATTTTTTTGACGTGATCATCTTTGCCTGTTGCCATCACAAGGTGATGTGAGAACCCACTCATCTGCATTTCCAATTGTAAGCCTGTACACAGCACTTTCTGTGTTTCCTTTAAGTGCAATTTCGTAATTATCATGCATGGCTATAATCTGACACTTGTTGAATTCATCTTGTAGTCCTTGTATTAATTTCTTTCTATTATCTGGTACATAAATCATATTGGTAGGAGTTTTCACAACATTTTCTGTCTTGAGAATCACATCCCCAATTTCTTTGCTAGCAGAAGCCTCCTTACAGGATTCCTATGCATTTGAAAATACGCCATTTTTGTACAATTTATGCCAAAATGCACAAGAATCTTGGTACCAAACTTATTTGAAGCATTGGTAATTGAGTTAACTGTTGTACACTAAAGCAACAAAGAGACTTACAATTTATTTGATTTATTTGTAGCATATTTGTTGGTGTACCTCCTTGAGTTGAGCTAGTTAATTGTCCCAAGAAAGTTTGCCCCAAATAGAGAAACTTCTTTTATGTCCTTATGAGTTCCTGGTTTGTCTTTTTTTCCTTACCATGTTGCAAAATCTTCCTCTGTTTGCATTTTTTTTCTTTTTGTCTTCTTCAGTATATTCCACGCAATTTATTTTGAGGAATAAAAGAAGTTTGCTGAATTTCGACACTGGATGTTTGAAAAAACAAAGGTTTTGAGGATATAGATACTTTTAGCCTCTTTCAGCCCTTCTTATCATCTTCTTGTACAGCTCCAGTTTGCAATATTGCCACAGTTTCTAGTTTGATAAAAAGAATAAATTCTTTCTTTGTGGGTTTCGTGCTCGGAACCTTCTTTCCTTTGACACTACGACAGCGAACTCTGCTTCTAACAACTTTGAAGAATCTTGCTACCAAAAATCCTTTTAATATTAAAAGTCTGAATTAGGGGCAAAAAGCTAATGTGGATTTCCACTGACCTACATTTGTTGCGAGTGATTTTGATAAGTGTTTACTATGGATTGGCCCAACTACAGAACTGTAGTGTCAGTTCTGCCTCCATCTTTCTGTACAGAACCATATAATCTGCAGTTGAGTGGCTCTATAAGATGCATTCCTGTTCAACTATAAGAATGCACATACAAATGACTAACTACAATAGATAGTATTAGAAGTAATGGTAAAATAAACAGAAGACCATTGTTGAGGATCTGATTCCACTGCTGCTGAGATTCAAGGATGTGCCCTATGCCCGTATTAATAGTTTTGTTTGAATTCTCATCAGATTTAAAGTTCTATCCATTGATTAGAAGACGTGCTGTTAGGAGTTGAACCTTAATCCATAGCTTGAATGGTGGAATTTGCAAAGACAGGACAACTTTGAAGATGGCAATAGGGAGATTGTCTAAAGAAATCATGCAAGGTGGAAATTGTCATCGATGCGCTTTAGCAATTACAAGACTTCTACATGGATTGAAAATGTGAGAGTGTGATTCCTGCATAAAATTTTTAGCATGTTGTTCCAATAGATCAAAACTATAGTTTGGGCCATTCTAGATCAGCATTAACTACAATGTTTCAACTTTGCAGAACTCTATGCTGTTTGCATCTTGCTCAACTGGCTCGCACTACATTTATTGCTTACAGAAATTGTCACTTGATCCCCTCAATGTCTTCCATGACTAGCTTGTCCTACTTTGTGTACTACACTTTTTTCGGGCCACATACTTCCTTGCCTGTTCAGTAGCACTTGTCTATTCATGTTTACTCACGTCTTCATGGATTTCAATCATTCTTGCTTGCTCTTTGTGGACATGCTTTGATATCCTAGTCTTCCCACACAATGGGAAAAGGAATCTCTCTTTGTTGACAGTGAAGAATCACTGCACAAGATATTTTGCAAAATTTTATCATTAAATTGATGTCACAATCATTCCTCTTTGGCAGCATTATCTGGTCGAGGAGGGGGATCGACCAATGGGAGAGCACTTGACCTTTAGGTTGAAGGCATTAATTCTCTCAGCCAATGCGAGGAGGCTGGCTGGACACTTCTTTGGGTAATGAGAACACTTCTCTCATCCATTAAAAGCTTCTAAACGCAAACACTCATTTCCATGCACATAATTTCTTCATAAAAAAATTACAACTACAGACAACACAACGCACAGGGGCCCAGCTCAAGGACGAGCGCTTTCTTTGACACTGTCAAACTCTCTCTGTCACTTTGTTAAAATTACAACAAACACACATGACAAAAAATAAAGAGATGGAACTCAATTAGGAATTATAATTAGTATGCCAAATTGTTATGCACAACATGCTTGCTTTATGCCAACTATATTGATACATCATAATGCCTCATAAGATTATAGATATTTCTGATTATGATAATTTCTATAAGTTGGATTTTTATGTATCTCTAACTATAAGATTGCATACAACACCCAATTTTCATTTATCTTTTTAGTGTATATTCTTGAGCTTTATACTTGTGTTTATAATGGTAGTTTTTAAGAGAAACTATATTAATCTGGTATTTATTGTCAACATCTCTGGGATTTTTTCGTTTTTGCGGGTTTTTGATACCCCCAAGTCAGTGAATGCATCAGAACTACTGAAATCGTCAGTGTTGTCCTTCGTAGCATCAGCATGGGAAATGCTTAACATTGGTTTGGGATGTTTAGGCCAAAAATGTTATAAGAACTTATGCTTTAGTGCTTTGTAGTGTAGAACGATTGGCCTCAGAAATTTTTGATACCTGCACAGAGTGACAAAATGTGTTGGTGGAAAGACGGTGCTAATGCAATCTGTTTACATATGCTTCTCTAAAATATATCCTTCTGGGCAAAAGGCATACACATTCAATTGTGCTCATGTAATAGTACAAATTTACATTCCTTTAATTGTTATATTAGAAATTAACAAATGATGCTTATATTCTATATTCAGTATAGTTTGGTTGGTTTATTGAGTGTTATAACTCTAGCGGCCTATTTGCTTTTTGTTTACTCCTGGTGTCTAGATTCTCAGTATTTATCCTGTTTGGGTTTGAGTATAAACTTTTCCTTGCTGATGCAGAAGCGGCCAGGGTCCCCAAAGCAGCGAAGTGATAGGTTGTCTGCCAAGCCTCCTTTGCCAAATAACATTACATCTCAAATTCGTAAGGGAACTTACCATGCATCTTTGGATTTTGTTCAATCATTATGCGATACATCTTATGCTTTGGTGGATTTTCCGATGGAGGATCGCAGAAATGCCTTGCACGAGGTACATAGATTTATTCTCTTTGCTTGATAAATTTTGTGCTGGCTGCAAGGCTGTGCAGCACTATGATACTATTATGTTGAAACTTACTTTCATGATACTATGTGAGGCCTTTAGATTTAGCTTACAGGAAAGAATGACGTGCACTAAACTATTGCCACATATTTTTGCAGTCATTGGCGGAGATCAATTCCCACCTTGCAGCTTCTCAAAGTAGTGGAGGTATTCTCTATTTTATGTCTGTGAGAATGAGTTTCCTATGATAACTTTAAATTGCTTTTTTTGTGCCATTCTGTTTTTTAGATCTGTATGGATAGGTCAGCTTTCTTTTTTCTGTTGTCTAGTGTTTAGCTAAATGCTAGCTGAACTATTTCTTGTAGAATCTTAGGCAATTTTTTTGAGAAATGTCTCCTAGGTTTACATTTCTCTTCGTATGTTGGAAAAGAAATTCATTGCACTAATTATGTTAACTTGACATTTTTTAGAGTAATGTTTTATCACCTTAATGACTCAACAATTACCCAGCAATGCTGAAACTCATCATCAAGAGTGCTGAAATTCTCTTAACCTTGGGGAAAGTAACTGTTAATGTCAGGGGAGTTGATACTTATTGCACAATTAACTGTGATGAAGTATATCTGGTAGTATTGAGCAAAATGAAGATTTCAAACTGAAACGGATCTAGGACAAATATAAATATTCTGAACTGGAGCAGACCCCAAAGAATCCCTGGATGAGGGAAAGATTCTAGCACTCAAAGAATTTAGCAGCTGATGAACATGGGGAACAACAAGACGTATAAGCAAGGAAGGGAAAAATGTGTAAACAACCTGCCTGGAAGAAAACAATTTTTTTTGGATTTGTCCCAAAAAATGCCATCATGTTTATTTTTTTTAGTTTTTATCATGTTTTTTCGTTATAGGAGTGAACAGGCTTCTGCACCACGGCCTGACTTTTCATGTATTTATTTAAACCAAAGAAGATTCCCAATTATGATTTCAACTAGCTTGTTAATTTGTTTAACGGAAAGTATATTAATCTATTACAAATATTATGTATAGCTCAGCTATTTCTGTAAGTGCAAGGGTGGAAAAGAACCTAAAATTGGCTGAAAAACTGAAACAGCAGAAATAGGACAGAAAATGATGGTATTGTCATTTTATCAAAACTTAAGTCATGCCTATAATCCAAACTTCCACGAACTAAACATTGATTATACTTGCAAACTATCACCATGCATATCGGTGAGAACACTCCCATAACTCTATGTTTTCCTTTATGGGTTGCATTGTCTGCATTAGCAATGGAAGTTGTGAGTACACGGAACAATAAGTAGTAACAATAAGAAAGAGAAAGATGTCTAAACAAGCTTATCAGACAATTTTTTTTCGGGATTTCCCAGAATTATGCTATTGGTTTTTTAGTTTTTTTAATTGTTTGTTAATCATGAGAATGAAATTGCTCTTGGACCACAACAAATTTTCATGTATTTATTAAATTATTTGGATTAAGAAGATTTCCAATTATAATACGATTTTGGTTTTGAGTGATGATTCACAGCGAGTAATATTGTGAGAGTCATCTGGAAACAACTGTGTAGAAGTAATTAGGTCCGACGTTTTGGGTCTCTCTACAGGACCCATCATCAGGGAAAGGATTCAAGCCAATGCTTGTGATGATGGATCCTGTAGAGAGACCTGAAATGTCGGACCTAATTACTTCTACGCAGTCTTCAATCCTTTCCCTGATGATAGGTCCTGTCGAGAGACCCGAAATGCTGCACCTTATTACTTATATGCAATTGTTTTCAGAAGACTCTCACAATATAATAAGATTGTTAGTTAGCTTTTTAAGTTTTCTTAACAGAAAGTACATAGAGTCCACTCATTCATGTAGCTGCAAGGGTGAAAAATTCTCCAAATTGGCTGAAAAACTAAAATAGTACAAACAGTGCAGATAAAGATAAGCGCAGTAAGTTCATTTTTAGCAAAACGTGAGTCATGCCTGCAATTAAAAAGTTTCATGAACCAAACAGCAATGGTACTTGCAAAACTATCACTATGACAATCAGTGAGAATACTTTCATAACTCGAATGTTTTCTTTAATGGATTGCATATATACATTAACGATGACTAATTTAGTCAGAACAGCTATACATAAAACTGTAGCCAAACTATCACTAGACATTATATGGTATTTCTAGAGCATTAGTCATTGTGCGAGGTAATCAAACATCTTTTCAATTTGGTTGCATCCTTTACTTTGCAATGGAATCTTCATTTCTTGTGCTTTCTTGTTGATGATATTATGACCCTTCTTTCATATCTTGGATGAAAGAAGAAAGAATGAAAAATCATTAATGATCACAGATCACCGAAGGACAAGAAGTTCCCATAGCAAGTAGGACTGTTGAAAAGAACTCCGAGAGCTGAAAACATAACTAACACTAAATCAATGAAAGATCCCGACTAAAGCGTTAAACCCAAAATGGGTGAACCATAGACAACTCGGAAAAGACAGACATATGATACAACTACAAATTATTATGTGAAAGGAAGGCTTCTCCATGAAATCATGCAATCATCAATGGAGCAGACTGTATGCCACAGCTGGAACACTGCAAGTGGAAAATGAAATATTGGAATCTCTAATAAGAGGACTCAGGAAATCATGCGATCTTTTGCTACAAGCCTGCAAAGGTAGAATCCCCATCCATGGTGATAGCACGAGGCAAGTAAGAAAAAAAGTAAAGGTAATTTTTTAGGTCACCGCCAAGTGAGACACCAACTTGGTGTGTAAGACCCCCCTTGCGGAAGCCCACAAGACGATTGTTTTTTCCATTTAATCATATATTGTTCAATGTGGTGTACAACCCTTACCCCCTCCGGATTTGAACTTGTGACATCCACAATGGAGTACACATTTCTTAACCATCAGGCCCACTCATGTTGTAAGCTGGGTGAAGAAGCAGGCAACAATAATAAATTTGATTCGTTGGAGGTTCCCTTGTTAGACAACTCCACAAGATGCTGGCTGCTGCATTGGAACTTTCAAAGTCTAATCAGGAAGGCATTCCCTCCAGACTTGTAAAATTTGTAACGGTTGGATTTTGTTTCTTGTACACTTTTTTAATATTTTGCCTATCGGAGCTACACAAGGCTACACACAATATGGGAAATCTTGTGAATCCATAACCGTAATTCATTTGACAGTTTCTGTTTTGGAAAAACCTGAGGCAGGCATTTTAGGAAAGTTTATTTTTTTAAAGTTACTGAGATGAGCATTCCATAATGGATGAGAACACACTATATAATAGCTTGGCAATCTAGCAATTGCTGTTCAGTTCTTATGTAATTGACATGATTTTAATGACAGGTGTCTGCTTTCCAATGGGAAAAGGTTTGTATCGTGTGGTTCATATCCCAGAAGATGAAGCTGTTCTCTTAAATTCCAGAGAGAAGGCACCCTACCTGATTTGCGTTGAGGTTATAAGGGGAGAAAACCAAAAGTATGTACTATAATCTAATATTGCTCTAGTTTAATTTGAGAATTTGTGATCAATTGTACTAGAATTCTTATAGTCTGGTATCAATATATAATGAATGGGGTTCTAATTATCAAAGGTGCAGTCAAATAATTATCTTATTTAAGTATACTAATCTGTGTGCGTAAGGTATTTTGACCCCAGATTACTGTTTTTGTCGCTTGCAGTATGACATCAGAAAACAAGGACTCTTCATCTCATAAGCTTTCCCGAGGTGGAATTCCATTGGCAAATGGAGATGTGCACTTACAACGTCCGCCCCCTTGGGCTTTTCCACTTTGGAATCAACAAGATGTTCAGCGCAATAGCACTGATCAGATGTTGAGATCAGCTTCCCAAGCCATTGATCAAGCAATGACAAATCTATGGGAGGCAAAAGTGAAATTTGTACATGTGAGCCTCTCTGTTAACGAACAAAATCAGGATGTTCAAAGTTATCCAGGGAATTGCAAACCTGGAAGTATATCTGAAAATATTGCAATAAGTTGTCTTAATAAGGACAGTGAACAAAAAGCATCAATCAGCTCATTGGTTATGAGCAACATGGCAAAAAATGGATACAGGTTGGGAGATGCAGGCATTTCTGATCAAGGTGGCATCAAGGAACAGATTACTGAGGAAGAGTGGATTAGTGTTACTTTGACTGCAGTTCCTGGTCTCAACATGGAAGATGTAGAAGTTCGAGAGACAGCAGGCAGAAAAGACCATCGTCGTGTGCCAAGTACAATTGCTATGGCTGAAGTAAAGGTGGGCGTGTAAGTGGAAAGAAGAAAGAATTCAATTCTATTCTTTGTTATTCTTTTGTTAAATGGAATTTTGACTATCAAGGAGTATTTGTGCCTATTGCAGTAAGGCTTGGAATTTGACCCTCACGTCTGCCTGTCACCCCAAATTTTTGAGACAGTCTTGCTTTTATAGTCCTCTTCCATTGAACTTAAATATTAATGTTTGTCAGATAAATATCAAATACCTCTAGGTTCTCCCTGGTAGTTTTTTCTCATTAGATTGTGTAGATATGGGTTGATTAAGTTGTAAGTTTACGATTTATATGAATTGTTGTAAATATCAAATTTGTAATAAACCGATTCCAGGTTCTACATCATGACATATTTGGTTACTCTTTCTAAAATTTGAACTTAATAGTACACATATTTGGAAATAATATAAAGCCTGATTCTTAAAAATATAATATAACCTAAACTACAATATTAATATAAAACTTTATTATATTTTTATATAATATAATTGGGCAATTTTTCTGTATTAGTTGTGTAGTATGGCTTATAAGTTTTCATATGAAAAATTTGTGATGGGCATGCTACAACACTACTACATATTTGTCTGCGGATATGTACAAAACTGGAAAAATATAAACCTTATTGTTTTATTAAAATTAGTATATGACCTAGGCCCTCACACCAATATAAACCATTATTATTTAATATATATCATCTAACTGGGCCGTTATCTTAAGAAAACATCCTCATAGCGCTAGTATTAAAACATTATTAGTTGTATATAGTTGAATGCTTGTTGCAAGAATCCATAAGGTCAGGACACAAATTTGGAAATAATACAAAGCTTGATTCTTAAAAATATAATATAACCTAGACTGCAATATTTTGTTTTTAGATAGATATGGGGTTTTGTGTTGCCCCCAGCCATTAAAAATTTTTACAAAAAAACCAGCCATAGTATGAAAAGGATATGGCTGAAACCAGAGACTGTCGAAGCCAACAGAGTGGCAAGCCCAAACAGAAAATAAAAGAACATAAAAAAATGCTACCAATATAACAGGGTTTAGAAACCCCAGCGCAACCCCAAGGCCAACCAGCAAAAAAACTGATAACAAAAAACCAGATGACAGAGAAACCATACGCTTATTCAAGGCGAAGCCATGTCCTCCGGGTCTTCAACAAAATAATTTCCTTGCCTTTGAATTCTTTGGTAGAGGCCTTACCAATTACTGGCCGCTTGTGATCCAGAGGAGAACCTTTGCACCCACCAATAGAGGCTGCTGATTTGTTACTGTCCAGTCTGCCTTGCATCGCTTCTGAAACGACCCTTTTGGGCGAGTTTCTGAGCCAGTGAGGAGCTGCAACATTGCCACGAGCCACCATTTTAGTCAAATTTTTAACTGCCTCCACCCTTGCTCTGTTGTGTCGACTCCTAGACTGCAATATTAATATAAAGATTTATCACATTTTTATATAATATCATTGGGCAATTTTGCTGTATTAGTTGTGTTTATAAGTTTTCATATGAATAGTTTGTGATGGGCATGCTACAACACTACTAAATATTTGCCTGCGCATACATACAAATCTGGAAAAATATAAAGCCTTATTGTTTTATTCAAATCAGTATATGATCTAGGCCCTGACACCAGTATAAAACATTATTATTTAATATTTATATCACCTAACTGGGCCATTATCTTAAGAAAACATCCTCATAGTGATAGCGTTAAAACATTATTAGTTGTATATAGTTGAATGCTTGTTGCAAGAATCCATAAGGTGAGTAGCCAATATTGTTTCTAGTCTTGTCTCGTTTGATTGTATATTAGATTTTCCCCGTCTGTTTGACAATAAACAAAAAATTGCCCTTCAAATTTTCAGAATGTTTGGCTCTCCATGAGAATCCTCTGCCAAGTTTAAGTTTTGGAAGAAATGAACTCAAATATGGGCAAGGCCATGTTTACTATTGACCAAAAACTTAGACATTTTATTTGAGGTGTGTTAACTAAACACCTAAAGAAAATGCAATCTCAAATAATGGAGCGAGGAATGCCAGATTCCCTCCTACTTGAAGAGAGAGGTGTTGGCTTATCTGCATATAATCTATTTGTAAGAAAATCCATTGGACATAAGAGTTAGGTGGCTTAGAGAGGGGGACACAAATCTGTTCTTAACAAGAAGAAATTGGAATAGAATCTATTTTCTGTGGTTGAAAATACTCAAATTATTCATGTAGAATGAATTCAAAAATCTTACATATTAATTAGGAAATAGAATAATAAATATCAGATAATGAATATGACACCAACTGGGTATGTAATTTACTTTGTTGGAAAAACTTTGCCCTTGAATCATATGGCAATATGCAATAAGATTTTGATAAATTTTCACAGTAGTAATTCATTGAATTAGGATACCCTTTCGTAAGCATTGAATACCTTTGTCCTTGAGCCATATGAAGACAATAGTTGATAAGTTATTGATAAATTTTCACTGTAGTAATGCGTTGAATTACGATCAACTTTGTTATGCATTGATTGTTTTCCTAAAACAGTCAATTTTTTCTGGTAAGAGTTTTTCAATTTATGTGGTATTTGACCCGTGCATTTTTTAGTCATCTCTATGACTTCCATGAGGAGTTGTTACCTAATGACAGGTTTCTCATGTATGTTGGTACTTATTACAAGGCATGTGAACCCACTTAGCACACACGCACCTGAAACGTTTGTCAGTAGGGGGGAGGAATAGTAAATATAATCCACTGCTTTGGTCTTTTCACTCTCTAGCCTCTTTCCCCATGAAGGCTGTAGTCATTATATATAAGCCACAAAGGAAGTTTTTACCATCAAAGCAAATAAAGTGAAGATATTATTAATATCAAAGGAGAATATAATAGGCTTTTGGCAAGAGACGAAACAAAGTCTTCGAAGCCAGGTGAAGTGATATTAGAAGCGAAGTGAGAGAATAGTTACCAGAACCTTTATCTTCTTCCACATTGCTACTGAAATGTCAATGAGGCAGATTTGTATCTGTATCCTCGTTATGTTGGGATTTTGAATGACCAAGCCATTTTCAGAAGATGAAACAAAGAAAAATTCAAATTTAACTAGAATTGGACAGACTATGAAAAATGTAGCTAGAAAGAGTATCGTGACAATCATATCCACTGAATTCTTATTAAGGTTTTGTCAAATATAGAAGTGCCATTCACTTTGTCATCAGTTTTTTCACAATTTAATCAAATTCATGTTTTCTAGCAAACCAAGATGCATATAACTGTAAAGGCTCAAGTGACATTTTAGAAGAGAAGTATATGATATTTGATGTCACTGCACAAACTTAAGAGTCACATAAAGTCCGTATTGACAAAGATGTGGAAGTTTTCAAAAAATTCAGATTTAATACATTCAAACGAGTAATGTTGACAGTTGTCATCTCCCCTTCCGGTTGAATGCTTTTCCAGGTATTACAGAAACATCCATTTCTACTTGATATTTTTCACAATTAATCAATATGTAGAGTTTAAAAGGAGTAACAAGCTTTGACAAGAAAGCAATCAATCAACATACTGACGATTTTAAAAACAATCATAATGATAGAGTGCAGAGACTTAAAGAAGACATATAAGTCGTTCATATATGTAGAGGTTCTAAAGAAGCTAGCCAAAAATTGAATGGTGGAGATCTAAGTTATGGTGCACAAAGTCCTATTTGTTGGGATTCTAGAGAGATTACTGCTCACTTTTCCAGGTGTGACACAGAACACTTTTTGAAGAAACCCTACAAGATATTTTCCCCAATTAATCAATACGTAGAATCTAAAAGAAAGTAACAAAATTTGACAAAATCAATCAATTAAAATACTAAAGATTTAAAAAACAAAGATAATTATGGAGTGCACAGACATAAAGAACACAGAGCTCGAGCATATATGTATAGATTCTAATGAAGCTCGTTAAAAATTGAATGGTGGAGATCTAAGTTATGATTGCACGAAATCCTATTTGTTGGTATTCTAGAGAGATTACTGCTAAAAAAGATGCAATTACTAATAACAGGATAGTTTTCCTCACTGCGTATATTATGGACATTGTTTGACTTAATATATTTATGCAGCAGTTTATGAACCAGAGATTAAAAATTGGAAGGAGAAAAAAAAAGTTTTTTCGTCATCCGTTTGAAGATATCTAATGAGATTCTAAGGTCGAAGGTTTTTTCAAAGAGGTGACATGCCATATGTTATTATGTAATGTCCCCAAATTGGACAAATGCAATAAATCTGAAAGTTACAGCAAACCCTAACCAAGTAAGTGTATTTTTTGAAATTCAACCCTAAACCCTAGCCTCGAAAATTTGCAACATGCTGAATTAAATATGCAAACGCTAGCTGTTAATTTTTGAGTGCTGTAATTGAACAATTAGGGTTCCAACACCCTTGAAACCACTGTCAAATAGGTGCCAAATATGCAGAAAACACGGCCATATGAATACCTGTTTTTTTTGAGATCTTTCTAGATGAAAGGGCTAGAAAATTATATTAAAATTAGCCAATATATATCAGAATATTTATAGAATATTTTTCAGACTGTAATAGCCTCACAAACCTTAGGGAAAGCCTCAAAGGGGGGTCACCTTAGCTGAAAAAATATTATCTTCCAGATATCAACTTCTCGCAGCCCTAGTGGGGTCTTCAAATCCTCCAAATCCACAACCCTTGCAAACAGGGGTCTTCGAACCTGAAATTATTGATTACTGCCCTAGTTGGGCTTACAAACCAAGTTGCCAATTTTAAAACAAGTCGCCACCTTTTCAAAGGGGGAATACCAAAAGTTTTGAATATTGAAGCTCAATACAACTTTTGTGTGAAGCTGCCGTAGTTTTGAAATTAAGGGTTTTCATCCCTAATTTTACTTACTAGTAAAAGTTTTCGTCTTCAAAGTAAAGAGTCAAGTGTTTTCGTGCTTAAATCTCAATTTCATTTATCCAAAAAAACAAGGTAACCTCTCAAATGATCCTCATTCCTCTTTTTATACCCTTCTTTTTCAATAAACCCTTCGCCAAAAGGGGTGCTCCACTTGGGGGGAGAGTTAAGAGTATTTTAAAAAAGATCATCCCTTTTCTTCATTAAGGGTTAAGTTAACCCTTGCTCCAAAAGTCCCCTTTTAAGTCATAATTAAAAAAGATATATCGAAAGGTATTTTTTTATAACTTAAAAATTGAGCCAAAATTTCCCCTTTGATTTTACCTTCCCTTAGTTGATGGGAAACATCCAGGAATTCGGCTAAAGCTCTTCAATCATTCATACTTGAGTTGGGGACATGACAGTTCTTTCTCCTCGAAATTGCTTGTCCTTAAGCAATTGTAAGTTTGGATACTGCAAGATGGCTGCCTCTTCCCAAGTGGCATCCTCCATAGGCAAATCCTCTCAACAAACCAAGTATTTCATGACAATTTAGTTCCTAAGTTTTCTTTCTTGAAACTTCATGATAGACTCTAGAACCAAAATCAACTTACCTTTATCATCAAGTGGTGGCGAATCAATGGAAGGAGTGATGTGTTTGTCCAAGTGCCTTTTTGAGGCATGAGACATGGAAATACATTATGAATCTGGCTACCCTCTGCTAACTCTAGCTCATAAGCGACTTCTCTGATCCTCCTTAGAACCTTGTAGGGATCATAAAAGCAAGGTTTTAGCTTTTTCGATCCACTTTGCTTGATGAAAGATTGTCTATATGGCTGCAATCTCAGAAATACCATGTCGCCAACCTCAAAAGTTCGTTTTATCTAGTGCTGATTTGCATACAATTTCTGCTGGTTTTGTGCATGCTGAAGGTTTTCTTTGAGCTGCCCCAAAATCTCAATACACTGCTGTACCAAATCAACAGCGTCAGGCACTCTATTATCAGTTACAATCAGATCTACAACTGAAAAAATATCATACCCATACAAGGCCTTGAAGGGCGACATACCAATTGACATGTGGTATGATGTGTTGTAGCAATTCTCAACCATGTGCAACCACTTATTTCACGTTGTTTGTTGTTTGGAAACATAGTTTTGGAAGTATCCTTCCACCCATTTGTTCACTATTTCAGTCTGCCCATCGATTTGGGGTGGTAGCTAGTACTGGGAGACAATTTTGTGCCCACCAAATGGAAGTGTTATTGCCAATACTCATGACCCTGCTGTCCTTGTCATTCACAACATTCCTTGGCAGCCCATGAAGTTTGAACACCTCCTTGAAAAAGATATCAGCCACTATAGAAGCATTGTACTTGGTTGAAAGTGCTAAGAAATGTGCATATTTGGTGTCTATCCACCACTACAAACATGCTATTATTATCTTGTGCCATGGGTGGCCATGTGATGAAATCCATTGATTTGCTTTCCCATTTTTGTGTGGGGATCGGTAGGGGCTTCAAGAGACCAGCTGGAAAAGTGTGCTCCTTGTTCCGTTGGCACATAATGCACTCATGGATGTATTGAAGAATCTCCCCCTTAAGAACGTTCCAAAAGAATCTCTCCCTTGTTTATAGGTTTTGAAGTACCCCAAATGACCAGCCATGGGAGTATCATGTACGACCCTTATGATTTGTTGTTTCAACTTGGAATTAGGGGTCAAAAGGACCCTATTTTTATACAAAGTCTGCCCATCAATCACTTTGTAGCTTTCATCATCCACCTTTCCTTCTATGACAATTGTGGTAAACTCGTCTTTTGCATACTCAGATGTGATTACAGCCCTCCAATCCGCTGTAATTTCACTCATATAACACAAAATGGGCTTCCTGGACAATGCATCAGCGACTACATTGTTTTTTCTCTTGACATATTCAATATCAAAATCATAAGATTGCAATTTATTCATCCAATTTTGCTGCCTATCACTCAAATCAGTTTGGCCGAGGAAATACTTCAAGCTATTGTGATCCGTCTTCACCACAAATCTTCCAAAAATCAAGTATTGTTTGAATTTGGCCAAGGCATGCATGATGGCCAACATTTCGTTGTCATAGATGGAAAATCTACGCTCCACATCTTCGAGTTTCCTACTTTCAAAAGCAATAGGATGTCCTTGTTGCATTAGAACAACCCTTATACCTTCTTTGGAAGCATCACATTCCAACACAAATGGAATGGTGAAATTTGGAACAATGATTACAAGGCAAGTACTCATCAACTCCTTGAGCCTTTTAAGGGCTCCCATGGCTGTTTTTGACTAGTTGAATGCTCTTTTCTTCGTCAAATTCATTAGTGGGGCAGCAAGTTGTGAAAACCTTTTCACGGACCATCTATGATAGCTGCACAAACGAAGAAATCCCGTCAATTGTGTCATAGTGGTGGGAGGTGGCCAATATATAATAGCTTGTATCTTTTGTTGGTCCACATGGACCCCTTGGGCTTATGTGCCCCAAATACAAAATTTTAGAAACTCAAAATTCACATTTGGATGCTTTGGCGAAGAGAGCTCGCTGTCCCAATATTCCCAACACTATGTACAAGTGTTATAGATGCTCCTCCCATGTTTTACTATAGAGAAGGGTATCATCAAAGAAGACTAACACAAGTTTCTTCAAGTATTGTTTAAAAACATGATTCATACATGATTGAAATTTGGCGGGAGCATTGGTTAAACCAAAGGGCATTAATTAGGAAAAACTCAGTGTCCATAGTGGCATCTAAAAGTGGTTTTCTGCACATCCTCTTCCTTTACCTAGATTTGATGGTACCCTGTTTTCAAATCAATCTTGGAGAAGTACATTGATCCATGGATACCCATTCTAGGTATGGGATACCCATTCTTTATGGGCTTCTTGTTCAACAAATGGTAATCTATGCACATCTTCATTGTCCCATCTCCTTCACAAGCACAATTGAAGAAGCGAAAGGGCTAGAACTAGGGGCCTTACGTGACCCACATCTAAAAGCTCTTTGATAGCTTTTTCGATTTCTTCCTTATAGGCCCTTGGATGGTGGTAAGGTGTATTAATTGTTGTTTTGGTACTCGGTTCCAATTCAATGATGTGCTCAAAACCCCTATCCGGAGATAGCCCATAAGGAATATTATCAAACACCTTGGCATGCTTGTCAAGGATGAGCTGAATATTCATGTGTAGAGGCTGCTGTCCCAAATCAGAATTTCTATTACTTACAAAGCATTTGGCTGCCCAAGCAACCTACCCTCTATGGAAGGCTCTATCCATCCTCTCTGAAGTCACCACCATGGGTGCTCCGTTGCTTAACCCATGTAGCATCACTTCCTTACCTGCTGCCTTGAATTTTAGTTCCATTGATTGATAATTTTGGGTGAATTCCCCAATTGAATGCAACCATTGTACTCCTAGAACTAAATCAGTTTCTCCTATGCCAACCACATAGAAGTCATGTTCAATTTTATGCTTATCCAATGTGATGCTCATCCTGAGAATCTTCTTGGTGCAAGGGATGGTGAAGACATCTGCCACGGTCATGTTGAAACCTTTAAAATAGGTAGTTTGCATCCCACATCTTGCTGCCAATCCTTCATCAATAAAGTTGTGGGCGGTCCCACTATTGATGAGCACGGTGACCTTCTTGCCTTGCAAAATCACTCTCACTCTAAAGGGGTGGTATCTAGGAGCTTCGTATAATGTGCCAAGGGTGCCATCCAAGTTGTCCTCTTCTCCCTTTCCCACTTGTTCCTCCTCATAGGTGGCTGTTCCCACCTTTTCTTCTTCTTCCTCTTCTCCATCCAAAACCACTTCTATGTAATGAATTTGCCCCTTTCCAAGGTAGGGATGCCTTGGAGTCCACGGATCTTTCCATGAAAAACACAAATTTTTCCTTCTTAGTTCATTTTTTGACTCTCCTTTATTCATCTTTGGCAGCTCCTTTTGCTGCCCAAACGCTTGTTGATAGGGTTTCTTTTGCTGTCCAAAAGAGGTTGATTTTGGCTGTTCCACAATTGCCATCCTCTACTGCTCCCAAATATTTGTCCTTTGCTGTCCAAAGGGCCCAAAAGTATTAGTTTTTTGCGGTCCCAAAGGCAAAAGTTTGCCCCTAGGTGCTGTAGATTCAAGGTCCAAGGCCTTTTGAATGGCCTCTTGAAGTGTAATAGGGTTGAAAGCCTTGACTAAAACCTTTAAGTGGGTCAACGAACCCTTCTAGGAACATCATTACAAGCCTTCTCTCCAAAACATCTACTACCATGATTGAAACCCTTTGAAAATCAGCCACATACTCTTCCATAGAAGCCTTTTGTTTCAGCCGAGCCAATTCCCTGAAATGAAGCTTTTAGATCAGCCCTATCAAATCTCTCAATTATTCTCCTACTGAACTCCTCATAGGTGTTTATAAGGTGATGCCCCTGTGTTATCAAACCATGGTACCACCACTTATGGATAGCTCCCTCAAAATGCAAAGTGATAAATTTTATGGCCTCATCGTATCCATGCCCTAGCTGAACTTTTGGTAGATCCATCAAAAGTGGAAAGTGTGAGCTTTCCCAATGCATATTGAAGATCTCCTTGGCTGTTTTTTGGTTTATGATCAGCCCTTGAACCATCTTTGCCTTTCTTCAACCCCATGAAATTAACAAGGCTCATCTCCTCTCTGAGTTGTGGTGGAGGGCTGCTCCTCCCTCACTGGAATGACCTCCTTTGTATGAAGAGAACTTGGGCTGATTAGGCCTTTGTGTAGATCCCACCATCACCCTTGTTACGGGGAGAATGTTGTTGTTTGTACCTAAATTGCTACCTTCACCATCTTGTGCCCTGTGCGCATTCATATCCTTCATGGTTTGGATGAATAAAACGATCATCTCCGTCAACCTCTTTTGAGTTTTAGAGAATTTTTCAAACCCATAGTTACCAAATCCGTCCGGATCCGAATTTTTTGGCTGAACCGGATAAGTTTGTCAGGGTCGGCCTTTTTTTTTCCAAAAAATTATTTTTTAATTCTTTTAAATTTTTAAGGTTTCTGCTTAAAACAAAGCCCAAAGCCCAAAAACCATAAATTTGATATAATATTAACATTTTTATGTTATTTAAATAATGTTTTTCATTGTATTTGTCAGTTTTGCATATTTATAAAACTATGCTCACATATATTTCTGTATATATTCTGGATCGGATTTTTCCAAACTTTTTCAAGAATTTTGGATTTCGGATTTTTCTGCCCTCTCAAATGGATCCGGATTTCCAAACTTGGTAACTATGCTCAAACCTCCCTTGATCTGAGTCACCCATATTGTTATGCCTTGGCTGTTCCAAGTCTTGCCTTGACTGCTCTTGATCCTCTTCTTGATTCTTTGGACTCTCTTTCTTTTCCCTTTCATGGTACCTTACTTCCCTATCATTGTTTAACATAAAGTCAACTCAAACTCCCACAACTAGCCCAGAATTTGGCTCTGATACCACTGTAATGTCCAAAAATTGGACAAATGTAATAAATCTTCCCTATCATTGTTTAGCATAAAGTCAACTCAAACTCCCACAATTAGTCAAGAATTTGGCTCTGATACCACTGTAATGTCCAAAAATTGGAAAAATGTAATAAATCTGAAAGTTACAGCAAACCCTAACCAAGCAAGTGTATTTTTTTGAAATTGAACCCCAAACCGTAGCCTCCAAACCTTGCAATATGCTGAATTAAATATGCAAACCCTAGATGTTAATTTTTGAGTGCTGTAATTGAACAATTAGGGCTCCAACAACTTTGAAACCACGTCAAATAGACGTCAAATATGTAGAAAACAGTCATATAAATACCTGATTGTTTTGAGATCTTTCCAGATGAAAGGGCTGGAAAATTATAGTAAAATTAGCCAATAAATATCAGAATATTTATAGATATTCCAGAATGTTTTTCAGGGGGTAATAGCCTCAAACCCTCAGGAAAATCCCCAAAGGGGGGTTGCTCTAGTTGGAAAAATATTATCTTTTGGATATCAACTCCTTGCAGCCCTAGTGGGGTCTTCAAATCCTCCAAATCCACGCAGCACTTGCAAACAGGGGTCTTCAAACTTGAAATTGCTAATTACTGCTCTAGTTGGGCTTCCAATCCAAGTCACCAACCTCCAATAGCAACTCGCCAATTCTAAAACAAGTTGCCATCTTTCCAAAGGGAGAAGACCAAAAGTTTTGAATATTGAAGCTCAATACAACTTCTGTGTGAAGCTGCCCTAGTTTTAGAATTGAGGGTTTTCATACCTAAATTCATTTATTAATGAAGGTTTTCGTTTTCAAGGTATAGAGTCGAGCATTTTCTTGCTTAAATCCCAATTTCAATTATCCAAAAAAAAGGGTAACATTTCAAATGATTCTCATTACTCGTTTTATACTTTTTTTTTTCAACAAACCCTTCTCAAAAAGGGGCACTCCACTTGGGGGGAGAGTTATAGTAGTTTAAAAAAGATCATTTCTTTTCTTCATTAAAGGTTAAGTTAAACCATGCTCCAAAATTCCCTTTTTAAATCATAATTAGAAAAGATATATCAAAAAGTATCTTTTTATAATTTAAAAAAAAAATTAAAGTTTCCCTTTTGATTGTACCTTTGCTTAGCCAATGGGAAACATCTAGGAATTCGGCTAAAGCTCTTCAACCATTCATACTTGAGAAGGGGACGTGACCTATTAATGTTAATATATAATGTAATAAGTTTTAATGACCATTATTTGTATGGTTGCAGTGTATTTTACACGCTATTCATGTTTTCAATTATGGCTATAAAGACTTGCCTGTTCAAGAAAATGTACTATTCATTCATCATCAATACGAATTCTTTTTATATCAATATCCTATGGATATCATTGTTTTTACAGAATAGTCGATTTAGGACAATGGCAGACCAGAATCTAGAAAATAGTAATGTTAAAACTGAAATATTATCTCTAAGTTAATTTTTGAAGATAAAGCAATAGCTTACCGTGGTCCATATACATATTCTTCCATTCTTGATTCTCATTCATTTTCCATAGTGACCTTTACTGGAATTAGGTCAGTCTATTGTTGGGTTGGTTCTGCTTCAAATTGCCTAATTTGCCATTATTTCTGTATCCACATTGTTTGCCTATTCGAAATCCTGAAAACAATTTTGTGTTTCTAAAATTT
The DNA here is from genome assembly GCA_037957365.1 of Torreya grandis. NCBI lineage: Eukaryota > Viridiplantae > Streptophyta > Pinopsida > Cupressales > Taxaceae > Torreya > Torreya grandis. The sequence continues at coordinate 395,941 of JARHVA010003989.1, read as the reverse complement.
TAAATATCCAACTCCATGCCCTTTCACAATTGTTTTAGCCAAGTAGAGCTTGCTTGTCATCTTTAATGGTTTTATCTGGTACCTGAAATGTTAATACAGTTTGATTTTTATAGTTGCAGAGGATATAGCCAATTGGGGAGTCATTATTACTGCACTCAAGGAATATTCAAATCCATATTTTGCTAGTTTAGGCTAACATCTTCAATTTACATGTGAGACCAAGTCTGTTCTAGAAGCATTTATGGATTTTAGTAACTGCTGATTTTATTTGGTTTCTATTAGCATGTTTCTTCAATGATCTAAAGGATTGGTCTTAGCAATGATTAAATGCTCAGCCTTAGTCAAGATCCTCTTCACTGTTGTAAATATGAATCTTCTGCAAATATTAGCCTTCTTAGGTGAAGAATACTCTGTATACATGCCTCTATACCATGGAAACTTGCTGTCGTATAGGCAAACACATCGTTTACAAATGAATCGATTATAAGCATTCCAGCCCAATGGATTTGTCTTCCTTGATGTCAAGTCTTTCCTATCATCAGATGTTTCTTAAAAGAAGTTGAGACATTTTGTTCTTGTTTGTCATCAGGAAACATGCTTTGTGAGTCCATACCGTCCTCTCAGGGTAATGAATACAGAAAAATCTGTGCTTTATAGTTTCTTGTCAGTTGATTGTGTCTCTTCAAAGAGGAAGTGCTGGCTCATGTCTGTTGCCAATTAACCTGTTATCTTGCGAAGCATGGCTTGTGTATTCGATTAATTAGTTTTGTTACTATCTGTTAGACACAGAAGTGTTCCCTAACAGCGGGGATTGAAATCTTTGCATAGTTAATGATTAAAAAGTTTGCCATATTCCGTAATCTGTTATGGTTGTTTTTTTCAGGCTGCTGCAGCCAAAGGAGAGGCTCCACCAGGACTTCCTGTTAAAAGAGGCAGTCAGGATTCATCAAATACACGTCCTGAGGTGATTCAAAAATCCTAGGGTTCTTTCTTTTAATGTTTTGTCCATTTCTCAATCCACGTCCTGAGGTGATTGGAAAATGCTAGGGTTTATTCTTTTAATGTTTTGTCCATTTCTCCGGACCCTTAATTTTGTTTTAGGTTTTGCATGTGATTTAATGTTTATTTTTGTGACTTAATGTTTTTCTTTGTGACTATAAATGCATGTTTATGTATACGTGCATACAAACATTTATCTTATTGCTTTGCTTACCAGGCTATGGGTATTGGCCGACCAAAGGCAACAGATGCATTGGCAGGGGAGCTATGGGAGGTGAAGAAGGAAAGAATTAGGAAGGCTTCTATCCATGGAAAATCACCTGATTGGGATCTTCGCTCTGTAAGTGAAAGGTTTACTTTTCAGGCATGGAAAACTGAGTGACAATTTTATTTTGAACATGCATTTCCTTATTTTATGACATGATGTTGAATGACAAGTAATATTATTATAGGGCTTTCAGGTATTCAATGTGTTTCTTTCTGTACATTAGTGCGTTAAAGACAGTGTATAAGCTGGTTCTAGTTTATCAGGTTCAGGACATAATGAGTGTTTTTTACGTGCTAATATGTCTGAATTAACATATTATAAAGAACGCAAATGAATGCTAATGACTGTCTATTGTAGTTGCAAATTACAATATATGACATGGAAATAAAAAGGTTATATCAAAGCCCATAAAAGACAAATTCCCATGGCACAGGAAAGTATCTAGAGTCAACAGAGTGCCTTGTAAATGTCCATGAAAATGTAGAAAATTTGAATGATACAAAATAGAGATTTTTTGTGCCTTGCAGAAAAATGGCTTCGAAATATTTGTGTGTAATAAGAAATAATTTGAAGATAATAAATCTAGTTTGCTAGCTGAAGTTTTAGAAAACCTGGTCTATATTTTCCCGTTAGATTATTCAGTTTGCAACAATATGATTTTACTTTCTTACCCGTGTGGGCTTATCATACTTCAGGCAGGCAGTTGAATGTGACTCTCATATTTGGCTCAATGGTTTTATTTTTCGTCTTTTGCAGCTGTGAGGATTAGAGAGACACCTTATTTAGTTAGTTTATTGTGTCCATCTTCTACATGCAGATTGAATTCACAAAAACATTGTGCGCTGCACATTGCATATAGATTGTGAAAAATCCATTGTTTAAGGCATGATCTATTGACATGATTAATGTAATAATAGACAAGAGATGGCATTCTCTCACAATTTAATTTGGTTCCCACCTCGTGATGAATTGTGCAGAATTTCTTAACACACTGGTTATAACTCATCGGCACTAACTTTGTTTAATATATTGATAAATGGCATAAGTAAACTAAATTGTATGAGCTCATGCTACGAGTGATTTAAACCTTTACTAAGAACAGCGCAAATTTTCTTTTAGACTTGAGTCACATTACCACTAGCAATATACCACATTCAAGTTGGTTTGTCTCTTGTCTATACTTAATAGTCTCTAGCCTTTTTACCTTTGTTTAACCTTAGCGCCTTAGACTTGTGTGATTGCTGTCATTTTGCAGGACTTGCATCTTACTCCGTTTACATGATTTGATTCTTGAATTAATTATTTCATTTAACACTAACTAACTTCTTCTAATTGTACATAATTATCGGTTGTATGCCGTCGCAGTTTGCTTTCTTTTCATGACTCTGATGTGCATGATTTATCTCTAATTCTTCGTGTGACGAGTTTGTTTATTGCTCTGTATCAGTCCTTTTTACTGCCAGTCTTAGGTATTGTGTCTGAATGAAATGTATTATGCAGGTGAACTTTAATGTTGTGCCACTTTTATTTGCCTTGAAAACTGCATAGATAAATTGTGGGAAAAAACCCTGGCACAGCCTTAAGGGGTGATATGTTGGCACAAACATTGGTGATACGCATTCACCATTTCATGCCTAATACGCCCCTCTGCAGTTTCTCATGCTTGTATTCTTTGAGTTTTAGCTAAGTTATTAGGGCACTTGTACGGATATATGTATGGAACCAGAAAATGTTAATTTTTTTGGGACATTGGGTATGGTTATTCCTGGAAATGGCTGTACATAACATATAAAAGATTTATAGGAGGTCAACCATAATATCAATTTTTTATGCATAATTAACATTAAAGTAAACAAAAATTAACAGAGGTTTAGAGGTGCTTGCGTTATGTGGGTGGAGATAGAAATAGGTTGGGCTAGTTTAGGTTAAGTTAGTTTATTTTGGTCTTGCTTTCTTTTTATCATAGTTACCATGTTCACAAAGTTCGGGTTCTTCGAAAGGGGAAAAAAGTTCGGAAGTTCGGAATTTTGCAAAAAGTTCAGTTTGGCAAGTTCAGTTCGGTTTGTAAAATTTTACAAATTTTAAAAACTATAAAAAATAAATATATCATACATGTTAAAAAAAAAAATATGTCATACATATTAAATCTAATATTTTCAAATATTAATATCTAATATAATTATAAATATACTATATTATATTAATATTTTATAAAGTATATATATAAATATTTTATAAATTATAATATATAGCTATAAAATTATAAATATATTATATCATATATTATAGTAATATTTTATAAATTATAAAATGTGACTATTCCCATATTGAAGGGGTATGTGGGGAAAATCTTAATAAATAACAAAATATTAATGCGAGATAATGAAGAGGCATGTCGTGTTAAAATGATAAACTGTAAAACGATAAACCTAACATGCCGGCAACACCAGACAATTTATCGATAGGCACTAATTTGCGTGGCAGATAGGCAGACAAATGCGATTTCGTGGACAGCTTTTAAATCACCGACAAGTTTAGTAGTTAGCAACTTCATTCACCCTCACACAACTTCAAACAACCAGCAGGCAATGAAGTTTCATTTTACGGTTTGTTTTCTTCATTTAAGGTTTTTTTTCATTCTTTCTGTTTTCTTTCATGGAGAAGACGATTTCACCGTGTGAAAAAAACAAGTGATAAAAATGGGCCAAGGCCTTGGAACGAAACCAGACAATTTCGGTCATCCTGAAAAGTTCGGTTTGAAATGAACCTAGTCTAGGTTCGACTGGACTTGGGAACTATGCTTATTATATCTATTTCTTAGAGTTTTGACACGGTTTGTCGTAGGTTCGTCCTGGAAACAACAATGTTTCCAGGAAGGACCCAGTGGTTCAGTTGAACTGGTTACGCTTTCAAGGGGAATTAGACCCATGGTTAGAACTAGAATGAAAACGGTTTGGGTGCAATGGGGGGTTCTGAAGAATCTGGTAATGTATCGTTTTAACTATACCTCCAGTTCTCATAACATATTTGACTTTTTTTTCATATACCAAAATTTAATAAAAGATAAACGAAAGGGACTAGATCAAGGAAGAATTGGGGAGGTTGGGGGGGAAGCGGGTGGTTCTGAAGAACTGACAATGTATAGTTTTAAACATACTTCCAATTCTCATAACGTATTTTGATTTTTTTTCTTATTCGCTAAAAATTTATAAAATATAAACATAAATAGAGTAGCTCAAGCAAGATTTCAAGAGGGGTGGTTCTGAAGAAACCGTTAATGTAGCCACACCTCCAATTCTCATAGCATATTTTGAAATTTGTTTTTCATAGACTAAAACTTTGTAAAAGATTACAGAAAAGGAGTAGATCAAGGAAGTTTTCAAGAGCCATTCTTTGTTGAGTTTTAACAATCAATATACCAGCATTTAATTTTATATGTATTGAAGGTGTCTTTGATTATTAGAATCAAAGAGCACACAGTTTGCATCTGAACCTTGAACTTGTGCAATCTCGTTGGACATCCTTATTAGAAATAGGTTGGGTTAGTTTATCTTAGTTCTTTTCTATTTTTCTGTTTTGTTTTTCAAAATTTCACTAGAGTCTAGTTGAGGTTTGTACTGGAAATGGCCGGAATCGCTAGGTCCGTCTTGGAAATGTTGTTGGCATTTCCATGAAGTATTTGGTGGTTTTGAAGAACCCAATATGTTTTCATGGGGAATCAGACCCAAGATCAGACCGAAAATTGAACTGGTTTGGCTACGAGGGTGGTTCTAAATAATCTGGTAACATAGAATTTTATCCATACCTCCAATTCTCTTAATATATTTCCTACGTTACCAGTTTGCCCTCTTTCATAGGCGGCAGTTTGAAATGCTCCAGGCACGGGCACGGGCTCGAAACGTGAACCCCAACGCCAAGGGTTCGTTCTTGGGCACTCGAGTTTGCTTGGGTTCTTCTGCCAAACGAACCCATGAAAACCCAGGTGCTCAGGGAGGAACCTTGGGCATTGGGGAGCAGAATCCACAGGGTTTTGTAGTAAAAACAGTCAATGATGTTTTTAATTTTTTTTTTTTATCATTTTTCACATAAACCAAACACCTTAAACAATAAATAACACATTTATAAACCTTAAAAGGCAAGTGAAAGACAAAAGCAAAGACTGAAAGAACACAAATGATAAAAACAAAGTCACAAAAGCAAAACCACATGCCTCTTATTTGTCTGATTTTCTCATTGCATAATTGCCTTCCATTGCTGTTGTAAGGTTGAATCTTCGTCAAACATCATTCTAATCATTTTCCTATGCTGATTGAGAAGCCCATTGGCTTCCAAGATAAGATTTGTATTGTTTAATCTTTTTTTTTGGGTCATTGTTTTACAAGTTGCTGCCCTATGGTTTGTTTTTCTTTATTTTTTAAATTTTGTGTTTGTTTTTAAACTTGGAGTTATTTATACTACAATGTCTCGTAGTTCTTCCTCTGTCAACCAAAGCCAACACAAAATGGACATTGCACACTCATCGCTTTGGAAATACGTGACACTGGTAGAGCAAGTTTTAGGTGGGTGGACCTTCGTTTGGAAATGCAATACTTATGATTGTCATTTAGAAGCTCATATAGTCGGGTGAAAGCCCGCTTATGTCATATCCCTGGTGCCGACATCAAAGGTTGCACGGGGAAGGATAACTCTCTAGTGCCAAAATCAAAAAATCTTTGATTACATCAAGGAGCAAGAAGATGCAAATGTCGCCGATGCATTGAGATTAGGTAACACTCTAGCAAAGAAAGGCAAAGGATCAAGGAAGCCACCTATTTTCCCAACTCCTCTTGGCGGTTCTCCAACCCATTGGAAGACATTCATTTTTGGTAGCACCCTCCATGCACGAAGAGGTTTCTCCTTTTTCAAATAAAAAAACAAAAACACAATTGGAAATATCTTTTCAAAATGTGAGCAGGGAGATCGCGGATCATAAAATTGCACGATGTGTGTATGCAAATGGATTGTCTTTAAATGTGGTTTGGTCACCATATTGGCAAGAAATGGTAAGAGCAAGCAACGAGGCCCTAAAAGATTACAAAGGTCCAGGGTTTGAAAAACTTTGCACCACCTTATTGGCAAAGGAGAGAAAACACGTTGAAGATTCTTTGAAGCCAATCAGAGATTTGTGGACTGAAACAAGGGTCTATCATTTCCAATGGATGGAAAGCTGCAAAAAACTGTTCTTTGATCGATGTGGTTGTAGTGTGCCCTAAAGGGGTAATGTTTTTGAAGGCTGTTGATTGTGAGGGGAGTGTGAAGGATGCCGAGTTCATTGCCAACATCCTCATCGAATCCATTGAGGCGGTGGAACCTCAAAATGTTATCCAAGTCGTAATGGATAACGCCAACAATTGCAAGTTTGTAAGAATGTTGGTGGAGGCAAGGTATGGAGACATTTTTTGGACACTTTGTGTTGTTCACTCACTTAACCTCATGCTGCAAATAATGGGGAGACAAATTGAGTGGATCAAGCAAGTGTATGCCGAAGCTGAGGAGATTCAAATGTTTGTTACCAACCATCACTTCTTAAGCCATTTTTAGATCCTTCTCGACATTGGAGTTGTTGAAGGTATTTCTATTTTAGTAATTTTATTTTTGTTTTAAAATTTTACCTTTTTTCTTTTTTTTAATTTAGTACTTGTATATTTTCATAAGTTTTTATTTTTTATTTTAATTTTAATTTTGTAATAGGTTGTTGAGACTAGAATTGCCTCACATCATTGTTTTGAGACAACTTGTGAAGGTGTGACATGCACTCAGTAGCATGGTCATCAGTAACACGTGGAGTGTGTGGAGGGAGTCAAACAAAAAGTGGGTCTAAACAACAAAAAAATTGATCCTAGATGATGTTGGTGGGCTTGTGTAGATTATTTGTTGAGATTCACTGAGCCCATTATGAGTATGATCTGTTTCACTGACATGGATCAACCATGTTTGGGAGAAATATATGATGGCATTGATTGAATGATTGAGAAGATGAAGGCCATCATTAATATAAAAGAGCAAGATCCTAAGGAGATGTTTTTCAAATAAGTGCATTCAATCCTTGTTGAGTGGCAGAACAAAATGACTACCCCACTACAACTCCTTGCTTTTGCATTGACTCCTCAGTTCTATAGCATCGAGATCCTTTCTTTGTCGAGGAGGGCACCACTATATAGGGATGTTGAAGTGGCAAAAGGTTATAAATTGGCATTCTCTAGGATATTCCGAAATTCCAAGATAAAAGACATGGTTATGAACGAGTTTGGGGTTTTCATCATCTCTTGAGGTCATAGTCTTACTGTTTTTTAGGACAAATACAAGAAGGGTGGTCTTATGTGGTGGTACCTTTATGGCCAAGGATCACCAAACATGCAGCGTCTTGGAATCAACATCTTGTCACAGGTAAAATTTTTATTTATAAGTTTTTAAATTTTTAACTCTTTCTTTTTGTTTTAAAAATTTTAAATTTATGTTTAAGACTTGAGTTATAACTTTTAGTTTTTATTTTTATAAATTTGAATATAGGTTGCAAATTCATCTTCTTGTGAGCGGAATTAGAACACATACAACTTTATCCACTCACAAAAGTGCAACAAGCTCGCATCTAAAAAGGCCGAGGGGTTGGTCTACATACACTCCGATTTGCATCTTGTATCGCACAAGAATCAAGAGTACCAGGAAGGGACACCAAAACATTGGGATATAGATCCGTAGGTTGTTGACTTGGATGCTTCTATTTCCCGTTTCTCATTAGGTGACATTGACATTCCTTCGATGACACAAAACTTAGCTAGCAGGAATGGCAGTGGTGCTAGTCCATGTGATTCTAATGAACCACCACATGATGTTGATGTCGATGCTCTCAATCAAGAGCAAGATGACTATGAAAATTGAGTTTTAAGTTTGATGTAATTAATTACAAGATAATTATTGATATTTATGTTTAATGATAATCATGACATTTGGCATCTCTTTAGTATTTTGTGATTATTTTCATATTTGGTTTTTAATATCAATATGCATACTATGTGGTTAATGACAATGTCACTAATTTCCTATTTATTAGGCTAAAATTTGTATATTTTTTGTATGGACGAAACCAAAACGAACCCAAAGAAAAAAAAAGTTGCTGTACCGGCAAACCCGGTTCTTTGAACCCAAACAGAACAAAAAACGAACTAGTAACTTAGCATATTTTGAAATATGGCTTTTTATTTTTTCCATATACTAAATTTCATAAAAGATTACAGAAAAGGAGTAGATCTAAGAAGATCTCAAGGACCATTCTAAATTAAGTTTTAACTATCAATATAGAAAAATTCGCTTTTATATGTATTGTAGGCAGTTTAATTGTAAGAACTGAAGAGCACACAGTTTGTTTCTGAACATTCAACTGAAGCTTCTACGTTTTCAGGTTTATTTAACAGGTTATCAACCCTACTTGCATTGAGATGTCACAATATTTTCTAACGATGACACATCATAGCTTGGAGCACATTCTTTAGCTAGGATCTCCACTTAAGAACCCCTTAGTGTTTTTTTGTTCACGAGCTGGTTTCAAACACATAATGATTCGTGCTTCAAGACATAAGATTGTAATTCCAAGCCTAATTAAACATGAAGGTAATTCAAGACAACCCATTTAAGGCATGTCATCAAGTCCATAATGTCAATTTCTTATCCCAAACTCGTATGTGTTAATCCAAGCTTTTAACATATCTTGAGTTGATTAGACCCAAGTCCTAGTTAAGACTTTCTCAGCAAAGAGCATAATTCAATCACGATTTGACATTATGAATTGTAATTGCATCCAAAGTCCAAATTATGTAACAAGTTTGTCTCTTTCCTTAGTCTTCATTTCAGTTGATATATTCCTTTCATAGTATGATCTATTCAATAAATGAACTAGGACCGCCTCAAACTAGTTTTTCTTTGGATTTATAATCACACGTAAACAAGGTAAACCCATTTTGAATGAATATCAAAACAGAACATAGGTGTTTTCAATTCATTAGTGTTTCTGAAACAAGGTATGAATACAATGCTTTCTTAAGCTAATAGTAACACATCAAGCCACTTAGCTCACATAGAAAAAGTTTCATAACTTCCTTTATTAATACAACAAAGACTGGTATTTTTTTATCATCTTACTTATAATCATAAGCAACAGATAACAACCAAGTCTTTTTAGCACTCATTAAAATTAGAGATCATTTCTCAATGCTATGTTATGTTTAACTTCAAATATCAAGTCTAAGCTCAACGAGCTAAGCTAGTTCAAATTCCTTTTTATATTAATACAATAATATTAGCAATTCATAGTTTTAAATCTCAACATCCCAAAAACAATGCATCAGGACTATCCCGCCTTGATAAATCAAGAAAGCTTTACATTAAAACAGATCCTGTCAGATAGATAAAGTATGAACTTAACAATCCTTCAATAGAAAACATTCATATTGATTACAATAAGAGCATCCTTCTCTTTCATAGCGTACATAAGTTGAACTCATCAACCATCAAGTACCCATATATGCCAAAATTCGCAAATACAAGTAGCTAGTTGAATTAATCGTTGCAGCAACAGTCATGATGGGGAGTGGGTTAGCTAATCCCATCCATTGATGACACATGCCACCCCAGACATCAACTCAAAGCCTTATGAATGCTTTGAAGTCATCAAATGCAACAAAGGGTTTAGGCTTAACTAATCTATCCCTTGCCCTGCAAACAACATGCATCACACAACAATTATTACTCCAACCAATCATACTCAAGGCAGTTTCATGTATATAAAAAGTGAAGTAATCTTACATGACCCTTAGGAAGTTCATTACTCATGTTAAGACTTACGAATCACTCATCTATATGATACAAGTAGCTTGTATATGGGAGTTTCGAAAAGGAAAGAACTAGTCACTTTTGTGTTAGCACAAGTCTTTCGTGTGTGCTTTTTAGGCACTACCAGATATGAGTCACTCGTGGGCTGCACGATTCCCTCGTGAGTAAAAATGTCTCTCATATAAAACATTATTAGGTTGTTTTTCCCATTATTTTCAACTCTCCAAAAATTAGCAGAAAATATGATAATGTATTTGCCAAATAACCAGCCAAGAACCTGATTTTTGGTAAGTATTTGAGCTGGTAAATATGATAAAAATTCAAAAAACAAGTGTGGTACACTATCAAACTGCTCTAAAAAAGACCCGAAAGTGGGTCGCCAATCTCCCCACGCTGTTCGCAGCCCCTGGAAATATGTGCAGCCCTTTAAAAAGGAATGCGCTGCCTTCAAACAGCCCTCCCAAGTCCACATTCTACTTCTCCAATAGTTCGCTTACCTGCAAGATCCCACTTGGTGTTGAAAACACCCTTTGATATCAATTCTGCTCAATGCAACTCCTAGATGAAGTTGTCTTAGGTCTGAATTTTGGGTTTTCGTCCTTAATTCAGCTCCCTTGAAGGGTTTTCACTCTCCAAGTACAAGCTCGAAGTTTCGTGTTTAGACTCCAAGAAAATGGTTATCCAAAAAAGTCATGAACCTTTCCAAATGATCCTCTTTTGGCCCTATATAGTCTCCCCAGTTGAAGCGCCCAAAGTTGGGAAGGGAGAGTAACTTTTAAAAACTAAAAAGGCCCTTCCCTTATAATTGTTTTAAGAAGTCATTTAAATAAACAAGGTTCCAAAAAGGTCCCCTTTTTAAGTGAACTTGAAAACATAAAGTATCTTTTTAGGAAAAGTGTAAATAAGACTCAAATGTTCCCCTTCTCTCTTATTCGCCCCTTAGCTTATTGGGAAACATTTAAGCTAAGGGTCTTCATGTCTTCATCTTGAAAAGGGGGACATGACAAAGTTCCTATTAACTGCTATCATTGCTAGCAAATCACAGGTGTATTCTGGAAACAAAAACTGAACCACATAAGTTAGTATGCATTGATTAGGCCTTGATGGTGCTCACAAATCATGTTGCTTTAGTTGAGCTTTATGTAATGGAGGTTAAACTCAGAACCTTACAGAAATATCTAATGGGTGTTTCTGGTTAAGAGCACCTCCGGGTCACACTTCTCCCTCTCCTCTAAAGAAAAGGAAACAGTTCTGAATTATATTCTGAGTTACCATTGTGCTTTTCATGCAGTTTTTCATGTTGTTCACTTGTAGATCCTAGAGATTTCAAAAACCTAACAAATGGAATGATGACACATTAAGACGGTAAATTCAAGAATGCTCATTTTGAAGACATTTCACTGTTTTTGTGGGGTTTTTGGCTATTTTTTGAAAACATTGCGATTATCGTTATTTAAAAATATAGTCATCTGGAAAAACTTTGCTGTTCTTCAATCTGTATAACTTAGGCTTGCACACAAAGCCTAAATTTAATATATCATTCTTTTGTTGATTTTGCGATGCAGATATGATTATATTACAATTGTAATGCCATTCTTACGGCTTTTGAGTTGCATGGCAAGGCTTAAATTGTTAATCTTTTCTTGGCCATGGCACCCCTTAAACTTGCGCTTAAAACTGGGCATTTAGAACCTTATATTGTTTTATTAATGAGCTGAGGAATATCTTACATCTTTGCTTACCTTTTCTGCTAACGGATAGCTTTGATTTATGACTGATGTCTTCTGCGTTGAGTAGCATGATTGATTGTAATGACATGGAGGTTTCTTTCCGCTTCTATAACTTCAAACATCTGCAGCTCTAGTTTTGGATGTATGGCATGCTGATCCTGTCTTCAAATAAATATGTAGGTTATTGTCAAAAGTGGGGATGATTGCAGGCAGGAGCATCTTGCTGTGCAACTTATTTCGCATTTCTATGGTAAGTAGAAATATAATTTTTTATTATTATGCTTTCAGTTATAACTGAATTGAGATTATGAACCCTTCCGAAGAGCTAGGATGTTGTGTAGCTTATTTTATGTTAGAGAGTCGACATGTTACTTTACTTTATATGCTCAAGTAAATGTTGCATTTTAACTAGTAAAACCAGTGCTATGAAACTTCCATAGAAGAGATAGAATTTGATTTGCTATTATTATAGCATATTCCTTGATTTTGCAGCTTTATGAATCATTTGATTCAAAATATGGATCTAATTTTCTAGCTATGCTTTCTAGATTTTTCAATTTATTTAATTCATGTTTGTAAGACACCATTGTAAGACACTTATGTTAAAACATCAGTTCAAATAAGTTGTAGTGGCAAAATCAGTATGGAGGTGATCTGGATATCCTTAGAATGATGAAGTCAGTAGCTTTCAACTCTTGAAGCTAAGGGGTTTGTCATAGGTGACGAAACTGTCAGGCAGTTTGTGCAAGTGGCGGTTGTGCAACCGCTAATATTTGTTGTCATGCCCAAAATTTTTGTCCAAAAAACCAAAGTAAAAAATGGTAATTTTTTTTGATTAATTTAATTATAAATAATTGTTTGACTGTTGTTACCCAATTACAAAATCATAAGAGGAAGTGTGGCACAAAATTGATTATGTTTTTTATCACTTTATTTAATCCACAACAACACTTCCCATAATTGCGGTACACAAACATTTCTAAGAGAGAATCAAGTTCAAAATCGGTTTTTGAAATTACCACATTGCATGAGGGTCTATTCTAACATCATCTTATTATCCTTTTTTCGTAGGAGAAACAATTTACACTAAAAGGTTAAGGCATCCTAACAAAAGGGTATCCTTTAATTTTAGTAAACCTAAGTTATAGGATATATTTGATAGGGCTACCACCCTATGGCTATCAAGGGAAAGGTCCCTACTATAATATTAAACAAACATCGCTCTTAAGGAGCACGCAACTAAAAGAAGTTAACAATATTATATTGATCTCAAGGAAACAACCATCATCTGATACTAATCATAATATAAAGGTCAACAATATCACTATTGTTTTATTTAATTCTTATACTAGTGATCCAACAAAAGCATCTTAATCTAATGCGAGGAACCTCGATGAGGCAATCCTAACTTAGCCTAAGACCTACGACCCTGATGCCCCTACTATTTGGGCAGCCTACATATCCGTTCATCGGAATCAAGGTCAAGTTTAGTTTTTTAATTGAACTTGTTAAGAGTCTCGTCTCTGAGAAATCATCACCGAAAGGGGAATTGACTATTTAAGCCAAAACAAGAAATGAAAACTATTGCGACACAAACAAGCTTGTATGATCTCTATGCATGAACCCATGGAAAAACAACCACCACTCTCAATAAACCTTAGCATAAGACACTTCAATATCTTAAGGTCATCGTGCTAACACAATAACACTGTTTCACACTCGTACATACGAGTGTCGATAGAAACGATTAACGAACCTATATTCCTTTGTCCTAATTAATTAAGAAGTCCCAACAACATTTAACCTCTCACTACTCAAAGTAGCTCTGACTTTGACGAGTGTCTTTGTCAAGGGCCAAGACCTAATTGGATAAAGCCATGTTTCCAAGTTCATGCAACTAGTGAAACAACTTAGGTCACTAGATAAATGAACACATATTTGTTCGTCTTTACGTTCTACAAGGTTAGCAAGCAGGAAAGTATGCTTAATGCACAAGGAAAGACACCCTAAAGGCTAGTAAATAGTCCCTGCACTAAACAAAAATGCACTAAGAGTTATTGCTTGCGCTCATTACCCGAGTTGCCTACATATCTTCTATGACCACTTTTATATGTAGAGTTAGGGTTGACTGTAGTTCACTCGTTATCAAAATGAATGTTTGTTCTATTGTGAAGACAACCGACTTTTGCCACTCAACCTCACAACTATCGTTTTCACTTTTACCCTTACGGGTAACACTATAGTTACGAACTGGCCCATACGTAGTTAGATACAACCAAGGGTTGGAATGAAACACTCTTACATATGAAGATGAAGCTCATTAGATTTTCAAAGTTTGACAAAATGATACAAGGATTATTACCAGAGTTTGCCCTACTCTATTGCTAATCGATGTCCTCCCTAGACCTAATGTGAAACAACTAAATATCCAAATAAGTTAAGTTTTTCAGACTAAGTTTTTTTTGAAAAACATTTCCTTGGTTAGCAATAGTGTAAATAGTCACTGACTAGTTGTTTTGACTATATGCAACAATTTGCATAGCAGATGACAATAAGACCAATCTTTTGTTCATCTCTTCTAGGCTAGGAAAATGCAAAATAAAAGTCTTTCAATTAATTATCTGAAAAGATTATTAAATTAAATAAATAGTTCTGCCTTACTACGAAACACTCTTACATACGAAGATGAATCTCATTAGATTTCCAAAGTTTGGCAAAATGACATAGGGATTATTACAAGAGTACGCCCTACTCTACTGCTAACTGATGGCCTCCCTAGACCTAATGTGAAACAACTAAAACAATATCCAAATGAGTCACGTTTTTTGGACTAAGTTTTTTTTTAAAAACATTTCCTTGGTTAGCAACAGTGTAAATAGTCACTGACTAGTTGTTTTGACTGTATGCAACAATTTGCATAGCAGATGACAATAAGACCAATCTTTTGTTCACTCTTCTAGGCTAGAAAAATGCAAAATAAAAGTCTTTCAATTAATTATCTGAAAAGATTATTAAATTAAATAAACGATTCTGCCTTACTTTTTATACTATTACAACATAAAGAAGTTACCTATACATTTTACCTAGGAAAATAACACTAAATAGTCAAGGCGGAAAACAATGGTGTCAAAACCGCCTTATTTTTTAATACTATTACAACATAAAGAAGTTACCTATACATTTTACCTATAGGAAGATAACACTAAATAGTCAAGGCAGAAAACAATGGTGTCAAAACAATATTTTTACTCAAATTACAAGTTGATAGAACTAATATGAAAACACCCTTAAATTAATTCATGGAAGAGACGATTAATTATTCTGAAGGTTTATATGTATTTGTATTTTCTAAGCTAGAGAGAATACGTTTTCAACTGTAGATGATTTATATGCGAGATTAAATAAAAAATTAACCTATCATTATGAAATGGTTTTCATAAGCTAAAAAGTAAGTAGCAGTTCCTTTGCTAGACCTTTCCAACCAACTTTATTTGTAGGGAGTAAGTAGCAGTTCTAGAGGTGGAAATTCAGCCATTTGTGGTGGATGATATTGCTGCAAGCTATGGAAAATACATGGTTCTTCTAGGAGAAATTTGGGAAGCTATATCTCACAAATTTTATGAATTTGAAGAAAAATAGAGGTGGACCAAGAGCTGAACCTGGGCCACAAGCTAATTAGAAAGACTTTCAACAGGGTTTAGGGAAGTTGACACTACTTTTCACGGATCCAACAAGTGCTTAAATACAAAAACTGGATACTTTTCTATCACTCAGGCCAATGTTGGAAGAAGCCATCGAATTTGTAACCCTTCATCTTGAAGGCATAACACATGAATGGTGGTACCATGGGTTGAAAACTTAAGGACATAATCTCATCAATTCCTATGGTGAGTTCAGTAGCATGTTGATTGAGAGGTTTGATAGAGCTGATTTGGAAATTCATTTGCGGGAATTAGCTCATCTGAAACAACACAACTCCATGGATGACTATGTGGCTGAATTTCATAAGTTATTTGTGATGGTACTTGATGTTACAGAAAGGAGACTTGTGTTATTTGTTGAAGGGTTGGCGGAACCACTCAAGGGTTTGGTGAAAGCTTTCAACTCTACTTCTCTTCAGGAAACCATGAAAAAGGCTTTGGACTTGGAACCATCAATCCCAAAGGGTAAATTCCAACTTGTAGGACAGCCAAAACCAACATCTTATGGGAAGCCAATGACATCAACGTTTGAGCAACAACAAAAACCATTTTAGCAAGGGGTTTCTCTGCAGAAAGAGTTGCCACAAAAACCAAGCAAAGAAGTAGAAATGAGAAATGAATCCAGAGGGAAGAAACTATACTTCACTTGCAAGGATCCATGGGAGTCGGGACATAAGTGTCTTCAAAAAGGATATGTGTATTACATAAAGTTGATATCAAATGATGAGACAGAAGTGGAGGAACTTGAAGTAGAAATTAAAGTAAGAGTACCAGAACAAGAGAGTAGGGAAGGAGATAGTTCAAGAGGCACCCTTGCCACACTTATTTTATAAGGCACTTGTGCTATACTTTCTGGTCCACCAATATATTATCCTTTCAAAATTCGTGGAGTCATGCATGGGAATAAACTCACAGTGCTGGTTGATAGTGGGGCAACCGATAATTTCATAGATGGGGCGCTGGTCGCCAAAATTTGTTTGAAAACAGAGGATGTTGATGGATTCAATGTTGTTGTGGCTGATGGTTCTACTATTTCTTGCACTAGGAGTCAACAGTTGGAGATTGCACTCGGTAATCACTAGATGTGTGATGACTTCTATGTTGTGGGCATAGGGGAAACATATATGGTCTTAGGGGTGCAGTGGTTACATTCGCTTGGGGAATTCACACAAAATTACCAAACGATGGAGCTAACATTCAGATCTGACGAAAAAGAGGTTGTGCTTCGTGGTATGGCCATTGGAACCTCTATAGTTGTCACAACCAAAAGGATGGAGAGTTATTTTTGTGAAGGACAAGTAGCAAGGGCAGCCTGATGATTAGCTTTAGAAGCCCTCCGTACCTTCTTAGTGTATGGTAAATTGGGTAACACCATTTTGAAATTCGTAGTTTATGTCTACGCATAGTAGGGTGTTTTTGGAATTAAGCTATATATAGATTTGCCACCCTTGGATGTATGATGGAGAAGTTCATAGGAATATCAGAGTAGCACAACATAAGCATGGTGGAGTAACTCCAAATGTGGGCATTTGTGCAAAGGGTCATCAACAAGATATGAGTGAAGTGGTGATAGTATCCTCTCATCAAATGTTCGAAACAACGCACTCATGACAGCTACAGCTTTGATGCTGCTGTCATCACCATTATCAACCACTACATTACTCCATTTGCATCCATACAAGTGGATTTGCAGGGATGTCTAGACATGGGAAGGAGAACTTTTCAGTTTGGGACTACTAATGGGGAGTTTTCAACCCATTCATAGCTGCCCAGCAGCCCACCACTTCTACATTGATCATACTACCGAATGCAACACGGGTTTGTCATTTTTGTATCTGTTACATCATCTTTACATTGTTGCTTTTGATGATTTCAGTCATTAACAGTTGCAATTCTACAAATTTCAAGGAAGTTTGCAAATTTCCATGGTTCATTTGGGATTTAGGCATTTGCAGAACGGTTCAGGGATTGCTCGAGGACAAGTAATTTTGGGAAGGGTGGACTGTAATGTGCCATTTTTTAAATTAAATAAAATCAAGGGACAAAAGCCTATTGTTATTTCTTGTAGGCTAAGGGGGAGGGATTAATGAGGGAAATAATTTAATAATATTGTTTTATGTTGTCCAAAAGTCATTTTATTTAATAACATGGAAAAATGACATTTGTTCATTATTATTATTAAGGCCAAAAATGTGTATTAATTACATGGCCAAAAGTAATTATTATTATGAGGGTGAAAAAATGAATATTTAAATAGAAGTAATTGTAACTATTTTTAGGGTTAGGGTGAGTTGGAAAAATGAATTTAATAAAAGGACAAAAGTGGGACAAGCATTATTATTATTGATTATTTACTTTTACCATTAATGACTTAATTCATAATTCTTTCAACTTTTGCTCGAGGACGAAAACCCTCAATTGTAGTCGGATTAGAGGATGAAACCCTTCCAATCTATTGAGGTAGCTCCATACAGGGGTTACGAGTGTGCATATCAACAGATGTTTCATAAATGTATTGGCTAGAAACACCAACCAGCTTTCAGATTTTTGATGAGGATGGAAAAAGCAATAAAACTCAGAACACAGTGCCCTAGGCAACAATGTTTCATCCCTAGGGCAGATCGCAGCACTTTTGGGCGATTTTTGGCTGCCAAACCACTATTTAGGGGCTGGCATCACCCTTCCAGCCCCAAGTGCTGCTGTACAAACCTAACTGTTGCTATCAGACCGGAGCAGAGCTGTTTCAGACTTGCTGTACCTTTTTACCGCCCGTTGTATGGATGCCGTACAGTTTCAGACCTGCTATACGTGCAACCTATCCTGCCATACTGTTCTAGGTGATTTTCAGCTTGGGTTTGGTGGGAAATCAGAGATAAATTGGGTTTTTTTTGCATTGCCATGCTGCTGAGTTTTCCATACCCAAATAAAAGTGCCTGCCATAGCAGCAAAAGTAGATTTTGCAGCCAGCCGTACCCTACAGAGCTGCTGTTACAGCAAAGGGGGTAAATCTGACCAAGGGTAAATCTGACCAATTTTGGATTAGGGTTTCAGTGAATGTAAGAGGGAAAAAATCAGTTTTTATTTGTTTGTTCTTTGTACTTTCAAATATTGAACAAGGGGTCTGATTGGACAGCATATGTCCTCTTACATGATTATTGTTAATTGTTTGAATGCAATTTCAGTTTTGAATAAGTTGCAATAAACAAAAGGATTTCCCAGAATTTAGTATTCATCTCTGAAAGGGATGTTTCATACATGACATCTAACGATTGAAAAACATTGTAAACCTTCACGTAGACTTAGACTATAATATCTTTTGTAATGTAGAAAACAAAGAACAAAACAATTGATAAAGTCAATTAATGCCTCATAAATTAGAAAAAAAAAAACTCTTGCCTTGCCATTTATTATATGTATGTGCAAAGAGTATATGAAGAAAGTGCATAGCTAAATTGATTTATAGGATGTATAGATGTGTAGACTTGTACAAATGATTGTTTATATGGATGTTAAGTTTTGAAATAATTTCCCCTTTGTTAAAAATTGATACAGATAAAGAATTTATTTATGAACTTGTAAATATAAACAAGGTTTTATGGAGAGATGTCGGCAAAATTGGGATGGGTCAAGCCTAGTCGTCTACAAACAAAATCCATAGACGATGGGCTCAATAAAATTGAGCAAATACTCCACACGTTCCCACCACATGTCATCAAGAATCCATCCTTTCACCTTTGTGGCCTTCTCACTATTTTTCTGCCTCCATACACTCCAAATGTTGTTGATGATCATGCTACTCAATGCCCCACACACCTTAACAAGTCGTCTCAAGATGAGGGTGTGTGAGGCAAACCGAGTCTCAACAACCTAATACGAAATTAAAACAATAAAATTAAAAAAAAAATGTTCAAATTACAAACTTAAAAAATTAAATTAAAAATATACATGATTCATGAATGATTAAATAAAATGTTACCTTCAACAAATGCAACCTTGAGAAGGCCCTAAAGATGCCTTGGGACGTGATCGTTGCGTATGAACATTTAGATCTCGCTCGCCTTCTCATAGACTTGTTTGATCTAGTTGATTTTTGTCCCCAATTTTTGCAACATAATGTTGAGGGAATGAACGACACAAGGTGTCGAAAATATGTGCCCATACCTTGCCTTAACCAACATGCTGGGAAGTTTGCAATTTTTAGCTTTGTCCGTTACAACTTGGACAATGTTTTGAATCCCAATCGCCCCAATGGACTCTATCAAGATGTTGACAATGAATCATGCATCCTTCACTTGCTGCTCACAATCAATGCCCCTAAAAACCTTACCTCGTTAGGGCTCATTGCAACCACATTAATCAATGGTCTATTTACATTATCTTTCTGTTCATTGAAAATGATGGACACCTTTGTTTCGATTTACGAATCCCTGATGGGCTTCAATTCATTGTCAACATATTTTCTTTCTTTTGTCAACAAGGTGGTTTGCACTTTTTCATACCTTGGGCCGGTGAACCTTTTAGGGGCAACATTGATAGATCTCACCATATTCTACTAGTATGGTGATCTAACAACATTAAGTGGCAGCCCACATGTGTAAAGATAGCGCACAATACTCTGCTCTACTATGTCCTTGGATTCATTATGGAATGACCTTTCCAACGGGCTTGCATCTTTTGTTCTCTTGCGACCAAAAGGTGAATCCTCTTTCTCTACAACCATGACGGGTGTAGCAAGAAATGGGTGTGATGGGGGCACCATATTAACACAAGACAGATCAATAGGGGCCGATCCTTTCTTTTTCAAAAGATGTTTCACTCTTTGCATAATAATGGCATTTACTTCTTGCTCTTTGATGGTTGCAAGGATCTTTACGTGTGGCAAGCTCTTTCTTGGCTTTTCGTTTATGCTTGGCCCACCACAAAACTTTGATTCCAGCATTAAGAATCACACACAAATGGGCTTTCATCTTACTGTACAAGCTCTTGTATTTACAATTACTCTCTGAGCAAAACCAAAGGAAACACCCTCCAGTAGGCAGCTGTTCCAACGCCATCACATACTTCTAAAGAGGTGCTCGCGGATCGGTTTTGAAGGCTATTCCTTGTCCCACTGAACTAGCACTTGCAGCTTGAGACATTTTCGCAAATCCTATAGCCTCTGGTAAACAACAATAATATTGCTATTAATTTATTAAAACTTAAAGCATATGGTATTTATTGAAATAATGGTTAAAACTTAAAAGAATAACAATTTTTTTTTTAAAATCTAGTTACAAACATTAAAAAAAAAAAAAAGCCACAAAACTGAAAACCTAACTTAAATTAGCGAATTCTCTTCCTTGCAAGCTCCTTAAACTCCTTGGCACCAAATGGGTAGAGGTAGTATTGGATGATTAGCAAAGGGAAGAAGTTTCAATCCTATGCAATTGAAAAAATCAAGATGAGAGAACAAAAATGCAATGAGAAGTAAAAATGCAGTGAAAGGTAAATGTGGTGTTGTTGTTTACTTTTGATAAAATGAGTGTGAAAGCTGATTTTAGGGTTGAGAATCCACTTTTGTTTATTTTTAATTGTATTTTGAAGTCCATGTTTGACTTTTTATTAGGCGAAATTGAAAAAAAAAAAAAAGACGATTTTTGTTTGGATACTTGGCAGATATGCCTAGGATACTTCCCTAGGACTGTGAGTATGCCCAGATACGTCCAAGGACATATCCACTCATATCCACAGTCCCAGGGAAGTATCTTGGACGTATCTCCACCATATCCAAGACGTATCCATATCCTTTGTTGTTTAGTATCGTATCTAGGGGGCTCTACAACAGTATCAAGTACAAGGATGTGGACGTATCCGGGCATACTCACAGTCCCAGGGAAGTATCTTGGACATATCTCCACCATATCCAAGACGTATCCATATCCTTTGTTGTTTAGTATCGTATATAGGGGGCTCTACAACAGTATCAAGTACAAGGACGTAT
Source organism: Torreya grandis (assembly GCA_037957365.1). Classification (NCBI taxonomy): domain Eukaryota; kingdom Viridiplantae; phylum Streptophyta; class Pinopsida; order Cupressales; family Taxaceae; genus Torreya; species Torreya grandis. The sequence continues at coordinate 374,398 of JARHVA010003989.1, read as the reverse complement.
CCGGTCATATCCACAGTCCCAGGTAAGTATCCTGGACGTATCTCCACCATATCCAAGACGTATCCATCATCTTTGTTGTTTAGTATTGTATCTAGAGGGCTCTACAACAGTATCAAGCAATGTAGATTAAAAACAAAAAACAGCCAATGCCTTAACTATGCATTTTTGAAAAAAAACATAAAAAAATTGCCATTATGCTAACTTAACTTATTTTGGATTTTTGAAAAAATACCATAAAAAATTGCCATTACCCTAAAACACATTTTCATCAAAAAACAAAAGATAAGAGCCATAGTCACAAGGTTTGGCCGAATTTGCAAAATATCCGGCCGTATCCGGATTTTTTGGGCAACTCAAATAAGTTCGTCCAAGTCAGCTCTGTCTTTTTAAAAAAATAATAATTTTGCTTTATTTTATTTTTTAAAAGTTTTCTGCACAAAAAAAGGCCTAGAAACCATAAATATCATTTATTATTAACATTATATATTATTTTATTAATGCTTTTCATTGTATTTGTCAACTTTACATATTTATGAAACTATGTTCACACACACACAACATATATATATATATATATATATAGTATTTATTCCAGATCGGATTTTTCTGATTTTTTTCAAGAATTCTGGATTTCGGATTTTTTTTGCCCTCCCGAACGGAATCAGATTTCCGAACCTTGTGACTATGATAAGAGCCAATACCCTAACCCACTTTGTATATTAAAAAACCCATAAAAATACAGCCATTACGCTAATCTACTTTGCATTTAGAAAAACAAAACATAAAAAAACATCCCTTACACTAACCCACTTTGTATTTAAAAAAAAAGGAACATAAAATAACACCCATTACCCTAAGCCATTTTGCATTTTACAAATAAAAACATAAATAAACTATAATACATATTAAACATTTAAAAAACTTAACGCACTAACACCATGGGTAATGGCCCACCCATTTTGTATTTTCATTTTGAAAAAAGAAAAAGAAAAACAATATTAAGAAAATGCAAATTTCTAGTTAAAACTGTGTAATTTTTTTTAAATCAACGTTTTGGATCTCACCATCATATTTATGATAACAATTTTCCTAGAATAGGAGGCAACCTTAGTTCTTGGCATCCCTTTCAAAATGAATGTCTCAACAACCAGCTGATCAGGAAGGTGGTTACCACGGCAGATAACATGCATTCCACCTTAGAAAATTTGAGTGATACTGATCTGGTTCCTACACAGGATGCTGGTTGGTTAGAACAAGAAAAAGTTGTCAATGCTGTTTCTAATGTTTATGAGTTTCGGTGCTACTCCAAAGAAGAGCTATTCAAATTAAGATTTGATTTATCATCCCTGCATGGTTGTCCCTGCAGTTCAGCATTGTCTTGTTTTACTATAGTTGCAAAAAACCTTCACAAAAGACTGTTGAACGCCGTCTCTCCTCGCAGTCTCCAGTTTGAATGGCTCAGCCAGACAGTCCAATAGCGTGTGGGTTTCTCCTGTTCGTGCAAATGGTGCAACTTATTCTTCCCTTTCTATCACCTCGAATCTTATGGGCGAGATATCAGGTACTCTCGAACCATGTGTAACTCTATCTGTAGACGTTTGTGTTTCTAGTATTAATTGCAATGCAAAATCTCGCTCCATGACTTCAAATTTTAATCCATCCCAACCCATTCAAACTACATAGTTCATCAACCAAATGATCTTATTCCTTGAGCTTTGAGAATAATCTTTTTACCAACGGCTCGAGTTGTGGTACTTCACATACCAAATCTGTAAAGTCAGCTTTTAATCGTATTTCGGATTTGTCTAACTGTACACATTCTTCTCAGTCCTATTGTTTTTCGGAAATTTGGGTCAAAAAGCCGAGTTCTTGTGTTGATGAAAAAACTACCTGCAGTGAAATTATTGATCTTGTTGTTGTTCTAGAAACCTCCTCTTCGGTTGAATTTAGAGATTCCATCAATCATTTCACCTTATGTGCATAAAAGCTTGTTAGTAACGATGAAAACTCTTTAATAAATGATATTATTCCCCTTGCGGCCCCACAATAACTATTTGGACTCGGTTTCTACAAACGGTGAAAATAGGGTGGACACTATCTCCCATAAAGCTATAGACAATTGGGACAACAAAGTAGTAGTAAATTTGTCTATTTTTCCTTTAGATCGCCCCTCGTTCAATGTCTTAAAGAAGGGTTTAAGATTCGCAGTCACCCCCAAGTATATCCCTAGGGAAGAGTTCTTAATAGAGATTGAAGACACGTTGAAGGTTTTAACTATTGAGTTAGTTGGGGAGTTTAGACATGATTGTGTCTTGGCTTTAAGGAAAGCCAAACCTTTGAAATCTAATATCTCTAGGATGAATGGTTTGCGTTGAGAAATCTCAATATGAATGATAATGATGTTATTAGTAAAGCAGATAAAGGGAATGCAACAATGATATTAAACAAGAGTGATTACAACTTTAAGATGCTTGACCATTTATAGGATAACAAGAGCTATAAAGTGTTAGCTTCTAACCCAATTTTAAAAATCTCCAGAATTGTTAAGAAATCTATAAGTCAATCATCTTTGGATGAAAATAGTAAGAAACGTCTCCTTAAAAAAGACATCATTTCCAGAATTTATGGCGCCCCAAAGATACCCAAGGAAGGTGTCCCGATTGGATCTATTGTCGACACTACCGACTCACCTACTTATGCCTTAGCCTCAGGTTCCTTCCTGGCCAACAAATTAAAACCAAGAGTAGGCAAAATTTCTTCCTTTATCAAACTCTCCATGGGTTTTGTTGATTTTATCAAGGATAAAAAGGTCTTGAAGGAGGAGATTTTAGTTAGTTTTGATGGGGTATCTCTTTTCACAAAAGTTCCTTTGGATGATACAATCAAGGTCGTAGGTAGTCATTGAAGAAGAAACTACTTCACTGGTGGCACTGTTTTTGAAGTCCATTGTCCTTTAATTCTTAGGGGTCATTTATGAATAAATAGAAGGTGTTGCTATGGGTTCTTCTCTTTCTCTTGTTGTAGCTAATTTGTTTATAGAGGATTCCAAAGATTTATTATTAAACTCTTTCCCTTTGAAACCTAAATGGTGGAAAAGATACGTAGATGACACACATGTTCACTGGCCACATGGTTTATTAAAATTAGAAAACTTCTATACCCACTTAAATAAAGTTGTTGACAACATGAAGTTCACAAAGGAACTTGAATCCGATGGGAAACTTCCCTTCTTGGGTGTCCTTTCTAAGAAACCGAATAGGTCTTTCTACCGATAGGTTAGAGAAAATCAACCCACACCGATCTATACCTACATATGGATTCACACCATCATCCATCTAGAAAAAGGGGCTCTTGAAAACCCTTGCTATGAGAGCTTTGAGAAATTTTGATGATGATCTCTTAGAGGATGAGAACAAACATTTCATTGATGTTTGTAAGAAGAATGGTTACAAAGGGAAATAGATAACTAGAGCCTTCAAATTTTTGAGGATTGTTCATGTTAGACTTAGAATCAAGGATGATAACCTTGAAAGACCCATAACCTTCCTCTTGTATGTTGAGTGAATTTCCAATAAAATTGCAATTTTTTTGAGTAAGAACATCTATATGACCTTTCTTCCTCGTAGAAAACTGAGGTGGTTAATCAAGTCATCCAAAGATAATTTAGAACCAACACTTAGAAGTGGAGTGTACAAAATTGATTGTTCTTGCAGGATGTCATATATTGGGGAGATTGGTTGCTCCATCAACATAAGGGTCAATGAACAATTTGCTGATCTAATTAAGGAAAGAGTGGTTAAGTCGGCTTTAGCAAAACACTCATTCAAGATTCGTTATCATATTTGTATTGAGAACGCTAAGGTTTTGATCATAGAGGATCACTCCTTCGAACGACATTTAAGAGAAGCAACATAAATTTGTAAGTGTGATAACAACTTGAATAGGGATGGTGCTCTAGAATTAAACCAATCTTAGGGATTGATTGTTAATACCCTAATGGGTTAATCAACAATTATGCTATCTTTTTTTAAACAGATTTCTTGTAAAACCATTTAAAGCCATCTGGATTAATTATTGCTTGACTACTAAATGTATCTAAGCGCTATAACATATTAACCCACTGGCTAAAATCTGATCCATCAAGTATTCAAGTAATATAATTCAGATTACAAGCTGATTAACTTTTAATCAAAGTACATTAGAAAGAATCAAGTGCAACAATATTGATTTAATCCATAATTCAGCCATGAATAAGCTTAGAACCACTTCTGTTAACATTTCAGAATACTTTACGATATACATAACACTGCTGTGTTTTGTTATCTATCAAATAATAATGTACAATATAGTACAAAGTCAAATATACCATACAATGTGCAACAATACAATTGAGCTTCTAAAATAGCTCCATGATCCGTAAACATAGCATGAGCATAATCCCAATGGTTGAATTAACTGATAGAGAGAGAGCATCATTCAAGTGCTTTACCTCCAATCACAGACCAACGGTCTCCCGCACACCTCCCTACTAGGAGTGGCTTTACCCTTCACGAAGGGGTAGATAGGAACAATGTAGATATCAAGAAATTAACCAGAACCCATGTGTGTAATATCACTATTACATACAACAATCAAATAGACCATGGAATCCATTCTTCTACCTAAATGATATCAACAAATACACGCAAACTAGAAGTACAGTGAAATGACAATGTCTCCGCTATAACATTACATTGGTCAAAGTTTTCGTTATAGAATTCAGATTTAAGAATATGAATCATTTTCACTCCCATAAAGCTCTTTGCTACTAAATCATGACTATCATATGATATCAGGGGATATGTATATGAGTTACCCACTGACATACTCATATAACTACCATCTGTTATCCAAATACAATCTATATATAAAGATTCGAAAATAGGTTATTATAAACTCAACATACATTCATTTATACAACATTCTATGATGCAAGCAAATATTAATCATGAACCTCATTGTTTTTAATCATTAAATCACCAATGTGTCACCATAAATTTATCAAAGAAACTGGATTCCAAATCAGATAGGTTCAATAGACTAGAATAAGCATCAAGTCATTCTAAGTCTCTCGTAACCCATCTTTTAACACTATTCATGCATATAAGTAAAAAGCTGATGTCAACTCACAGTCAACAAAATGATCCACGGATCTTCAAATAATTTGTATCATAATTTAAGACTATATGCTCTCTACATACAACCTCTGCCTTATGTATACTTAAATTGGAGCCATTAAAACATTATAAACTCTGAGAGAGGGTATTCAATATATTCAGGTGAAAGTAGGATGAACCAGTCAATTTCATGATTCGAGTATCAACAAACTCACGGACAAATATATCACAGTCACTATTTCGACTACCATCACCACGATTTCTATAGAGGAAGAACGACACTATTTTACTTGCAATTAGGAGGATGAAATGTGCAAACTATTGATGATTTGTCACAATATTCATCAGTTTTCACTACTTTTTCGTGATTAGACAGACAAACAGTCATTTCTGTGCATTTTTGACTTTTCACAGCTTCCACAACTTTCACAGCTATCACAACTATCACAGCTTGTACTGTGTGTGCGGTGTGATCTCACAGTTTAATTTTTCTCTTGTTTTCATTGCTGGTTGAGCTAAATGCTCCCCGAGGACTCACCCCTCTTGCCCATCCCTGTCACCCCCATTCAAGCAATTCGACCCTCTCCCCCTCTTGTGCTTCACATTTCTACAGACCAGGGGGTAATCAATGACCCCTCAATTGTAGAAGACAATAACATCAAGGCAATAATAAGGTCCTCAACCAAGCACACAAAATTCCAGCGATAGCGGGAACAACCTTATTCAGGATTTGATTGATAGAATCCAATGAGTGGACTCCGCTAACCAGGGACTTCGGACAGAAGTTTGTGACCTCACAAACAGGGTAGCAACAGTGGAATCAAAGAATGCTTCATTGAAAGAAATGATCAACACCAACAAGGAACAAGGTGTTCTCCCTAACGACACCTTACACGCAAAAATTATAGACCTCAAAACAAATAGGAAGAGATCAGATCCCAACAGGGTTCCTTTAAATAGGAAACAGAAATGAACATCCATTCATGGTCATAGGTAGTTAGTGGCAGAGATATAACTCCCCCCCCACCCCTTGGCAACAGTTGAGGAGGTTGCCCAAGCTAAGCTCACGGAAGAGTGTACCAGACGTGCTAGGGCACTGACCCTGAAGGTGAGGGGGCTCCCCCTTCCTTTTTCCTCCTCGGACCCCATGGTCGTTGGGACTTTGTTCCTCAGAGACAATCTGGGTGTCCCTGATGTGACTCTTGATAAAGCTTGGCTGGGTTACAACTCCACACTTTTTTCTCCTGTTCAGGTCTGTTGTTGATCGGCTAAGGGCCCTTAGAGCTAGACAGATATTATTCTCTCTTCCTAGTAAGATCTCAACAGGTCACAGGTTGTGGAGCTCAAACGCTTCAAAGAGTTGGTTATGGTAGCATGACAGGCAGGAAAATGGGTAGTTATCAGGAACCTCAAAGCAGTAATCACAGATTCCTTTCCTCCAAGATGGGACTCCTGTCTTGAGTCTTCTAAATGACAGGGCCGTCGAGAGAGGAGACAGGGTATAGGGATCTCTATCAGTTGTTGGAATGGTAATGGTTCATTTTGGTCATCACTTGGTCTAATGTATGACGCTCTTGGGTCGTCAGACATCCTCTTTGTCACTGAGACTCACGAGAGCCCTGTATGACCTCTCCCAGACATCATGAGGTATCATTGGTTTTCAGCTTGCAGACAGGTGATGAGGAGCTTAGGAGGTGTTAGGGGTTCAGGGTTGTGGCTTGTTTGGTTAGAGATTCCCTTTGGAACAGGAGTTCGGTGGTGGCCACATACGAGTTTGCCAGGTTCATGTGGGTCTGGATTAGAGGTGTTGCCCCCCTTCCCACGGACAGGGACATCTACATTGCATTTGTTCCTTCCCTGCTGCTTCCTCATCGTATGCTAACAATGGCCCTGATGGTGACCCTTTTACAGATTTGTATGTCGATATCACTCAGTATCAAAGTGGGGGAAGTCATCCTTTTAGGGGGCTTCAATGCCCACACTAGAGCCCTCTAGAACCCTCTCCACGACTATGCAACGAACATGTTCTGCACCCAAGAAATAGATCCAAAGTCAGTGGGACTTCATAGGATGTCAGATGATGATTTGGGGCCTTCCACGGCCTATGGTCGATGCCTTTTATAGTTGGGCGAATCTCATGAGTTATTGATCCTAAACGGGCTCGCTGGTTTCCCCGACTCGCTTTTTCACATGCTGGCCTCATGGTGGGGGTGCGAGTGTGGTGGATTATGTCATGTCTAGTCAGAACCTTCTGTCACTCATCCGTCACTTCTCTATTTCCCCCATCCCCTTTGCGGACCATGCTCTTCTTTCTCTCTCTCTCCAGGTTGGTATCCCCCTACCGTTACTGTTCCCTTTCATAGCCTACCCCATACTGCCTTACAACTTGATGAAGGGGACCCCGATACCTTCTTTTCCCCCATACGCCAGCTACTCCCATCCAAGGCCCAATTCTTTTCACTTTCTTCCATCATTTGGGAAGCAACCCTCATGTCCTTTCCTAGCTCCATCCGATCCACTTCCACCTCCCACCAACCTAATAATATGAGATCTTGTCCCATGAACAAGCGGTATGACGATGAATGCAAGAATCTTCACCCCCAACTCCTACACACTTTCATCCATGCCCATTCCTCCTACCCCATCCTAAAAGCCTCCTATCGGTGCCTCCTTCATTGTAAGAAACGCCTCTTTATCTCTTAGAGAAGACAAATCTCATGTGCTTCCCTCACCTACTCTCCTAAACATTTTTGGCGCACCATCCTTCCTCACCACTCTCCCCTCCCGTTAGAGCTTAACATCAATTCCATGATCTTCCACACTTCCACTCTCTATGATATTCTCGCGCAACCCCAAATCAAGGTTGCTTCTCTGCCCTCCTCTTGCCACTTATTCACATACAAGAACATTAGAGACGCTGTTAGGGTGATGAACAGTAGCAGGGGAATTGATGAGGAGGGTTTCCAAGCAGAATTCTTTAAGCACGGATTTGGTGCACTAGGTAGTTACTTGGTTGATCTCTTCAACGACGTGGTCCGTTCAGGTTTTCCATCGGTTTGGTTACATCACACTATTCATCCGATTCACAAATCGAGCTCCAGTTCATACCCTAACAACTACAAGACGATCATGGTTGGCCACGCGTTCTCGAAATTGTATGCGACAGTTCTCCATATACAACTCTCGAGGGAGTTGGAACAGAGACACCTTAGAGCTAGGGGACAGGCAGGGTTTCGACCTGCTCATCAAACCATTGATCATATCTTTAATCTTTGGGCCATCATTGAGGAGGCATGCCATCGCTCATCAAAAGTCTACTGCTGTTTTGTGGACTTTCGAAAAGCGTTTGACTCTGTTCCTTGGGGGCCCTTACTCGAGAGGCTCAAAGACATTGGCATATTCGAGACCCTTCTGAGCACCACCATGTGCCTATACGAGACAGTCCTCGGTCATCTCCGCATGGCTCATGGGACATCTGATTTCATCAGGGGTACCATTGGGGTTACAACAGGGTTTGCCCCTTGTCCCCCACTTTATTTGGGATATACATTGATGAGTTAGAGACTTTTCTTCACGAGCATATCCAAGATAGTGATGGGTGCCTCCTCCACCAGGTTCGGATATCTATCCTCTTGTTTGCAGATGATGTAGTTCTCCTAGCTTCATCCCTCGAGGGTTTACAACCACATTTCGATGCCTTGGCTCTCTTTTGTGATCTCTGGTAGTTGACAGTTAATTTGGAGAAAACCAAGGTCATGATGTTTAATGGTTTGAAGACCTCCCACCTCCATTTCATTTGCAGGGGAAAGGAGGTTGAGATCACCACTTCCTATACTTATTTGGTAGTGCAATTTTCTGGTCCATGTTTCAGCTTGAGGCAAGCCCTTCAGCCTAGGATAAACAAAGGATATGGTTCTTTAGCCCTTCTTGAACGACAGTTTTTTAGACATTACTTTCAAGGTATCTCATCCAAGATATCCCTCATGGATACATTTATTAGACCCACGGTTCTTTATGGATTTGTAGTTTGGGGGCTTTCTTTGCTGGAGGGTGATTGGGCTACTGTCGAGAGGGTCCAAGGACATGCTCCGCCGCATTATTAGATGTAAGCAGACAGTTCCCCAACACATTATCCTTGTAGGGTTTGGAGCTCGATCCTTCCGATTGGAGATTATATTTGATCTGGTTTCTTTCTTACATTGTATTCAGAGCTTTTCTGATTCAACGAGTGGGCATGACAGATATCCATACTTAGCCTACTGTTCTTCAGAGACTCTTGTCCTCTTGGCTCCCTCGATGGGTGTTTGATGTTGGTATATAGGGGTTTATGATCTATTAGTCTGTGGGTATAAGGATGGACCGCCTTCCTCCATTCAAATTCTCCTTGTATGCACCAACTCATCTTCTTCCCACTAGACAAGAGCCGAACCGAATTATTAGGGAGGATATTTACAGAGAGTTTATTCATACTACTTGGGTAAACCCTCTTGGGGGGCTATGTCCGAAGATGGCATTTTATGCAGAACACTTTTTGGAGATGAGTGACGGGCTTATCATCCCTCCACAATATACATTTTGCCATTGGATGCACTCTCTTCGCATCCCTTTAGGACAATTTCGATTGGGCTCTCACAGGGTTAGGATTGAGACAGATCACCAGATAGATTGGGCAGACATGATTTGTTAGTTATGTAGCATCCAAGAGATTGAGTCTGAGGAACACTTCATCTTCCATTCTCCCATATACCATGAGATCAAGGGGAGATTTCATTGCCTATTTAGGAGGACACAAACTCTTTCTGACTTCTTCAGATATGAGGACTAGAGATGTTTAGCTTATATGTACAGGTAGCTCTTAAGCTTTATGATTATTTTATTCAGAGACCCACTAGACCAGATTCCACCTAGCGGATCACTTCTGTCTTCACGGTGCTACCTTCGGGGAGAGGCACTAAGCGACAGATTGACATTAGTTCAGCCTCACATTCCAGATTAGTGCGACGTAGAGAGACTATCCACAATTTGTCGAGATTTCACCAACATACCCATTTTAGACCTGGCATTAGGAGACAGACTAGATCCACCAGATCCTCGCAGAGGACTTTTCCTTCTCGGGAGTGGAATGGAGGACAGACCAAACATCCTACTTCCTCGTTGGGTCATCCTTCTATTCAGAGCTTCTTCTCATCGGCCTCATATGCTAGGAGAGTTGGATCGAACTCTTGATGGACCCCTTCCTGGTTCTTCCTCTTAGGGTTCATTCCTGCTTTCCTGATGTTTAAGGATTTTCGTGGGTTGCTCATTTCTTCTGCTTCTTTCTTTGGCTCTGATCGTTGTTGCTCTTTGCTCTATTTTGTACTATTTATTTCAACATTGTTCTTCTCGTTTTTGGAGACTTTAATGGTTTCCCGCTTGTTTTTGACACACTTTTGTAATCTACAGTCCCTTTGACCTACCTTTGTGGTCATTCGTTGGACATTAATATAGTTATCTTATCTTCATGATTAATACTAACTAACAAATTAAGAACAATCATCTTCTCCTTCATAACATAACTGATATAGAAACATTTCCTTGTTTATACATTTTACACAAAATTTTTATTTTCACATACTGCTGTGCAAGACATCCTCATACAATCATTATAAGTTTATTTAGGAAACTCTATGTATACTAACTTCCTATTAGCACGTGTTTTTTTTTAATAAAAAAATCTATTATTCATGCTCATACATATATAGGTGTCTATACATCAAGTATTGAAAGCTTCAACTCTCGTATATGAGCCGACCTCAAACCCGTGTCATCAAAAGATTAAGACAACATAATAAGCTCAGCTCACCTCCACAATATTTACACAAATGAATATACTCTCTTTAAGATACTAATTAAGCATACCTTTGGATTGACATCTCCCAACCAGATTGTTAAGTGTAGGTACTTATTCAAACATCTCCACACACACACACACACACACACACACACACACATCCTACAAGGTTGTGTAACCTTCCGTTAAACCTACAACTGGTTATAAAAAGAGATTGTTATGAGTCCAAGTATGACATTCCATTTTAAGATTATATATACTGTCACACACACCACTAGATATTACTAACTTCACAAACATATGTGAATCACAAAGGAATACATATACACTTAGTATTCTCCCAATATGTATTAATTATATGGTAATACTCTGATTGCACATGTACATGATTCCCTAAAAGTCCATTCTGCATATAAAAACTCATATGGTATTTATATCTCGATACACAAACACACACATGAATATATTCGTACGTATATATGCATGCATCTTGATAGTTTTATATTCATCTATTCCCGCCCTTTCATCTACAACTTCTAATAAATACTCAAATTATTATCAATTTAATGAACCCAGAGCAAATCTAAATACAATTACCATAACACTGATTTCTTCCAATTCCTACAGTGGAATAAAACTTTTTAAAGCCTAGGCAAAGACGTACTCAAACTTCAATCTTCTTTTGTTCATTTCTCAAAAACCCTAATACAAACAATCAATCCAAGTGTACATGGGTTATAATTATCCAAAGTAAGTCTCTCTACTGATAAATGCTCGAGGGTATCGAAGAGGGAAGAAATATAAATATCATTCAGGTAATGCCGTACGACGAAATAATAAAACCTGAAAATGCACATAAACCAGTTCCTTATTAATTATCGCTCGGCCCTTAGTTTTATAGACCTGTTGACCTAGGCTTTTTAGAATATAGAAAAAATTGCTATTATCTAACATTTCACTCATTCAACGAACAAGATAATATATTTTAACGAAAGGAAAACCAACTTGGATACCAAGCTTTGGCCGTTGAAAAGGTGAGGTGTAGACCCCTTTCTCTCCGAAATGCCAAGCTCTTTTTTTAATTTTTCTCCAGTGAATCTGTTGTGATGATCTCTTTCCTCTCTCGCCTTCATTCTTATTCCTTTCTTCCCCTTCATGCATGTCTTGCATGACCTCCATAATATCCTGCTATTTGGCAAACTAATGATGATGCAACTTCCCTAATCAATGCACCACTTCATTCCTTTTCCTCTGTTGAATGCATAGTTTGAACTCCGTATAAGCATGACAGTTTAAAACTCTATCATTTCCCTTGGCAAGGTCGAACCTAACAATCATAATGATAACCCAAAACAAAAACCCTAATTCGATTCCCTTCTTACCTTTTGTCCTTTGAAAATACACTTAATAATAATAAATCTATAAACTTCCAAACAAAACCTAATTTTAATTTCCCTTACAAGTTCGTGATGTACTTATATACCTGAGTATGCAAAAGATCATACTGTATAAAGCTTCGAAGTAATATCTGAATCAACTTGCTTTGGGAAGTGTTTTATTTGCTTATATTAGACTTTTATGCATTGTTGCCTTTATGACAAAATGATATCAAAATCAAGGTAATTAAGCAACAATCTAAACAAGATAAGCAACACTCAAACTAGCAATAACAATAATTATAGTCAAGATTATAAAGGCATAGTTGAATGAAATAAATCAAGCAATCTAACATAATCCAAGTTATATCACAAAAGCATAACATAAACAACTAAGATAATGAATAAACAATTCAATTAGATCAATACATTCATGCCTGCCAGATACAATGCAGTGAGAATGGACACAATACAATAGAGGTTTAGCATACAGTGCAAATCACATATCATAATGAAATCCAAGCAACAAGACTCAACTGTTACCAAACAACCAATGCAAGTAACATTTATTTCACTCAAATAACTGAATGTGGTGTGTGCACGGGTTCAGTGGAGGCCTCTCAACCCCTGTTGTTGGTATCCACACCCCCCTCTCCAATGATACTCTCTCTTTGAACTGTTTGTGAGGGCAGGATAGTCCTACATCCACCTCATCAAACAAATTGGTAGTTAGTCCAAACTTAAAATAATCATCAGCATATAACTATAATAAACTGTTGAATGCAAGTAATCTGCAAAATCATGATCATAAAGCATAATAAGACATGCAACAACTATCTATCTAGATACTGATTTTGAAATAAGTAATATAACTGTCAATCAAATATCTTATACAAATCAAACTCAAAAATAAATATCAACACTACCAATTATTAATCTATAATTCATCATTAATGCTTAAATAATTTGTAGGGGAAACTCGATGTTACATCGTTTCCTCCTAAAATAAGTCGTCCCGATGACACTTGTTTCAAAAATAGTTCAGAAAATAAAAACAAAGCCCAACAAAATATAAATAATGTTCAACAGAAGTATTATTTGAATAAATGAGAAAATAGCTCCAACAATTCCTCATAGTCCTCCCATGTAGCACTATTCTCAGAGTATTAGTTGCATTGGACCTTGCACTGATATTTCTCTATTATGCAAGCTAAGCTTGCGAGTATCAATTATTTTGATTGATTCTATTGTGACTACCTCTGGATTCTGACCTTGTAATGCATTCTAATCCAAAACATGGGTAGGATCAACAATATACTTCTTAAGATATGAAACATGCAAAAACAATATGCATTTGAGCTAAAGCTAGTGGCAATGCAAGGCTATACGCTACAGGGTTATTCAGTTTAGAACCACAAAGGGTTCCACATATCTAGGTGATAATTTTGCTGATTTTTCGAAGTTTATTGCAGTCTTTTGGAGTTTGATCCATAGAAAAATTGTCTCCAATTGAGAATTGTCTGGTTCTTCTTTTCTGATGAGCATAACTTGTCTACCTATCATTGGCTTTAACCAATCTTTGCCTTATTAATTTTACTTGCTCTTCTATTTCAACAAGTATATTAGGTCCAAAGACCACTCTGTCTTCCAATTTATTTTCGTTGATTGGTGTTCTACACCTTCTACCATATAATGCTTTGAAATGAGCCATTTTAATTGCTGATTGGTATGAATTGTTGTAAGCAAACTCGATCAATGGTAGGTATTCTTCTCATTTGTATTGCCGATCCATGCAATACATATTCAAAAGATCCTCCAAGATTTGATTTATTCTTCTCACTGTTTGCCCATCCATTTTTGGATGGTAAACTGTACTAAAGTTCAGCATAGTTTCCAAAGCTGAATTTAGAGTTTGCTAAAATCTTGAAGTCATCTTAGGGTCTTTATTTGAGGATCTTTTTTGGAAACCCTTGCAAGCTATAAACTTATTTTACAAATCTCTTGGCAAGCATCAATACATCATTTGTCAAATTATGAAGAATGAAATGAGCTACCTTGGTAAGTTTATCCACAACTACCAAGATCATGTCATGATGGTTTTTAGACATAGGCAAATCTTGGACAAAGCCCATACTAATAACATGCCACTTCCATTTTGGTATGGAATGCGGGTACAACAATCCAACAGAATGCACATGTTCAACATTGACTCGTTGACACTTCAAGCATCTGGTCACAAAATCAGCTGCATCCTTTTCAATTTCTTTTAAGAAATACAATGGTTTTAACTTTGCTAGCAGTTTAGTCACTCCAAGATGCCTTGAATAAGGAGCATTGTGCAATTTCTTAAGCACAATACTTCTTAAATTTTCTCTGTTAAGCACATATATTCTGCCATTAAACCTCAGAAGCCCATCACACTCAAATTGAAAACCTTGGTATCTACAATCTTGAGTCTTCAACCAAAGCTTTCTTACCCTGCTTGTAGAATTCATCTCCAGGTGAGAATTTTGCTACTTGATCTCGAAAAGTACTCTTTATTGTATCCAAAGCCGCAATGTACTTTGCATCTGCAATTTGTTCTCATTGCCCTTAATATAGTTGATGTCGAAATCATAATCAGACAAAAACTCTAACCACTGCCTTTGATGAGCATTGAGGTTAGGTTGGGTGAATATATACTTGAGACCCAAGTCATCAGTCTTAAGTTAAAAAAGCTTACCCAACAAATAGTGCCTCTAAATTTGCAACATATGAACTATGGTAGCACGTTCGAGGTCATGAGAAGCATAATTTTGCCTCGCAAGGTTTCAGTTTCCTAGATTCATAGGCCACAATTGAACCATCCTGCATGAGAACTCCTAAACCATCTCTTGAAACATATATTACAACTGAAAATTGACTATTTGGATCCAAAATTCGTAACACTGATGCAGAAATACGCTATTTTAACCATTCTGCTTGAGAACTCTTAAAACGTTGCTCTTTCCACTAAAGATAGGTAATTGGGTTAGCTATCTTGGAGAAATTTGGTACGAACTTCTTGTAGTACCCTGCTAAACTCATGAAACTACGCACCTCATGCACATTTTTAGGTGTCGGCCAATCCATAATGGCTCTAATCTTACATGGATCCACTTAAATTTTCGTTGCGGAGATGTGTCCCAAATATTGTACTCTTTTTTGAAAGAAAACACACTCAGACCCAGAAAGCTTGTGCTTTCGCAACCGCTGCAAAACTAACAAATGCTCGACATGCTCTTCTTCACTTTTAGAGTAGATGAGAATATCATCGAAAAAGACCAACACAAACTGATCAAGATAATCTCTGAACACATTGTTCATGAAGTTCATGAATGTTGTCGGTGCATTTGTTAATCCAAAAGGAAGTATTGTGAACTTGGAATGCCCATAACGAGTCTTGAAAGTTATTTTCGGAATATCTTCCTTTCGAATTCTCAAGTGATGATACCCTGTATAAAGATAAATCTTCAAAAACACTGTTGCACCACACATTTCATTGAAATGATCATCAATGCAAGGCAAATGATACTTGTTCTTGATCGTTGCTTTGTTAAGCATGCGGTGGTCAATGCACAAAGGGTTTCTTCTTTCTTCTTGACAAAGACTTCAGTTGCACCCCATGGAGAAACACATGGCCGAATCAATCCTTTGGCTAACATCTTGTGATGTTGTGCTTTTAATTCAACTAACTCAGTTGTTATTCTGTAGGGTGTTTTAGACTGCGGTTCTGACCCTGGAAGGATATCAATGGTGAAATCAAATTCCCTTTTGGGAGGCAGATTTGGGAAATCTTCAACCCAAAATTTTTTGCAAAAAGGGACAGTCTTCTAAAGTAGGTTCTTTAACTTCACCAATTTCATCCATTTTAACTAGGAACGTTTGACATCCCTTATGTTGAGCCTTCTTCAACTGAATGGTTGAGATTTGCTTGAGAGCTTTAACTCCCTCTGATTTCCTTGGATTTTGGTTTGGTTTCTCAAATCATCCAAACATTTAACCTTTTTAAGGAAACATTCAGGCCTTTTAAGGAAACAACTAATTTTGGCTTTGTGCCTAGAGAGCCAATTCACTTTTAGAATCACATCATATGACCGTAATGGTGTTGCATAAAGCTCAACCACTGTGGTGAATTCTGACAGTTTGATTTCAGCTTCTACAACACATCGGTCAACATAGACCTTGGATTCATTCCCATTTTGTACTAACCGTACATTTTCCATAAAACCAACTTTCATAGATAATTTACTTAGCATTCTAGGAGAGATAAAATAGTTAGTAGCTCCTATATCAATCAAAATATTAATTCGATGTCCAAATGGAGTACTTGATACTTCGATGAGAGAGGCTTGAAATTCTACTTGTAAAATTTTCACTGCTATGTGAATACGCTGTTGGAAGGTTCCCTGCTAAGATGTAGAATTGGATGTATTCTTGTTTCTATCATCTGTTTTTCACTGAGAACAATCCTTGGCATAATGATCCCCTCGACAAGTAAAACATCTGCCATGTGGTCCCTTTCTCTTAGTCTTATTAGCACCCTTGAATCATTCTCCGAAATTATCTCGTGGTTTCCTTTTTCCAGAATCATTACTGATTCTTGTATTTTGATTGTTGAACCTTTTTTTGGAATTACCATCTTGTTTCCAGTTTTTTTTCTTGAAGGGTGTCTTGGAACTACCAAACTTATTAAACTTTTCTCTAACCTCTACCAGTGATTTTAGCTTTTGCTTCTACTTGACTGCTTTTTCAAAAACCTGATTCATAGTGGATGGTCCATGCACATCCCACTTCACACCCAATTTTGGGTTTCAAGCCCATATTGAATTTTTTGATTCAGAAACGCTCATCCTTCCGATACTGCGAAACATATTTCAAGAGTTACGTGAACTGTTTCCAATTTTTGTTCATTGACAAATCTCCTTGCGTCAGGTTCTGGAATCTGTCAATTTCTAGTCAAAATAGCGCTGAGGTAACCATTGTGCTTTCAAAAGAGTCGCAAACTGCTCCCATGTGGTGGTAGTAGAATGAAGCTTCATCTCAAGTTTCTTGTTAGCCCACTAAGTTGCTGCTTCACCAGTCAGTTGGTTAGCTCTCCACACAACCCTAGTTACTTCAGAGGAGTTTCGGATTTCCAAATACTTTTCTATCTCTGAATCAAGCTTCAACTTCATCACCTAAAACCGTACCATCAAACTTGGGTGGATTAACTTTCTTTATGTCACGTGTAAGCTTTGTAACAAATGGAGCTCTAACCAATTGATCTTTCTCGTGTCCCTACTCCTGAGGCACTCCCTGTTCTTCAGGTTGTTCCTCTGGAACTTCCTATTCTTCTTCCTCTTTAGGTCCATGAACTTCTCGCTCTAGCGCTGCTATTCTATCTCTAATCACGTTCATGACAACAAGAATTTGATTAAGTTTTGTAGTTTGCTCTGCTGCCAGTTGATTAGAATCAATTGGAAGGTTTTCATTAGAAGGTCCCTCACCAACCTTTCTACCTTGTGCCATTCTCCTCACTGAAATTAGGATAATAATGTTACGTTAGTGGATTCATTAGGTCTAAGAGCTAAACCTAAAACTCTAATGCCACAATGTTAAGATTCCACTGGGTTAACTAACAATTGTGCTGTTTTTTTTACATAGATTTCTTGTAAAACCATTTACAACCATATGAAATAATTATTGCTTGACTACTAAATATATCCAAGTGCTATAACATATTAGCCCATTGGTTAAAATATAAAATATGATCCATCTAGTACTCAAACAATTTAATACATGTTACAAGCTGAATGATTTTTAATCAAAGTAAATTAGAAATAATCAAGTACAACAATCTTGATTTAATCCATAATAAATCCATGAAAAAGCTTACAGCCATTGCTAATAAAAATTCAGAATACTTTACAATTTACACAGCTATTGCTCTGTTTAGTTGTCCATCAAATAATAATGTACAATATAGTACAAAGTCAAATATACAATACAATGTGTACAACGATACAATTGAGCTTCTAAAATAGCTTCATAATCTATAAACATAGCTTGAGTATAATCCCAATGGTTGAATTAGCGGACAGAGGGAGATCATCATCCGAATGTTTTACCTCCAACCACAGACCAATGGTCTCCTACACACCTCCCCATTGGGAGTGGTCTTATCCTTCACGGAGGGGTAGATAGTAACAATGCGGATATCGATAAATTAACCAAAACCCGAGGTGTACTATCACAATTACACACAACAATCAAATAGACCATGGAATACATTCCTCTATCTACATGATATCAACAAATACATGTAAACTAGAAGTATAGTAAAATGATAATGTCTCAGCTATAACATTACTTTGGCTAAAGTTTTCATTGGAGAAATCAGATTTAAGAATCTGAATCATTTTCACTCACACAGAACTCTTTGCTACTGAATCATGACTATCATATGATATAGGGGATAGGTCTATGAGTTACCCACTGGCATACTCATATAACTACCACCTATTATTCAAATATAGTTTATATATAAAGATTCAAAAGTAGATTACTATTAACTCAACATACACTTATTTATACAACATTATATGATGCAAGCAAATATCAATTATGAACCTCATTGCTTTTAATCATTAAATCATCAATGTGTCAACATAAATTTATCAAAGAAATTGCATTCCAATTTAGATAGGATCAATAGACTAGAATAAGAAGTTATTCCTAGTCCCTCTTAACCCATCTATCAACACTATTCATGCATATAAATAAAGAATTGATGTCAACTCACAATCAACAAAATGATCCATGAATCTTCAAATAACTTCTATCAGAATTTAAGACTATATGCTACCCTTTTACAGCCTAGCCCTCATTTATTTCATCGTGCTCTAATGTGAAAGAAGACCTTTCTAAAATAAGGTTGTATTCTGGTTATACTCTACATACAAGATCTGCCTTATGTCTTCTTAAATTGGAGCCATTAAAACATTATAAACTCTGAGAAAATGATATTCAATATATTCAGGTTTACTCTTCATGATTAATACTAACAAACAAATTAAGAACAATCATCTTCTCCTTCATAACATAATTGATATAGAAACATTTCCTTGTTTATACATTTTACTCAAAATCCATATTTTCACATACAACTGTGCAAGACTTCCTCGTACAATCGTTATAAGTTTATTTAGGAAACTGTGTATACTAACTTCCTATTAGCACACATCTTTTATTTTATAATAAAAGCTACTATCCATACTCCTACATATATAGGTGTCTGTGCATCAAGTATTGAAAGCTGCATCTCTCATAAATGAGCTGACCTCAAACCCTGTCATTGAAAGATTAAGACAACATAAGAAGCTCAAGTTACCTGTATAATACCTACACAAATGAACATACTCTCTTTAAGATTCTAATTAAGCATACATTTGCATTGACATCTCCCAACCAGATTGTTAAGTGTAGGTACTTATTCAAACATCTCCATGTTTATATATATCTTACAGGTCCGTGTAATTTTCCATTAAACCTACAGCTGGTTATAAAAAGAGATTGCTATGAGTCCAAGCATGACATTCCATTTCAAGATTATCTATACTGTCATACACACTACTAGTTATTACTAACTTACAAGCATATGTGAATCACAAAGGAATACATACATATACTGTCAGTATTCTCCCAATATGTATTAATTATATGGTTATAAGCTGATTGCACATGTACATGTTTCACTGTAAGTCCATGTTTGCACATGTACATGTTTCAGGCCTGCGTATAAAAACTCGTATGGTGTACACACACACACACACACACATACAGTTTTATAATCCTCTCTGAGTTCATTAAATTGAAAATAATTTGAGTAATTATTAGAAGTTGCAGATGAAAGATCATTAAATTGAAAATAATTTGAGTATTTATTAGAAGTTGCACTATATAGATGAAAGATCATTAAATTGAAAATAATTTGAGTATTTATTAGAAGTTGCACTATATATATATAGTGCAACTTCTAATAAATACTCAAAGATCATTAAATTGAAAATAATTTGAGTATTTATTAGAAGTTGCACTATATATATATAGTGCAACTTCTAATAAATACTCAAATTATTTTCAATTTAATGATCTTTCATCTGCACTATATTATAGTGCAACTTCTAATAAATACTCAAATTATTTTCAATTTAATGATCTTTCATCTATATAGTGCAACTTCTAATAAATACTCAAATTATTTTCAATTTAATGATCTTTCATCTATATAGTGCAACTTCTAATAAATACTCAAATTATTTTCAATTTAATGATCTTTCATCTGCAACTTCTAATAATTATTCAAATTATTTTCAATTTAATGAACTCAGAGAGGATTATAAAACTGTATGTATGTGTGTGTATATATAGTGCAACTTCTAATAAATACTCAAATTATTTTCAATTTAATGATCTTTCATCTGCAACTTCTAATAATTACTCAAATTATTTTCAATTTAATGAACTCAGAGAGGATTATAAAACTGTATGTATGTGTGTGTGTATACACCATATGAGGTTTTATACGCAGGCCTGAAACATATACATGTGCAAACATGGACTTACAGTGAAACATGTACATGTGCAATCAGCTTATAACCATATAATTAATACATATTGGGAGAATACTGACAGTATATGTATGTATTCCTTTGTGATTCACATATGCTTGTAAAGTTAGTAATATCTAGTGGTGTGTATGACAGTATAGATAATCTTGAAATGGAATGTCATGCTTGGACTCATAGCAATATCTTTTTATAACCAGCTGTAGGTTTAATGGAAGATTACATGGACCTGTAAGATATATATAAACATCTCCTATGTCAGTATTCTCCCAATATGTATTAATTATATGGTTATAAGCTGATTGCACATGTACATGTATTCCTTTGTGATTCACATATGCTTGTAAAGTTAGTAATATCTAGTGGTGTGTATGACAGTATAGATAATCTTGAAATGGAATGTCATGTTTGGACTCATAGCAATCTCTTTTTATAACCAGCTGTAGGTTTAATGGAAGATTACACGGACATGTAAGATATATATTCTGCAACTTCTAATTAATCCTCAAATTATTTTCAATTTAATGAACTCAGAGAAAATCTAAATACAGTTACCATAACACAGATTTGTTGCAATTCCTACAGCTGGATAAAACTTTTTGAAGCTTGGACAAAGACATACTCAAACTTAAATCTTCTATTGTTCATTTCTCAAAAACCCTAATGCAAACAATTAGTACAAGTATACAGGGGTTATAACTATCCAAAGTAACTCTCTCTACTGATAAAGGCTCGAGGGTATTGAAGAGGGCAGAAATATTGATATCATTCAGGTAATGCCATACAACCAAATAATAAAACCCGAAAATCCAAGACCAGTTCCTTATTAGGTGTAGCTCGGCCCTCAGCTTTATAGGCCCGAGGATGGAGCCAAGTTCCATTCTCATTTGTATAGACCTGTTGACCTGGGGTTTTTAGAATAAAGAAAAATTTGCCATTATCTGACAGTTCACTCATTCAATGAACAAGATAATATATTTTTCTTTTGCCATTCCAATCTGCAAATAACGAAAGGAAAACCAAGTTGGATACCAAGCTTTGGCCGTTGAACAGGGAAAATGTTAGATCCCTTTCTCTCCAAAATGTTGAGCTCTTTTTTTTTTCCTCACCATCTGCTGTGATGATCTCCTCTTTTTTTATCTCTTGCCTTCATTCTTATTCCTTTATTCCTCTTCATGCACGTCTTGCATGACCTCCATAATCTCTTGCTCTTCGGCGAACTAATCATCATGCAACTTCCCTAATCAATGCACCACTCCATTCCTTTTCCTCTGTTTAACTCATAGTCCGAACTCCATATATGCGCATGGTAGCATAAAACTCTCCGTCATTTGCTTTGGCAAGGTCCAACCTCACAATCATAATGATAACCCAAAACAAAAACCCTAGTTCGATTCCCTTCTTACCTTTTGTCCTTTGACAATACACAATAATAATAAATCTAGAAACTTACAAACACATCCTAATTTTTATTTCCCTTACAAGTTTGTGATGAACCTATATTACCTAAGTTTGCAAAAGCTCATAGTGTATAAAGCTTCAAAATAATATCTAAATCATTCTGCTTTGGGAGGGGTTATTTTTGCTTCCATTAGACCTTTATGCATTGTTGCCAATACGACAATGATATCAAAATCAAGGTAATTAAGCAATCTAAACAAGACAAGTAACACAATCTACCAATAATCAGAATTATAGTCGAGGTTATAAAGGCATGGTTAAATGAAATAAATCATGCAACCTAACACAATCCAAGTCATTTTACAAAAGTGTAATGTAACCAGTTAAGCGAATGAATAAGCAATTCAGTCAGATCAATACACTCATGCCTACTAGATATAATGCAATGAGAATCAACACAATACAATAAAGGTTTTGCATACATGGGCAAATCACGTATCATAATGAAATCAAAGCAACAGGGCTCAATTGTTACCAAACAACCAATGCACGTAACATTTATTTCACTCAAATAATTGAATGTGGTGTATGCACGGGTTCGACGGAGCTCTCTCAACTCCTGTTGTTGGTATCTGCACCCCTTCTCGGATGATAATCTCCCTCTGAATTGATTGTGAGGACGGGACAGTTCTGCTTCCACCTCATCAAACAAACTGGTAGTTCAAACTTAAAATAATCATCAACATATAACCTTAATAAATTGTTGAATGCAAGTAATTTGCAATATCATGATCATAAAGCATAATAAGATATATGCAACAACTTTCTATCTATATACTCATCGTTAAAGAAGTAATATAACTATAAATCAAACAACATATACAAATCCAATTCAGAAATAAATATCAGCACTACCGATCATTAATGCTTAAATAGTTTGTAGAGGAAACTGGATGTGACGATTATTAATTTAATAAAAAAATGACTCCTTGTATCTGGACAACTTCAATTGTAGGGTCTTTGGTTCTCAATGGGTGGATGTTGTCTTGGTTTTCATAATCTGCTACTTCCATTTTCCTTTCCATTCTTCGTACTATCTTCCCTGCTTTAAGATATGAATTTCTCAAGATACCTAGTTGTTTCTTTTCATACTATGTTTAATGTTATTTGAGATATATATTTTATTATCTTTCTAATTTCCCTTCAACATTTAATTGAGTTTGATCTATATTATCAATATATAATACAACAAAAATTTGTTGGTCTTCTTCTATCTTGGTAATTAGTGAAAAAATTAATTATTGTTTAATTCCTTATTATAATAATAAACAATTAATGAATTTCACCTTTAAATATAATCTCGAGTCAACAATCTAGTCATCTATTCTCTTTTTCTCTCAATCTGATTATGGTTCATGGAGTGTGATATGAAAAGTTGATTGAAATTTTTTTACACTGTTTTAACCATAAATCTGTGTTTTATTTTATTATTGAAAAAAGTAAAAACAATTGAGGGAATTATTGAATCAATTATTAATGTATAATCTTTTTATGTAGTTGTACATACCTCTTGCTTTTTCTCTTGCCCTTGCCCTTTCTCTCTTTACTGTTAGTAATTTGACCTGTCAAGGTCAAATTACTCCCTGAATTATTTGAAACTTTCTTAAATCTCGTCAATATCCCTTTGTAGCAAGTGAAACTGATCAATTGTGGTCTAAACGCATTAATTTTGGTAAAAACATCAAACATCGATTGTAAATGGGTCATTATCTTTTCAAAAGAGCATTGTCAAGTTTAAATATGCAGACAATCCATGCATAGGGGTTAATTTTGAGAGAAAGTTGAACTTTCTGGGAGCGACAGATGGTTTCAGGACCTCAAATTTTGTCCAGAGGGTTATCATGACTTGAGGAACCTTATGACAAAGTTTCACGGCCATTGGATGAGTGGAGATACCCGCTGTTTTGTAATAGTCTTTAGCATGTCCGTTGGAGATGAACATTGGAGTAGGCATCGTTTTGGAGTGCTACAGAGGTTTCTAAGTTCAGGTAAAAGCTATAAAATCATGGGATGATGTTGTTACATCATAATTAGACTTTTCAAGAGTTTCACAATTCCAAATTTTAAGCAAACTATGTTTATACAGGGTTTTGTAAGTAAACAGACAAATAGGTCAAAAAGGGTTTTTTTGACTTTTTAAGAAAAATGTGCTTTCAAAGTGTTTTAATAGCATGGTACAAACTCCATGATGATGTTTTCAGGTATTGGGAAGTAGGTGAAGAGTTATTTTCATTTTGGTGAATTTTTCATGTTTTGCAGTTCTAGGCATCCTTCCTAGCCTCTTGTTCAGATGCTCATATTTTTCACCACGTGTGGTGTTTGGCCAAACGCTCTTTGTATGTTTTGAGTACCCTTTTTTAATTATAATTCATGAAAAATTGAGACCATTTGAGTGGTTTTGCTTTATGAACAATCATTAAGAGTATAGGTAGCTCAAAATGCAGTCAAAACCCCACAGACAAATTTCTCCATGTAAATTTTTATATATTTTGAATGACAACCCAATATTTTCAGGGATTTTGGGGGGTCAGTGTTCTATAAATCAATGAAAATTTTTTGGGATTTGGAGGTTTGTACTTCATGAACCATCATTTTGAAAATTCAGCTTCAAAGCCCACCTAAATCTTTAAAAAACTAGTTTTGCAAAACTTTGATTTTATTGCCATCAAATCATCTTATATCAACTTGAAACGTTTTCAAATGTCAATTGAACTCAGAGGATTCCAGAAATGTCAATTTTATGCATGGATATGTACGGATGAGGGCCGAATTCATGTTTTTTGTGAAAAAAACATGTAAAATGAAGTACAATACACTTCAATAAAATCTAATCAATGGAGATAAAAGCCTAAGACTTGTTCTTCATATTAAAATTTTATTTTGGTCAGAAATCATCTCAAAAGTGTCCCAACCAGCTCAATCAAAATGGCTAGTTTGCAGGAAAATGGAGCAAAATAGGCATAGTCAACCTTGTTGACTAAATGACGAAGGTTTTCGCATCAAAATCACATTTTTGACATTTGTTGTTATTTTAAGGTTTTATGGCTTTTTGTTGTAGGTTTAATGGATTTCAAATTCACAGATTGGCTTTTAGGCCTATTTGATCTAATAGGCCTAGTTGGTTAAATGGTCAACTTGAAGAATGGCGTTAAAAATCTATCAAATGAATTAATTTTGGAGTTTTTGGAGTTACCACGTGGAATATATGTTTTTTAAAGTGGATATATCATTCTCAAGTCAATCCACAAGTTCCAATTCATGCAAGTTGAGATAACTAGTCCTTAACGGTCAAATCTTTTCAGTTAACTTTTGACTAGATCATGCTTTACATGCAAGGAGGGACTTTCTTATGTTCCAAAACATGTTCAAACACTCAAGTGGAGTTCTCTTTTGAATATTGACGTGGAATTTCATGCATGAAACAATTTTGAATTGTCAAATGGGTCCCACCACTTTCCTTCCATGCCAAAATTTGAAGATTATGCAAATTTTTATAAAGTTTGGAGATTTTGATGAATTGTTTTGTATTGTAAAAGGTTAGGTCTTGAGTTAACTAACCAAGACTAATCCTTCTCTAAAATCAACTCCATTTTGGCGTTAGGTTAGTTTTAAACATATATATTGGCTTTTTCAAGCCATTTTTCATCAATTCCTGAAGCAGAGAAGAAATTGTAATTGACACAATTTTTTATCAAATAAAAGAAGTTTTTTTTGCATATGATTTTGGATCAGAATAGAGTGTAATTTCACTGTGTACCATCATACAAGTGGCATCTACTTTCCCTTTTTGCAGGTCCTTTGCACACTGACTATGAAAATCTCATTCTCTATAGGGCATTTGAAGAGATAGAAATAGAATTTTGCAATCCAAATTTTTTTCAATCCTTCATCTAAAATATTTATGTTTAGGAGCGATCTGAAGAATTCTTATTGATTTATGTGTTCCTTAATTTCAATAGCTTTTAGAGAATACCAATCATTCAGGTGCATCACCCCTTTAATTAGGATTTCCTTTCAGTTTTTCCTTCTCCTTTTCATCCCAAAAAACCACAGTAAATCAGATTTAATTGATAAATCTTAAAGGAACCAGCCCTCTCTGAAGGTTCTTCTCAACACAGAGTCACCCACACTCTGAGAAGTTCTAATTGTATCAGTTGGAGTGAGGGTGTGCCTTTTCACATCTTCGAGTAGGGTGCACTCCAGAGTGATAACATTTACCTCCTCTCCTCTTTCTCCTTTCTTCCTCTTCTTCCTTTTGCTTTAAGTGTGATCTAAAATGATAGCATAGAGGCTTTTAATAAGTTTTAATGTCACTTTTAGCGTTAGGGTTTGATTGTCTTATGCTTTTTCTTATTTTTTATGACTATTTTAAAAAAAATTTAAAGTTGTTTTGTTTAAACTCGCAGGCAAAAAACACACAGGAGACATCTTGACTTCCCCACGACATCCCTCGATTGTCCGGGAATCAACACAACAAGAGAGGATGTCTTTGGGATGGTCCTTGATTTTCCTGAAATGATCCCAAACTTTTTTTGAAAAAGAGAAACGTTGAGGGGATGTTTTCCCTGCATCTTGTGTCCTTGAAGTGTTTCGTGCGTCTATGATGACATGGAAAGGGGGGGGTGCATCCCTGCATAACTTTGCTTAAAACATCCACATGATATGAATCATTATGAATAACAGACTCTAAAACATGTGTTGACATGGAGAATAAAGGAAAAATTCAGTGCAAGACAAGAAAGGCATTAAAGAAAAGAAAAATCAAAGGAAACAACTAGAGCCAAAAAGAAAATGAAAGGTATGAATAAAAAAGTAGGAAAAGGTTTCGGAAGAGCACATCAGAAAAGGAAACAAACTCGAGCTAAATAGAAAATGAACGTAGAAAGTAAATGACCGGTCAATATAAACAATAAAAAAGAAGTAAAAAGTAAAGAGGCGTTAAATCTTCGCAAGTGCATGATGTTCATTGGATTTTTCAATGGTTTTCTTCTAATGTAGCTAGGCAGTATGGCCTTGAACCTAGTTTCGAACCAAGTTTCTCTACACTAACAAAGGGATTAAACCAATTAAGTTTAAACTTGCCTTTATTTTCGTTATTTGCATTTGTATTTATTTTATTTTATTTTATTTTAATGCCTTATCACCCACATTGAATTCTCTTGATTTAATTTTTTTCTTATAAGTTTTCATGAGGCAATTCTGGTAAAACTCTCAAGTGCTCAATTGCACGAGTACATGTTTCATCTAACATTTCCAACTGATATAATCTCTTTTCTTTATAACTATATTCATCAATAATACCTTTCAGTGAAACTGTAAGTGAAGGAATCTCAAGTTCTAAGGGCAGTTTTGTTTCTTCACTGTAGACCAATGAATAGGGGGTTGCCCTCGTGGCTGATCTTACACTTGTTCTATGAGCCCATAACACGTAATGTAAATTATTGTGCTAATCTTCTCCATGTTTCTTCATTGTTTTGTATAGGATATTTACATTGGTTTTATGGGTTGATTCGGCTTGGCCATTCCCTTGTGGGCAATAAGAAGTATAAGGTGTATGTGGATATTCAGTTGCCATGATAATGAACTTATGACTTTTTGAGGGTGTAGACTCAATATTTCCATCTAAGTCAAATCCCCATATGGAAAATGGCCATGGAGATGCAATAGCTTGCAATTCTTGAGATGAAGTATGAGTAAGACTATTGTCTTGGGCATTATTCACATATTTTTGTATATTCTTTAAAATTATGTTCTATTGTAGGCCATAATACTCCTCTTAGCAATTTGTATGACATGGATTTTCTACTAAAATGTCGACCACACTAACTATTATGAATGTTTGTAATGCTAACTTAGCTTCTTTGCGCCCAAGGCATTTAAGCAATTACTCATCAAAGGATCTTTTGAAAATGTCATCTCCATTTATAACATATCTAATGGATTCCCTTCATACTGTTCATTTATCATTTCTTGAAAAGTAAAAGGGAATGGTTTCTTTTGATAAGAAATTGAAAATATCCGCATACCACTCTAATTTTTTTGTACCACTTTCTAGTGGAAACACATCCAAGGCATCCAAATTTCGCAACTTTGTGGTTGATTGTTATAGTCTCTTAAAAATATAATATATCATGATTGTCTTAATGTCTGTAGGAACAAGGGAGGCAATACTAACCATAGCATCTGCTTGTCGGTTATTTCTTCTAGAAATGTTACTAATTTGAATCTCATCAAATTGGGGGATCAAATTAAATATTAAATCTCTATAGGGGATCAATTTTACTTCTTTGGTTTGATAGGCACCCATGACTGGTTGAGATGAATGACTAGTTGAGAACCACCATACACTTTTATAGATTTAATATTTAAAGCACATTTTGAATGGAGTCTTAGAATGATTCCCTCATAACTTGCTATATTATTGGGACATAAAAAGCTCAATCGATATGATAATGTCATAGTCTCGGCCTGTTGGGTAATCGATACAATATTTGCGCCGACACCTTAAGCACATTTTGAACCATCAAAGTACATAATCCAAATTTTAATTTCAGTGACACACATAACAAACTCATATGGAAAGGTGTCAATCTAGATAAGTGTGGTATAATAGGGGAGCCTCAACTAGTTGGTTTGCGATGACTTTCCCTTTAACCGATTTTTGTGATACAAACTTAAAATCAAATACCATGCATGACCCACTTGGCTAGTCTTCTTGATAGATATGGCTTAGACATCAATATTTGGAAGGATCAATCTTGGCGATGATGTGTGTCTCATTGTTAAGCATGTAGTGTCTCAGTTTTTGCATTGCAAACACAATAGCTAAGCATACATTTTTTATTGAGTCCTAATTTATTTCATTCTATCCATGTTCGATTGATGCAATAAATTGGTTTTTCTTTGCTACTATTGTCATATTGTGCTTTTCCCAATTCATGATCTGTGGTAGAGATATATAACAGTAGTGGTTGATCGGGGATGAGTGGCATCATAATTGGAGGATTAACTAGATATTATTTATTTGCATAAAAAACCCTTTGACAATTTTCATCTCACTCATACTTGGTGTCTTTTTGTAATAATATTGAAAATCGCAGAGTTCTATTTGCTAATTGAGCAACAAATCGTCTGATTACTTGAATTTCTCATGTAAACTTTGTAGTTTTGCTTGAGACTCTTTGGAGGAGGCATTTCAATAATGACGAGCTTTCTTTGGATCAACTGCTATACCTCCGGAAGATGATGAAACCAACTAGTTATGTTGATGCAACCCCAAAGACACATTTCTTAGGATTTACTCTTGCTACATATTGTCATAATTGTTCAATTTTTTTTCACAAGTCGTGTACGTATTTTTATATTTTCTGAGATTTTCCTAGGGTGTCATCAATATAGTCTTCTAGAATGTCATGCATTTAATCATGGAATATGTGTCATAGCGCTTAGATAGGTGATTTCAAACCATAAGGCATGGCAACATAGTAAGGTTTCTCAAGGGGTTGTGAGTGCGGTTTTGTGTTGGTCACTAGGACTGAACTTGATTTGATTATAACAGAAAAATCCATCCATAAAAGAAAGTACCTCATGCCTAGCTATAGAATCACCCTTAGTCATAGTATTCGTCGAATTTAATTGTAGAAATGCAAATTTCATCGAACTTCGAACTACTGCTAAAAATTTGTTGAAAATCGCAATTTAATTCGCATGAATAAAAAATGTATTAAATAATGTTAAAAAACACAATTTTTAGGGTTTGTATCAATGTTGGGAATAAAAAATCGTATTAAATAATGAAAAAATGTGATTTAGGGTTTGTATGGGGGCACCTGTGTTAGTGTAACTATGTCTGGTCATGGGAAGTTGCTAACTACTAAACTTGCTGTTGATTTGCTCATGCTTCTAGTCCACAATTCAGTACTTTTCGTGAATTTTTGGTGTCATCGTCCGTAATACAGGGGAGCCTTGACATTATTTGGCATTATACCCTCAAAGCAGGATCATTTGTTGTAAAAGCCATTGACAAATTTACAGTGTATCGTGGGAGCTATTATTTGTGGGAGCCACGATGTAATGCCAAAAAAATCTGTTGTTAATCCAACATGACCAATGTTAGCAAAGCCTCATGAATTTATTGAGATTTTCTTGGCATACCCTTTCAACATCCACATTAACGATAATAATATCTATTGTTTTTTTTAATTTTATAGTTTTTTAAATATTAGTTTAATATAATATATTATATTTATTGCTCGTAAAATATTAATATATCAATATAATATAATAAATTTATAGTTATTTTTATAGTCTATAATATATTAATATAGTTTATAAGATTATAAGTATATTATATTATGTATAATATATTTATAGTTATATAATAAATTTATAGTTATTTTTATAGTTTATAATATAGTTTGTAAAATTAAAAGTATATTATATTATATATAATATATTTATAGTTATGTTTTGTAATTTATAAGATATATATTTAATAGTTTTAAATCTATATTTAGAGATTTGTTATATATATATATATATATATATATTTTGATAGATAATTGAGGGTTAAGGGTCCCTCACCCATTATATTAAAAAAAGAACTAGTTAAAAAAAACCCCGCATCTTGGAAAGAACAAGAGGGGGGGTTCCAAAAAAATGGCAAATTGTTCAACAACAAATCAACTGAAACTTAGTACAACGAACTGTCACCATGGGCAAGCCAAAAGTAAATAATACCAACTAGTAGGAGAAACCACCCAAGAACAAAAGATAAAACCCATTAAAAAAAGACAGGCACAAAAGCAAATTGTCAACATAACCATAAAGAACTCAAACCACTTGCATGGCAGCACTAGGATGCTCCGTATCAACCAACTTCATTAATTTCCATCGAGGGGCAGGGTCCGAGTCGTCGTGGTCGCCCTCAGTTTGGGGCACCAAACAACCACCCACCGCATGGGCTTGTAGGTTAGACTCAAGTTGAGCATGCATAGTCGAGGAGGATGCCTGCCAAGAATGGACCACCACGACTCCATTGTGCCTTGCAAGCACAAACCTTAGCAGAGTAGCATAAGATGACCACCCCCATACATTCACTCTAAAAATCGAGACACATCAAGCACATAGGAAGACCAATGCACTCCCAAAATGGTTGAGAGAGAAGGTAAGGGGCCCTGTAGAGCGTTTAGATCCAAAGGGGTGATGAATCTGCTCGATAGAGCAGGAGGCGGAGGAAGCCCTGCAATTTGTTTACAAAGGACAACCACATAGAGATTTTCCTCGAGTTCCCAGAAGATGAACAAGGGGATGATGCCATAGATCTCCTTCCTAGAGAGTGGCAGCTTTGATGAGCCCTTGGTTGGGAAATCTACAATAGCTACTTGCTAGTGGATCCTAAAACGAGGCATAATCAGCCAGTCTACCACCGACTTAACCAACACCTTGTCTCTCACTGCTAAAAGCAAATTGCTTATAAACAGAGAAGCAATGTCAGCATTCACCTTGAACTTATAAGGGGTCTCCAAGAAAACCAACCCCACTATTTCTTTGATTGTCTCCATAATTGGCCCATATTGAATCACGAAGACCTTTTTGGGCCTAGCCTCACTAACACTGTCCTCAAATGACATTTCCTTCTTCTCATCAGAAACACGAAGCAGAGGTTCACTAATGGCAATTTAGATTAGACGCTCCATCACACATGGTTCACATAAAACACGCAAAGCTTCAACCCTTACCAAAACAAAGAATCAAATGACAAGCTTTTGGGCATAGACACATGCCTCATAAAAAGCAGTCTGACTCAATCCATCGCCCGCACGTATGAGATGCAAAAAATGATTTGATAAAATGATTAGAGAGAAAGGCTTTCACGTTGCCATTGTCTAACATGATGACCATGGGGTGTTGTCGGGAGGGTGGTAAACAGTGGTTAGGAGCTCGCCAAATTGGTCCTCGGTCACACTTTTCAAGTGTTGTCCATGACAAGCTCAATAGATTGCGATATACCTTGATTGGCTAGAAAGTCCACTGCCACATTAGCCTCTTGGTAGTAGTGTGATGCCTTCCAGGAATTGAGGGAATTTAGGATGTCCCAAACTTGCCGCAAGATGTTTTCAATGTTCCAAGCACAAGCCCCCCAATTGTGTAGTGCTTGGATTAAAACCATTGAGTCCCCTTCCAGGATGACTTTCTCGAAGCCACATTGAACGATCATATCCTTACCCAGGGCTAATGCTTGAGCCTTTGCTTCATTATTTGTCCCATCGCTTAGCTTTAGAGAGACTGTGCTAATTAGAGAGCCAACACAATCTTTGATAATGCAACCTGCCCCTGAGGCACTCGGGTTGCCCCCGTGCTGCTCCATCAAAATTGAGTTTGAAAAATCCTGGGGGAGGGGGAGTTTAAACCAAATTTTCTGCCCTGCGGGATGAATGTGCTAAAACTCTTGGCCCATTAGTGGGTTTAAATATATATATTTTAATATATTATGTGTATATATTTGTTTCACTCGAATTTATTCACAAATTTTATAGCTATTTTTTAGGAATGAATTCTTTACGAATTTTGTCCTCTACAAATTTGAACATGAGTTTGAATGCGGTGACTTAGGAATCAACTATCATATCAATATTGGGCAATGGGAAGTCATCATTGGGACACACTTTGTTTATATCTTACGATTGTATGATGCAATACGACTTCTAGAAGTCGTACGACACGGTTTTTGGATCCTTCTTTCGCCTCTATAAAATAACTATGACCTTATGAGGTTAGATAGACTATTATAATTCTGTTTTTGCTGTTAATAAAGTATGACAAGGAGATCTTTTTATCCCTGGTTGTTCCCTAGTGTATTTTTAGGGTTACACGTAAAGTTGGTGTGTATTTGTTCTTTTCTTGTCTTGTTTCATTGCTTTATTAGTTTGCGGACTATTATTTTTCTTTCATGCGCAACTCTATCATCATTACCGCACATTGACAATCATGTACAACTGTCATAGGTAATCTCCACGCAAGCCTGCACAACCATCTCTACTTGTGCAATCAATTTGCACTCAGTGCTAGGGCAAACTCCTTGCGCATAATGACCATTGTGCAAATCCATGCAAATTTTAGACATTTCTCAATGATCTCCCACTTGTTGAATACTTTGCATAAGCAAGCAAACATTCATTCTTCAACTCCTTTGGGTAGCCAAGCCAATCTCTTTCCTGCACCAAGAGAACTTCTTAGTACTCATTGCCTTGGTCAACAAATCTATAATGTTTTCCTTTGTGTCCACTTTGTCACGCCCTAAATTTTTATTCCATAAACTCAAGTAAAATACGGTATTTTTTAAAAATATTTATCTATTTATTTAATTAAATAAATTTTTTACCCAACAACATGTCACAAAGGAAGTGCGGTGCTATACTGAAGTAGTAATGTATCGTACAACATCTGGAAGGTGTATTTGAAGCAATTAAGCACATGAAGTCATCAATCCCCTTTTAATTAGCAGAACATTAATTCATTTTGGGAATCACTTAAGATTTGGTTCAATTTAATTTCCTTATAAAACTGAACAAGAACATGTTATGCATTATTTACAAGTAGATAATTCAACGCCAATTTTTTTCATGATCGTTAGATATAGACATCTCTAAGAGACGCCATGCCCCTAGTGGGTTCTCAGAATTCACTACATGACAAGGATTTATTTCAACAATCACTTATCATTCTTTTCACATAGGGGAAACAAACGGACAACCATAGATATAAATAAGACACCATAACAAAATGTCTCTTTTAACTATATCTTCTTTTCATTACTTCAAGTGTATGAAAATAAGTTATAATTCTCCTAAGGTTAATAATTAAGTGGTTGCATTTTGCACACAAGTCGATCATCTATAAACCTAGGTTACAATTTTACATTCGATAGGGTTTCCACTTCATGGAAACCAAAGTATAAGGGCTTATTTCCAATCCCTTGCCAAACATAAGTTCAAGTGATCACACATACGAGAAAGGTGTCACTCTACTACAATCAACACACATGCTAACAGACAACATCTCATTATATGTAAAATAGTAAGGTTGGCAACACTTAGAATTTAGATTAAAGATACATGTGTTTACTTTTTTCTTATGTTGACGATCCTCTCAAAAGAGTCTTAAGTCTAACTCGGGGGTTAACGATATGACAACCCTAACCTAGCCTAAGACCTAAGATCTGATGCCCCCTCAACTAGGTAGCGAAATCAGTGTTAGCTGTAGTTTTGCATTTGAATGAATGAACCATCTCCTCCATGAGACATCATCTCAAAAGGGGTTGGCTAGCTAAACCAATCCAAGGAAGAAAACTATCATGATTCTAATGACCTTCTATAAGCTCTAGATGTGTAACACTAGAACATTAACCATTTGCTTTCGTTAAAACCAAGCATTCATTTCCATCTATTGATGTTGGTGAGAGCAAGATACAAGGCACACCAACATCCTGAGCTCATTGTTGTAAAAAAAAGTACCATCTCACCATAGTATAAATTAATGTTGTTAGGATTATTGAGGAAGCCTATACTTTCTCAATCATCAAACAATTATGGAGATCTCACAATAATATTCTCACATCCGCTAGGAATTACTTTGCCTCCAAGAGAGTTTCCATCAAAGATCCGGAAATCCAAGTTATAAAAACCTTTTTAGTTTGCTTGGATCGGATTTAAATTAAAACGAAATATTTTAATTTCCAATTTCTCCTTTTAATAAATTTGGAAAATTAATTTATAAAACTTCCGTTATTTAATAAAGGAAATTGAACGGATTTCTGATCACAGAGAGGAAATTAAAAACAAAATATAACACAGAAGATTTGTTTACGGGGTTCACCAAATGACTACATCCCCGGGTCCACTCTATGAGTGTTTCAATTTTATTAAAACTCTTTGAGACTGATTACAAAAATCTATCTGAGAAAACAATTTATTTCTGTACCAGATATCTATCTGTGCAACAAAATAAACCTCCCGGAGGTTCTGCTGCCTCTGTATCTAGATATCTCTGTCTGCAATTTTATTTGTGCAAACCCTCTATAAAATAACCTGCAGTTATATATATTTCTCAATGCTACTTGGCGTTGGTTGGGCAATAACAAATTTCTCCGAGGTGCTAACAATTTCTCCGATTTGGGTTTTTCTCGTTTCGACAGCTTGGCATTGGCTCTCTGAGATTTTTTGCTACCTGTATTCGATTTTGCTCTACAACTGATCAAAACCAAAAATCCCAAAATGGAATTCAACATCGTTGGCGTATAGCTGAGCGTGGATAATGGCGTGGAATTAGTGCTAAAGCTGATCCACGCTATCATAAATAGCAAATAATTAAACTTCCCCACATATTAAAAGGTAATCTGTTGAATAATCTTTGCCAGATGTAAACCCTTTGCCGTCAATGTTTCCTCATACCATACCTGTCAAGAATCTTCCAAAACCTTTAAAGAATTAAATTACCACATATTTTCCAATGTAGTAATAATAATAATTATTCCCACTTGTATGTAGAAACAATGCATTGCATACAATTCTTTAAAAAGATTTCCATGCCAAGATCAAGAACAAGACTTACATAAAAGATTTGTAATTCTTGGCAAATAAAGATTCCAACATATATCTCCAAAGACTTGCATTCAATAACATGCAATGCTTCTTTCTTTAACGCCAATGCCAAGGCTAAGGATTAATGCTTATTGTTTTCTTTCAAAGCCAAGACTAAGGATAAATCAACACCATGTTGAAATTGTTTTCATGCGTTTACTTTCAACGCCATCTAACTTCTTTGGAAACTCATGCCCTTTTAAAAAGTTTGGCGCTGAAATTCTAAGATTCATGCCATCTGTTATTTATATAAACCTACATGCATGAAAAGCGCTAACCCACATTCCTTTGCATTTTTAAAAGTGGGCATGTTATATTTTATTAAAGACTTTAATATTCCTATAATCTTAATAAATGGAATGGTACAGATTTATTAAAATAAAAAATATTTATTAAAATATTAATAAAAATATATTAATATATTTATTAATTTTTAATAAATATATTAAAATATATAAATATTAATTTAAATATCTTAATAAAAATATATTTATTAATAAATAATAAATATATCTTATTGGTAGCAATTTTTCAAAATTAATTATAAACGTTGAGGGTGGCGATGTGGCATTATTGCCTAGATAATGCCCCACCTACATTCGCAACAATAATTAAATATTGTCATTATTGATCGGAATCATTGGGTGGAAATCCCTTAGATCAATCAACGACAATGATCTATTTACTAATTGCCACGTTTCGAAGCTTTGCTCAACATTATAACAAATCAGATCACCACCTAGTTATATTGTTAGGGACCACAAACTGATTTGGCTTATGTCCTACATGGGTAACGAGGTAGGGACGTACTCTTAGCGCACAAGAAAAAATGTCCTAAATGTTAGTCACTATCGTCCGCGCTCACTACTCGCACTGCCTACATATCAGTTTATGCACACATGTATAAGCGGAATTAGGGCTGGTTGTACTTCACCCGTTTGCAACCACAGGGGTTAGTCCTTACTGAAAATGTAACTGGTTTTCGTCATACAACCTCACAATGTTCGCTTTCATAGTTAATCCTACGAGTAACATTGCGGCCACTAACTGGCCCACACACATTGTTAGTCCTTACCCAGTTTGAAAAGAGACACCTTTACACACATATTTAAGGCTCGATTATACTCCCCAAGTCTAAACCAAGTAATACAAGTTATATTACAAGAACATACTCAAACTTTGTCGCTAACAATTATCTTTCCTAAGCCTAATAGAGTGCAACTAAAATGCTATCAAATAAAATATTTTTATGGTCAATAATTCAAATTATTGATTTAAATTCACTTCCAAGGCTAGCAAGAATGTAAATTGGCCATTGGCCAATTTTGGAATGAAAGTACGCATTAAACAAAGTTGCAAAAGTAAACAACAATTCCAATTTTCAATTTTTACTCCATTTCCAGGGTGATAAAATGTGTATAAAAACACCATTAGACTAATTCATGGAATAAACAATAAATTATTTTGATGGTTTAATTGTATTTTCTAAGCTATAGAAAATATGATGTCAGCATTACGAAATTTTTTCCGTGGAATTATGTTGTAAAAACACTAGCATTTTTAAATGGCCGTTACCGGGTAGAAATTGTGCTAACCAACTATGTGTGAAAATGGGTTTTGAAATTCAACCAATTTTATTTGTAGTTATCGATAATAAAATTATCTGACCATTGAACTAGTAATTCGTAACCATTTAAAAAGTAGTTAAAATCTCAGATTGAGTAAATTTTATTTATGGGTACTTAATTTACTTCAATTCCAAACTAACTTTGCTAGGCTATCTGGAAAACAGAAGGGGATAGTTTTAACTATTTTAATTGCATTTTCATGCTAGTAGATTTGTTTAGGTATTTGTTAAGCTATTCTGAGCTAAAGGACAAGTGATGTAATTGCTATAAGTTCTATATGTTCAATTGCTCACGAGTTTAAAGCTTTCATACTTCTCTTACTTCAACGTGACATGAAATCCACTTTCACAATAGACAGGGAATTATATTAAACGCTATTATTTTAGATTCTAAGGCTTTGCTGAAAATCCACGTTCCTTTTTTGGCATAAAAGAAAGGAGGAAAGAATTACAGTCAATGTTCCCAATCCACATTAAGGCGAAAATTCCATGTGGGTCATTTAAAAGTTGTCTTCTAGGTTTTTGCCTACAGGGCTACTTAAATACTTAAGACCATTTCAATATATTAAATTCTTTTGGGGTTTTACTCGAGTGTGATTAGTTGTCCAAAGGTGATCTTGAATAGTTATTAACACAACAACATTATTTGCGTGGTTGCAGGGGACAACAATGCAGTCTCCTTGTTATGCATAATTGAGGGTCAGGCAGGGTCGAACCCTAGCCCAACCCTCTTTAATTACATGCATACAATCTTTATTGCCATTTTATTTTATACTAATTTGTCTATTATTGTTCATATATATATAGGAAAATACACACACACATATGTGTGTCTACATTCACCAGTAATCAATCCATGTTCAAACCCCACAAATGGAAAATGGAATATGCCATATATATGCGATTTTCCATTTGTGGGGTTTGAACATGGATTGACTACTGGTGAATGTACACACACATATCTGTGTGTACATTTGCCTATATATATATATATATATATATATATATATCTATCAATAAACAGATATAGGATCTTACAATTTCGATGTGGTCATAACTTCAATACAAAACAATGTAAATCAGAAGAAGTGATATGGATTTCAAAGGTGAGCCACATTTTGTCCACTAATATTAGGGTAGAGCATTTATTAATTTTCACGTCTAAGTATTTTCACATAGGTAGTTTAGAGATTCAATTAATCTCCCACAATCTCTTCAGTTCCATAGTTTGAGTACAATTACAGGTTACAACTCACTTATTGTTATCTTATAAATGGTTTTAAATCTACTAATTACAAGCCTTAACAAATACTCTATTAACAGGGCCAAAAGCTAATTCCATCAAGTGACTACTTCTATTACATTAAAGCATTCTATACCATAAATGAATGCAAGCTAGAGGTATTTTAAAGAACTAACACAACACTCTAAAAACTTCCATTATTCGAAACACATTCCTGCAATTTTCTAACAACAATGGGTAAAAGAGCTACTATTCCAATCAAATTTAGAGAGAAAGGAAAGCAACTAATTATTGGGGAAACAAGAACTTATCTGGACTCTCCAAGCACTTCTTGAGAATAATTTACAATTTATTTATTTATTTTTCTTAAGCTTCCTCTTCGCAAGCAAGCTTCCACAAAACCAACCTCCAACAAGGGATGTTCATCCCTCACACAAGCCAAAATTCACAATGAAATAGAAAGTACTCTAACAAAAGCTGCATTAAAACTCATAAATGAGGAGCTACTTTCTTACTTAGGCATTCATGTTTCCTACGGGACCATACTTCCTCTTATACTCGAATTGAATTCTTTTACATGTCCGATGTGGGTTGACTTGCACAAGTAAACACACTTTTTTAAACATTTTAAAATCACAATAAATTTCTTACATGCGCACATGGGCTTCTTACACACTTCTTTAAAGCTCTTACAATTTCTTTTATACACCTTGCCCACTTGTACATTTCACCAAACTTAGGCTAGGCTCTACGAGTGAGTACCCATAGCTTTCCTAGAAACCCTGTGCACCTAATTTTCAAATATTTGAATTTTGTAATTTTTATTTTGAATTATTTTAGCCTTCATTGTTTAAAATTTATCTTGGTTTAATGACTCATTTTTAAGCACCCATAACATCTCATAGAGAATTTAAATATTCACACAAGGAGGTGACTAGATTTGAATTCCCACAAGCATTGAGTAGTCGTTGAATGCATCAAATGCAATGAGTACGCTGGGTTCGACGAGGGGATCATGACTCAACATGAGGGGCATTACACACCTCCAAATGTACCTTTCTCTCTTCGACCATTTCTCTTACAAAGTGGTGTCGCACATCAATGTATTTTTTTTCGAGAATTGTACGTGGGGTTATTTTGTAGACAAATTGCACTTTTACTATCACAATTTATCTTTACAACTCCCTGTGTGAACCCAACTGCAAAACACAATGTTTGAAGCCACATTGCTTCCTTGATTGCCTGAGTAGTTGCGATATATTTAGCTTCAATGGTAGATCAACACTAGTGAGTCGTTTACTTATCCAACTCACAACTCCAAACAAGTTGAATACATAAGCATTGGTAGACCTATGGCAATTAAAATCTCTACGCCAATCAAAATCCACAAATCCCTATAGATTCAAAGTCTTGTTTTCACCAGGCTTGCCCTGATAGCAAATAGCATAACTAGAAGTTCCTCTTCACCACTGCCTAGTGCTCCTTTCCAGGATCGGACATGAATCTGCAATGTTAGGTCTTGTGCAGATCATTGCATACATCAGGCTTCCCACCACACTTACATACATAAATTGAATCATGTCCTCCAACTCTTGTGTCTTTGGACATTATGTAGTGGATAGCTTCTGACCAACTGGAAAATGTGTGCTAATTGATTTGCAGTCCCAATCCTGAACCCTTATGATACCGTTTTAACATGCTTCCTTTGGTCTAGCTAGAGCTTCTTGTTCGCACGATCTTGTTTGGTTTCCATGCCCAAAACAAACTTTGCAGCACCAAGATATTTCATGGCAAATTGTGCAGACAATTGAGACTTCACTTGCATGATCATACACTTAATTGTTTCCGATCAGAAACAATGTCATCCGCATAGAGAACTATGATGACAAAGTTATCACCCTCTTCCTTGTAGTACACTCAAGGATTGGCATTGCTGCTCGCAAGCCCAAGTCTAACCACACAACTGTCAAACTTATGATTCCACATTCTTGGTGGTTTCTCCAAGCCATACAAGGACTTCTTTAGCCTTTACACCAAGTCCTCTTTCCCTTTACGTTGAAGCTTTCCGACTGTCACATATCGATTTTTTTTCAAGCTCTTCATGCGGAAACATTCTTTTATATCCATTTGATTTATCTCAAGATTAAATATTTAAGTCTATTTCGCAATAGGAGAGGAGGCCTTACCAAATTCAATTCCATCTACTTGTGAGAATCTCTTTGCTACCAAGCGAGCCTTATACTTCGTGTTTCCCTTGCACATTTTGTTGCTTCTTGCAAACCTACTTGCAACCCATAGGGTTTTGTGTAAGAGGTAACTTGACCAAGTCTGAAGTCTCATTTTTGCCCAGACTCTATTTCCTCCTTCATGGCCTTCTTCCTAGACTTGCTCTTTGTGCAACCAAGAACTTCCTTCACTGTCTTGGGGACTTCACCATCAGTCATTGATAACATGAACTTAGAGCAAAAATCTGGTGGGCTATACCTTTCAAGCATTCTGTGCACCCATTATGATCTCCTTAGAGTAGGGGTTGCAATCTCCTCTTCTTCTTGTGACTCTTGCGACCCTTCATCTGTCGCACCATACTCTGATACAGGGACTTCAAAATCTATGTCAACCTGCACCTTTTTTGTTTTTTCCTTTGGTTCTTGAGCAAAAACCATGCGCACCAACTTGAAGATTACATTGCGGACATAAACCGCCTTCTTTGGCTTAGGATTCCAAAACTTGTACCCTTACACCACTCCCATACTCAATAAAGATGCACTTTGCAGACTTAAATTCAAGTTTCGATCTTTTTTCCTTTGGAATATGAGAGTAGGCTTCGCCTCCAAAAAATTGTAGGTGTCGCAAGCATGGCTTCTTACTAGTGCACGCTTCTTGCGAAGTCTTGTCAACCAATGCTAATGTCTGTGATCTGTTGACAAGAATACATGCATCAACCACTATTTAAGCCCAAAATTTAGAAGAAGTGCGCACCACACAACATACTTTGGGCTTTATCCATAAGCGTCTTGTTCATCTGCTTTGCAACTTCATTTTGTTGTGGTGAGTATGGAGTTGCCTTTTGCCTTTGAATACCGCTTTGTCTAAAGAATTCATTGAATTATTCAAAGCAGTACTCACCACTATTGTTTGTGCACAACACTTTGATCTTCTTCTTTGGCTAGTTCTCCACAAGGGCTTTAAACTCCTTGAATTTCTCGAGAACTTCAAAGTTCTAGGTCTTGCGAGAGTAGTTGTCTATGAAAGACACATAGAAGATGGGCCTATTTAATCATTGGGCATTGATTGGTCCGAAAACATCACTATAGATCATTTGCAAGATTCCATTTGCTTGGGGAACATTTGTATGGAATTTCACTCGACTGTACTTGTTGTAGACACAATGTTTGTAGAAGTTGAAGTCCAAGAGACAACTATCCATTCCTTTCACCATATCTCTAGTCTGTAACATGCGCAAACCTTTTTCACCAATATGGCCCAGTCTTTGATGCCAAAGCATTGTCTTCTCCGTCAAAAGCAATGCACAAATTTTTGTTTCAGCCTTGGCCTCAGGCACAACAATGTTGTTACATGTGTTGCTTACTGCAATTGCATCAATCCTGAACAAAGTACCCATATGTATGCCTCTTTGCAGCACCATGGCTCTGCGTATCATTTTTCACTGATTTCTGTTGAACGAGACCTAAACACAGACATCATTCATTTTACTCACCGAGATTAGATCCCTTGCAAGGCTAGGAATGTGGAAAACGCCTAGGAGAATCTTGATCCTCACATCTACAAACTTCAGGTTCACTGTTCCTCTACTCACAATCCAGTAGGTTGAGTTGTCTCCCAAAAGGACATCGCCACCATCATATTCTTCATATTCACAGAACCACTCCCTCGCATGAGTCATATGATAGGAGGCTTCAGAGTTAATCAGCCATTTATTATTGCATGCATGCGAGCTTGCTATTGCGAGATATACATCTCCATCTTTATCACTGGACATCCTCTCACTTGAGGTTGCGCAACATGTATTGGTTTGACCTTTTCCACCTTTCCCACTTTACAATCCTTCTTGCAATTCATTGTCTTCTCGTAGTTCCAACACTTCTTCAAGGATCTATTTGGAATGTTAGATCTACCTCTAGAGTTTGAGCACCAATCCCCCTAGTCTTCCGCTTGCCTCTTTCTTGTGAGCAACCTCACATGAACAAGGTGTCGTTCATCACATAGCTTTCCATAAATGTAGTAGTAGTGATTGGCATTGTCATTATTAGATTATCCCACAAGTCTGGTAAAGAGCACAATAGCGTGATACACCTTTCTTCATCGTCCATGTTGACATCCACAAATGACAACTGACTTGGCACAATGTTGAAGGCATTTAGGTGCTTTGCAATCGAGTCACCATCATTCATTCGCAATGAATTTCATTTTTTGCGCAGGTATAGTTTGTTTACCAACAAATTGCCGTGGTACAATATACCCAACTTATCCCAAAGAAGCTTTGTAGTCTTTTTAGTCGTAAAATACAATAGCACTGAATTTGACAAACATAATGTGGTAGAGCTTCTAGCTTTCCTATCAAAATTTTCCCATTCTCCCAGTTTCATTCCCTTGGATGTTGTGTTTGGTACAACAATCCAATGATCTTTGTCCACCTAGAGATCTTCCATCTTGAGTTTCCATAACTCAATGGTGACCATTAATTTCTCGATCTCTATCTTAGTGCTTCTAGTCATTTTCTTTGCACAAGATTCTTTTGTAGAACTCCCACTTCAAGGAAACCATTTATCGCAAGTTGTTCCAACTTATTCAATGCTTACAACCGAGCTTTGATACCATACATTGGGAATAATCCTATACATGATTAACTAATACAAAGGAGAGATATGCTATGTCAACCTTACACATACAAAGATAAAGACAAACACACAGATATGCATAATTTGACTTGGGAAAACTCTTTTGGGTAAAAAAACCCGGCACAATAACTTTTTTTGATTATAACAAAAACTGAAACTGAACTGTTTAACAATGCTACACCATGTCGCAAGGTTCTGTTCCCTTTCATAGAGCATTTTAATGTATATTACAATGCACACACTTGACTGTGTGTATTCAACATTCAACAATTACTTGTTCCATGGAAGAACTGTGCCTTTATCCAACACCCATTTGTAACTCCCATGCAACAGGGAAATTTGCGTTCACCAACTACTGAAGCAAGTGATTTTCGTGTAATGCTGCTCAAGAGCTACATGTCAGTTTGTCACCAAGACATTGCTAGCACTTCTTCAGTTTGACAAATGCAATCAGACAACTGCCTAAAACACCTTAATACAAGCTTCATTGCTTGACATGTTGCACAACTCGTCAGAACACCTTATTGTGACTCAACAATGAAATTATGCAGTCTTGTGCAAATTCACCATCATTACCACACACTGACAATCTTGCACAACTGTCATAGGCAGTCTCCACACAAGCAAAGCTGCTCATGGTCCCACATATTGTTTACCTTGTACTTTGACAAGTTATAAGAATGGATAGATAAATCAAGTGTTGCCTACTTGGCCAACTATGTGGTAAACTTGATTTTATATGCCAATGATCTTATCTTGATTGCCAAATTGGCCTACAACTTGAGACAACACCTGAAGA
Organism: Torreya grandis; assembly: GCA_037957365.1. Classification (NCBI taxonomy): domain Eukaryota; kingdom Viridiplantae; phylum Streptophyta; class Pinopsida; order Cupressales; family Taxaceae; genus Torreya; species Torreya grandis. The sequence goes on along the minus strand of JARHVA010003989.1, from coordinate 329,780 downwards.
GCAAGACTAAGGGCTTGGTCTACTGTCTTAGTACCAAGGTCTTGTTTACACTCTACAAAGAGAACAAGAGCGAATAAATTTCTTTTCGAAGGAGACCCACTAGAGGTAGTGTCAAAATGCAAATATCCTGGTTTTTTAATTTCATGACAAACTCAATTGGGAGGTATGTAGAATGAAGAGAGTCCTAGGTGGATGGAAAAATATCAAATGCACTACAAAAAGTGGAGGAATGCAAAGTTGTGGGAGCGGAAGAGCACAAGGGTCTTGTTTGGGTTTCTTGTCCCACTAGTAATGCTCTGTGAGTGTGAGGTATGGCCTAAAATGGAGATGAACAAAGAGATATCCTAAATTGTTATATCACAAGCAGTTTTGGAATCAAAGCTTTAGTACACTCTGAGATTCTATTGACAGAAACATATGACTTTACTTTAGAGGCAACAACTATGATCTCCTTGCTAGGATACTTGATGAAGACAATAGATATGGAGGTTAGTAGGTGGTTTAGAATCCATAGTAGGATAAGAGTTGAATAGATGGGCAATTCAATGAACCAAAACTAAAATGGATGAACATATTGGGTATTAGTTTACAAGAATGCCTACATCCTACTCACAAAACCATAGGGATGTGTCCCCACCCCTTGCTTCCTGGTTCTCAGCACTTCACCCAAGTCCCTATGCTATTGTCCTATTGAAATATCATGTTTAGGATTTGTGGGTACTTCTAGGGGTCTCCTCTATATGTTCTCACATTTCAATGCCTCCTGAAAAGGGGACAGGGTGGAACATATGTAAGAGAAACGTTTGGGCTAACCATGTGGACAAAGAAACTTGGAAGGGAATGAAAACATTGCCTCAATGAATTCAACCCCGCATATGAACACCATAAAAAAGATTAATAGGGACAGAAATAAAATGAAGAGAATAAATAGGGACAAAAATAAAATGGAGGGAGAAATGCTTATAGCCCAATAGAGGACTAGTTCACATCATCTCAGATGTGAAACCATCAAAGGATTGTGAAACGTTCAAAGTGTATCATTGCCTTTTAGATGTCTTGGGAAGTTAACTTCCATTATTGTGCCTATGTATGGTAATATTGAAATGATAAGTTATCCGGTATTTTCCCATTTGGATAGAAAAGTTCAAATTGTGATTCTCAATAACTTGTTCATGTCTAATGTAGTTATAATTTTTAAGAGTTATAATAAAAAGAAAGAAATTAAGATGCATGCATGATTAGGAGATGACTGTCAACATTATTAAAATTATATTTACACATGTTTTGGTCAGAGGTGGGTGTGAGTGTGATATTGATTCCCTTCTACCAAGTCATCTGCTTGATCCATGTCTGATGGTGGCTTTTTTTTGCAAATGGCTATAACTTATAAAGTAAGCTAACTGTTGTCCTTCTCCAGTATGAGGAAGGTTTTTTTTTTTTTTTTTTTAAATTTTGTTCATCCACAGTGAAGTTGCATGATACCACCATGGCTAAAAGTTGTCATTTGTGTACTTTCTTGTGCTCTTTTGAGATTTATCTTGTGGACATTTTCAAGATCAAACCAATGCACTATATAGTTTTAGAATCTTAGATTATATTGCAATAAAAAGAGTTATATTTGTGAATGCGTAAATATATGCAGTGAATTTATTTTCAACTCCATTTTTAGTTTTATGCTTAGTTACCAGATCTTTAGATTAAGCAGAAAAATCAGTGCCAGTTTCGTACAGGGTCGTGGTCATGGTCTAGTTCCCATCCGGGTTCGCCTAGGGTTCACCTAGGCCACATGGGTGGCCTAGGGCAAACCTGGGGAGAACCCACAGAAAAAACAGTTAAAAAATGCGTTTTTTAATTGTCAACTTTTTTTAAATCAGTATTTCACAAAAAGCAACACTTAGATTAATATAAAAACTATGAATATTAGGATTGATGTAATTAATTACAGGGTGATTATCGATATTTATGGTTAATGATTATCATGACATATGACATTCGGTTAGTATTTTGTGATTGATTATTTTCATATTTTGTTTTTAATATCAATACGGGTGGCCTAGGGCAAACCTAGGGAGAGCCCACAGAAAAAAACAGTTAAAAATACGTTGTTTAATTTTAATTTTTTATAATCATTATTTCACAAAACATAACACTTAAAATAATAAAAAGCTATGAATATTAAGTTTCATGTAATTAGTTATAGGATGATTATTGATATTTATGATTAATGATTCTCATAACATTTGGCATTTGGTTAGTATTTTGTGATTATTTTCATATTTTGTTTTTAATATAAATATGCATACTATGTGGTTAATGACAATGTCACTAATTTCCTATTTATTAGTCTAAATTTTTATAATTTATAATTTTTTATATGTTTTTTGTATGGAAGAACCCAAGACGTACCCAAGGCAAAAAAAAATAAAAATCACCATACTGGTGAACCCGGTTCTTCGAACCTGAACTCGAATCCAAAACGAACCGGTAACCTAGGTTTTATGTTGTGTCTAAACTTTGTCAACTTGGTCAGCTCGGTCATATGTGATGTTGCATCTGTTGGAAAGAGGATATGAAACCACCTTTGACTGTTTGTCTTCTTAGATTTTCCCTGTGGATGTTCTTAAGATAAAAACATTACCAGTGGTATTAGTTAATCATGGAACCCTAAAGATATCGAAATTATTAAAGAAGTCGAGTTCTACACTTATCAAGTAGACAATTTATTGTGTAGTTCTGGGATTATGGACTATATATCGAGAAGAAGAGCTTTATTTGTGGATGCATCCCCATATATTCCGGGGAATTTCTTTTGATCTCTTGTTTTATATAACTTTCACAGTTTTACCTTATGTGTTATGGTTGAATTGACTGGAATTATCACTGCAGATATTTTTCAGGAGGCAGGCCTGCCTCTTTGGTTGCGTCCCTATGAAGTTCTTGTTACATCTTCATACACGGCTCTCATTGAAACCATTCCAGACACGGTAACTGCAGATGTTGGGACAATTTACTTCTACCTAGTTTGATGTCTCGTGTACATTTTTCTTTGAATTTGACTTTAGCATTTCTTGGACAGGCGTCAGTTCATGCTATTAAAAGTAGGCACCCCAACATCACAAGTTTGAGAGAGTTCTTTGCAGAAAAATACCTGGAAAATTCTCCAAGTTTCAAGCTTGCTCAGGTAATAATATCCGTTTTATTGGAGGAAATTGGTGTGTCAAGGCTTTTTAGGCTATGATTATTTTTTGGATAAATGTGGCAAGCTGCACATTCACTCTGCCAGATGTTTGAAACCACATGCTCATTTGCTTCATGTATTATTAAGTTGTAAACTGTGATGAATAACTTCGCATGAATGAAATAATGATGAGTTAAAATTGATTAAACCTGAGCCTTGTAATATACTCTATCCTTGCTCTCACACGCAATAGTTCTTGATGCACCGTATACTTCAAGATTTCAGAATTTATTGACTTGTGTGTTTCTTAGTTTTGTCTATTCATATGGCGGTTTTGGGGCAAATTTTCACTTACTCTTATATGCTATTTTTCTTATATTAACATTGTTTTTGCTAAGAGTCTTTCAAGTCCATAGTTGTTTCCTTCTGCCACTTCAGTTTGGTCAGGTTTACTGAATATAAAGGTCATTCCATGAATTCTTGAAATATTATTTTGTTAGTAGATGCTTGAAAGCTAAGTCAGAGAGTTTTCCAAATTTGAAGATGGAAATTCAAAATTGGGTGATTTTAAAAACTACGTAAGGAGTTGATCTAAATTTGCTGATTTTATTTGGCCTATACAAAATAACAAGCCAAAGTGTCTTTTTTTTGTAACTTCCCTTGAAATCTAGGTTAAAAGTGGGCAGCATTTTGGTTTTCCCTGAAACCTAGGTTAAAAGTGGGCTAGAAATTTGGGTTTCAATTAAAAAATGTAAAGGGAAACATTAAAAGCTTAGGTTTTTAAAATGAAGCTGGTAAGATTCATCTCATAGTGGAAGTGGAGAGACATCTATATAAATTTGCCGTGTTTTATTTTAAACATTCCTTGCGGCCGCGGTGCCCTTTGTTAGAGATGGCTGGTTGATACCCTTCATTAAAGAATTCTACAATCTGACAGGTTTAGTTTAAGATTTCACACGTAAAAAGCTTCATTTTATTATATAACATGTAGGAGGTTTTGTACATTTATTTTCTCCTACAAATTAGGAGTTTTAGCTCATCTCCTATAACCATTCCACTAAGTTAAGTGAATTGTTGAAACACCTCACATAACTACACACACTAATAATACATTACAAACTTTATGACTTATTAAAAATATTCCAACATTCCCCTCCTTAGTACAGATGCGGGGAAATGAATCACACCACATGTACTGGAAACATACACATTTGCTCAAAAAAGCAGACCATTTATGCACACTGCTTCTAGTGATAAAACTGCATACGTAAACACAATTGTTTACGCTTTCATTTCCAGCGAGTGTTGGTCTTCTCACTGGCATATCATGTACATTTTTCCTTGCAGTGATCACCTACATATGCAAACACAACTGTTCATGTTTTCATTTCTAGTGAGTGCTGTGTTTCTCACTGGAAAATTACATATGAAGCACTTACACAGCAGAGTATACACACTTTTGTTTACAGTTTTATTTTCACAACACCCCACACACACCCCTTTTTATATTCACATATCAAAACACTTACTCTTCATCACTTGAATGGGGAGAATATTCTTCTCAATTACTTTCCTCTTCTCTGTTTTCGTTAGCAATCAAGGCCTTTTCCTTTAGTTTTCTATCAATAAGATCCTATGCTCTCTATTTACAATTCAAAAGATGGCTTCTTACAATAGAAACATGTGTATTTGTCTTTTGAAGGTTTAGACTTGGGCATGTTTGGTTTTGCTTGGAAGTGGTATTGGACTTGTTTTGTACAAATATTTTTTATTCTTTTTTTGAATCAGAATTTTTGATTTGATTCCCCTCATCAAGCAAAGTAGAGATTAAACTTTCCAAACTTGGATTTAGTTTGCTTTAGATAAAACCATATTTGACATATTACCAGGCATCATGTGCTGACATTCTATGTAATTCAGTGATTCCATGGGAACTCTGCCTGTTGAGGCATGCAAAAAAAAAAAAAAAAAAAAGGACGTATAGCCTTTGTATCATCATCTTTTACGTCTTCATTAATGCCAGCTAACTAATTTATTAATGAGCCGAACTTACTGATGTGATCTACCATATATTCACCTTATCCCATTTTTAAACCATACGTTCTTTGCTTCACTGTTATTTGAGGCTTGAAATCCGAATAGTTTACTTAATGAGTCTCAAAATTATTGGAAAGATTTATTAAAATCCACATGATGTAGGCGAGGTTTTGTCAAACTAAGACCAGTAATGGCCAAGGCTTTTTGATCCTCAATGGTCCATTTGATGAATTTGTCGGCTTCTGTTTGTTTGACCACAGTGCCTTCGACGACTCCCGAAAGGTCTTTTTCGATCAACAACAATTGCATCTGTATCTGCCAAGTATGAAAGTCTTGTCATTTGAACTTCTCGACTGAATGTAATATTTCCATGACTATTGTTGTCCGCCCCACAAATTGTACTGACTTAGGACATTGGTTTCAACTGTAAATGTGTCCTTTACAAAGATATAATGATGATTCTTGCTTTATTTGTACGGACCAATGACTTCTAATAAACTAAACTCGCTAGACTATAAACATAACAAATTAATATTTTGATCACTTGTTGACTTTTCAATTAATAAGACCCTCTAATATTATGAAACACCAAACTACAAAATTTAAACACAACTTAATGGACATTAAACCAACAAATTACTAAACAATTATATAAAACAATATAATACCTATCATTAAGCAAAAATCAACAATGTGCCAAAATATGCTATCATGATCCTTGAAAGAGTACGGGGGCGATGATGCGTTGGAAGACTTGCAAGGTGATGGTTCGATGCAGAAATTGGTAGAGAATGTCGTATAACAGGTGTAGGTAGCGAAGATGTATGTGAAGCTTGTGATGGGCACACAAATCTGATGGAGTCGTAGGCCGCAACAAGGTGTCGAGTGGCACAGTTGGGCAGTGTCACATGAGCTTGCAGCTAGGTCTGATGATTCGGCAAGGACCTGGCAACACAAAGTCTGAGTCAGCCTTTAACAATGCACAAACAGGGAGAGGATTAAATGCGGTCAGATCTAGCAGTCCTGTGAATGCATAGGAGTGGCTATTACATCTCCACTAAGATTACTTTAAACTCTCCAAACACTATACTTAATTTCTATGAAATGACCTTAAGCTTTGCAAAAATGCACATAATTTTAAACATAATACAGGGCAATCTAGGATAATATGTGCCCCTGCAAACATTTCACTTTCCTATCACAGGACAAGTCTGGTGATGTTCTGGTACCAATGACAGGAGCAGTCTGAAATATCACATGTAAAAAGCTTCATTTTATTATTCAATACATAGGAGGTTTTATAAATTTCGCTTCAGGAGGTTTTATAAATTTCTCCTCTTACAAAATAGGAGTTCTAGTTCATCTCCTATAACCGCTCCACTAAGTTAAGTGAGTCTTTGAAACCATAGTTCGCATACCCGTAATCACAAGTACTTGCCCAGCCCCCAAAAAGTTTACTCGGCAGCCACTTGGCAATACTCGACAATGTTCTGTGCACGTTTTTTGCATTCTGCACGCGTTTTTGACTTCGGAACATGGTTTTGATAGGGTGAATATTTGAGAGTACTTGGCGAGTATTGTGCGAGTACTCGCCAACAGCTGGGAAAAAAAAGACACTGAAATTATTTACGGAGGTGCCAACTCGGCGAGTACTCGCCGAGTATGTACTCTCTGGTTGAAACAACTCATGTAACTATGCACATTAATAATACATTACAAACTATATGACGTATTGACAATATCCCAACACAAACTAAAGTTGTTTGGTGCCCGCTACCTTCACCACTCAGTGTCCTTCATATTTCTATTCATGACATTCTTGTTAAATCTGAAAGTAAGGGAACTTATTGAAATAGAAAAAAGACTGGCTAATCTAAATAAAAATAATGCACTTGACATTGGTCATTCATGGAGACCAATAATTAATCATTTAAGGAGGTGTGACGATAATATTTTAAGTTTAGGGAACTAATTCTTTACTGAATTATTAATCATTGTTAATCAATTTTTGGTTAAATTGATTAATTATTAATTATTTGAACGGACTACTTTTTACATTTGTGAGATTTTGATCATGTTTTATTAATTAAGGTGGTTTCTATTGCCGTATTTCCTCGAAGCAGTTCTCATATTCTTCTTCTCCCCGAGGGTGCATAGACATTGTATCTGGAATGTTGGATTTATTTTTAAACTACATGATGGATCCTTAAATCTCCATCTCAAACTCTCAGCATCATGGAAACGAGATTCTTATAAAATTCAATCTTATATTTCTAAACTCAATTTTTTTGGGGAATATTTATGAACTCAAGCTTACAAATTAACTCAATTTAAATTTAGGTTTAATTTTTAATTTAAGTAATATATATTTATAGTAACTATTTATTCTTTTTTAAATTTAGACTAGGTTTGTATTATGTTTAACATGTACTTAGGTTTGTATTACTAGGTTTAACAAAACTCTGGTTTTATAAAGCTTCCATATTATAAGAAACCAAAGATGATCGTTAGTCCTTTAATATTTAAGTTATTTCTTAAATTCACTTAACATCAACTTAAATGTATACGATTTAAACTAAACAAGTATAATTTGACATTTCTGTTTAGTTTTTTAGATTCTACGGAACTCCTATAGAAAAATCTTACTCTTTCAAGCTTAATTACTATATTTTTTTACACAAATTTTATTCTCTTCGAACAGGAACATTGAGACAAACCTTGTGACGTAGCATGTAAGTATCTCAATTTGATTGGAGTGTATATTTACACAATAATTAATCATTGCTACATTGGTGCATGCACTGGAACTCTAACAGACAAAAACAGTACGTACCCACATCTGTACGCTGTTTTCTATTTTGTAATGTTTTTGTGTTTAATTCATGGGTATATACATATATATATATATATATTATCTATAATACAAATATATCCTATGCCCTACAGTCCAATTTTTTTGGAGTTTGCATCATGGGCTGTGCCTGTTGCTTGCACAACCCAGTAATCCTTCAGTTTAATATCCCTGTAATTAACTAATGTAATAATCTGCTATTTCTGAAGGTAGTCACAAAAGGTGTTGATGCACTTGTGAATGGGTCTCTTTAGGATTTCTGAAATGAATTAGAATTATTATGTTTAAACATATTGATGTTTTGTGTGGTTGTTTTTTTATATATTTTATTATTATTTTTTTGGACAGAGGCTTCCATTTCATTTCATTTCCAGGTTTTCCTCTAAAATTGGTGTTTACCATATCCGTACCTGTTTCCATTTCCTGGTAACTTTATATCCTATGAGATGAGTTTTCTCTTTCTGTGGAACTAGGAAAGATGCCAAAAACATCTTTGGATGCCATATCAAGGGAGGTATATGGTAAATGAGGCTATCTGGAAAAATTTGAACGGTCCTTATCTATGGGAAGGTCCTTGTCAATGTCTTTGTACAAATCGACATTACTTCTTTCCTAAGATTTGGCTCATGGATAAACAATTTCTTAAGCATGATAAATAAGACTTAATGCATTCCGTTGTTTTGTACAACTTCAGGATCTAATGCATTTCCTTGCTTTGACACCTTAAAAAAATTATGTACCTGTGATGGATTTAAGCAAGTTCTTTAGACTTAAACTCCTGGTAGTTTGTTACAGATGATCTTACAATTTGCTAACTATATTGAAGCAAATAGCTTCCATGGAAAAAATTATACTGTGGTTTATTTCATTCATGTTTGTGACCATCATGTGGTTTGATTTATCGGAACGTCCTTGTCAATGTCTGAGTTTTAACTTCTAAAAAATTGTCATATCTTCTTTCCTAAGATTTGGCTCATGGATAATCAATTTCTTAAGCACTGATAAATAAGACTTAATGCATTCCATTGTTTTGTACTGCATCAGGATCTAATGTATTTCCTTAATTTGAGACCTTAAAAAAATGTATGCACCAATGTGTTGGATTTAAGCAAATTCCTCAGACTCAAACTCCTGGTAGTTCGGTATAAATAATCTTGCAAATATGGTAACTATACTGAAGCAAATAGCTTCCATGGAAAAAATTATACTGTGGTATATTTCCTTCTTGTTTGTGACCATCATGTTGTTTGATTTCAAAATTTAATGTCTTTCAATCCTGCTATTTAATGAAACGGATCAAATATGCCTGCTCTTATGACATCTTTTTATTTTAATATTCTTTTTGTGCAGAGAAATTTTGTCGAGAGCATGGCTGGATATTCCATTCTTTGCTACTTGCTTCAGGTATTTCTGATGCATACTAGCTTATTTATAGAATCAAATTTAAATGACACTCTTTGGATGTTTTATTTTGTGTATAAACTGAGGAATGACAGGCGAATAAGAAAAAGGAAATTTAGGAAAAGGGAAATTGCAAATTAAGATATGAACTTTCAAGCTATGTCTAGGTATGGAGGTTTAACTGGGTTCTTTACAGAAGGAAACAGTTGTTTTACATGCAAGGGCATTATATCAGTGACATAGGGTAACTAATCTTGGGAATACTTAAAAGTGTATCTAGTGTAACTTATCTTGCATGTCTGATCATGTCCTCCTTTGTAACTCTTTGGTACAGCACAAAATGTGGACTATCCAACCATTAATTGCCATTTGAAGTCCTTGAGAAGATTAAGCTCTCAATTGGTGTAGCGAACTTCTAACAAAGTTGATAAAACATATATTTCTAGAAAGAAGCAACACATTTCTTGAAGAGATTCCTATGGGGCCTAATGTGCCGTCAAATCCTTACACCAGGGAACTATGGCCCACTTTGAATTTCACAAAAAGCTAATTTATCATTTATCCAACAAACGAAAAACATTTGAGTATCGCTCTTCATTGGTTGATGGAATCAGTCAATGTGAGGGGCATATAAGTCCACACAAACATCCCCCCTCTCCCAAAATTTCCCTTTTAACAATCATTTACATTGAAACAATGAGGTTTGTGTTCTGATTTTTTGAGCTTGAATAAATTAAATTTGGCTGAGATGCACAAGCTTTTATGTTCCCCAAAACCCTCCTACTTGATCATTGAAAGAAGCTTTGATGCTGAAATGTGGGAGCTTTTTATTCGTTGTGTAAGCCAACTTCGACTGGCATTTTGAAGAACTAAAAATATTTGTGTTTGCACCCACGATAAACTATGCTTAAGAATGAGTGAAAAACCAAAAGTGTGGCCACTCGAAAATCTGTGGCTCTCTTTTAACGATCGTTTATTCTATTGGTTGCACCATACAGGAGAGCTGCCATGCTATGTTTGCTGTGGATGTAATATGTGAGTTGAATTCAGTGAAACGTGTACTTTTAAGCATTGTGCACCTTATTTTCCATCTTTTAGTATGGCTATTGTTTGCAGAATGTATTTTGTAGCATTCAATTTAGTTTTTTAATTTTCTTGCCCCACAATCTTAAAGGACACATTATGATTGCATGCTGTCATTTTAACTGGTTGGGCTTACCCGGTCTAGTTGTGTTTGCATATTTACAAGGCAATTGTTTTAGTTTTGTAGTATTTGATTCCTTTCATATCCTAAGGCTCTTTCTAACATATCACTCTTCTATAGTAAGTGCATGTTGTTCCTAGTCATGCTGATATATTTTTTGTCATTTGTGGACATTGATACAAGTTCCATCTGATCTTATTGGACTTTTGGGTATATACATGTGTATATATGTATATATGTCATCCATGCATGAATAAACACCAATCAAACACTCCATTGTGCCTATGATTGGGATAGAAGGTTGAATTGAATTGATTCAGTCAAGCTTTAGGTGCTTATCCTCATGTCCTTTGATTGGATTAGAAGGTTTAATTGAATTGATTTAGTCGAGAGTTAGGCACTTATATCCTCATTTATGTTGTATGAGGACAATTTGGTTCATTCTAGTCACATGTGTTCTCTTCAGATGGTGCATTGCTTATGGGCAATTGTTTTATAGGCACCCCTTACAATGGCAATGAATATATTACATGAGGATTATTTTTGCATTTGCAATTTATTCGTTTAGAGAAGAAATAAATAATATTAATATTGTCAAATAGGCAAAGTAGGTCAATGCAAATTAAAAATTCATCCAATTGCAATAGGAAAGCAATCATAGGATGTAAAAAACTAACTAAATCCTAACCATTAAAACAATGAAAAAGTAACAAGAGGGTTAAAACCACAAATTAAACCGACACCAGATGATCCAAGTACAAGTACAAAATAACCATGTGAGGGGAAGAACCCTTAAACCAAATAGGCAAAGTAGGTCAATGCAAATTAAAAATTCATCCAATTGCAATAGGAAAGCAATCATAGGATGTAAAAAACTAACTAAATCCTAACCATTAAAACAATGAAAAAGTAACAAGAGGGGTTTAAACCACAAATTAAACCGACACCAGATGATCCAAGTACAAGTACAAAATAACCATGTGAGGGGAAACAAGGAATTGGTGAAAACCAAAGCAGGAGATGAAGGCTAGAAGTCAATGCTCTTACACATCTACGACAAGACCTGAAGCATATGAGCATAAACGTGCTAAAGGCCTTTACATTGATTGAGAACACGAGGTCCTACCCTCTCCCATTGGTTGAGAACCTTGTGAACTGACAACATTACCATCCACCAACATGACAAAAATGGATAACGCCATAGGAGAATGCCCCGGGATAAGGACCCAAAAAATGAACTTTCTTGGGAGGAAGTAGGGTATTGACCCCCTATAACCTCTAATAACAATCAAGTTGACGAGCTTTGTGAAAACATAAAGAAAAATAGTAATGCATGCTTGTCCTTGTGTCTTGTACTGCAAGAACAAAAAGACGATATATGAACCTGAACACTCAATATGCAAAGATATTGAAAACTTTCACCTTGTATAACAAGGTGCCATCGTAATTGCAAGCATGTACAACGAGAAAAGAGCAAGACTTATCTTATGGAGAATCAATCAGACTGTGTTGTCTGTTATGAACCTTTGGTGAATTGAATGAACAATGATGCATCCACCGGTGGATAGATAGACAAACCCCCATATATCTAGAGGGTGTTGAGCACATAAATGACCTAATATTATATTGTATGTCGGGTCGGCACGAGTGCCCCATAGTTCAGATAGGGACCTTCCTCTCCCTTGGCTTCCCCATATATAGATAGGCTTCCCGAGACCCCTGTGCCATTTTAAGGGGCTTGAAAGGGCCAAAGAAACTATATCTTGGCTATCGGTTAAGTGCCCCACAGTTTAGATGGCGGGACCTTGACCCAACCTAAAGGGTTGGTCGAGTGCATTAATGACCTAACGTCGGGTCGAGACATCTATATCAATAGGGGTCGGCAATATCTAGATATAGTGTGCCTTGCCATAGCTCAGATAGGTTAGGGGCCCCCGACCTTACCTCCCAGATAGTTCAGGGTTAGTCGAGCGCCCCATATACAGAGAGGGAAACCTAACCATCGCTCACACCTCGACCCCATATATATAGATATATAGATAGAGGGGCTCCTCTCCCGTTGCCATACTAACTCATCTTTTGCAAATTCTTGGTTGTTTGGCAGTCTAATGGAAGGAAGGGTTGTGTTAGCAATTTGATAAGATGTATGGAGACTCCTTGTGTTCCCTACTAGTGAGAATATCGAAATGTTAATGAGAATGAGAGGTAGTGTCAGATGCAAGAGCAAAGGAAAAAATCATTATGACTGCTGTAGATTTGATAATTGTGAAGTAGATAGTCATAGGACCCTCAAAAAATGACAATTTTTTTGTAAAAAAGGCACGACCTTGCTGCAAAGGTCCCTTTTTTTGGTGCAATTCAACAGCATGGAAGAGTAAGGCTTGATATGAGGGCAATTCATTCTTCATAGGGTGGTTAGTCCAAAACCAAAGTAGAGATTACATGTCCAAAATTCTTAGAATAGGGTAATTCATAATTTTACAAATAGATCTCCTTTTGAAACATGTTTTGTTTACTCACCTCCTACTCGTTTTGATGATGTGATGAGACAATTACCAAAGAAGCAATAAAAAGGATTCATAAACCCGCCAAGTTGAAATTTTCATTGATAAAATAAGTCAAATACACCCCTAATTGCAAGAGAGGTTGGTGGAGTCTCAAGCTAAGTATAAAGCAAGACACGATCATCATAGAGTTGAGCTTATTTTCCAAGGCGGGGACAAAGTATGGTTTACATAAGCAAACAAAGACTCCAAGGTAAAGCAAAGAAAGTTAAACCATTTATGTAGGGTTCGTTTGAAATTCATGAAGGGGGGGAAATGGTTCCAAATTAGACCTGTCTCTGTACATGAAGTTATATTTAATTATGAATGTTGAAAACTTACGTCTATTTAAGCCTTCTATGCTAGCTGTAGGAGGAGGCCTTTTGTTGCCTTCCATTGAAGAACTTGCACCAAATGTTTTGTATAAAAAAGAATGAGGAGCGAAGGAAAGTTGGCAAGGAAATCCAAGTGGTTTTACAAAGAGAAGGTGGCGGACTTATTTCCTCATCTCTCAAGTCTCTAAGCTTTTGTTGCCGAAAGCCTCCTTGTTATCTAGAAAAAAAGAAATATTATTCATGAAATATTGTTTTGCAGAAAAAAGAAGGATTACCTAGGAGAGAATTGTAGGAAAACTGAAAAATTGGGTTGAAAGGACCATTGCCAAGCAAAAGCAAGTAGTATTACAAAGAGAAGGTGGGGGAATTATTTCCCATCTCTGGAGTCTCTAAGCTTTTGGGGACCAAAAGCCTCCTAATTAGGAAGATATAATCCAATTTGGATCATGAACGTAAATATTAGCTGGCTACACTAATCTCAAAACACTAGTTACATGGATTGAGTATTTAATTTTTAAAACTCTCATTTATCCAAGAAGACATAATTCAACATGATCAAAAGTTTGCAGACAAAACCATACACATACAAAATGGTTTCAGGGTGATCTAGACATCTAGGGGTCAATAGCAATTGTGGACAAAGGAACAAATAACGGGTTTGATTGGGGTTGACTTGTCCGACATGCTCGACTAGGGTTGAAACCATCATATTTATTACAAGGCACTGGGATGAGTTCAATTGGAGCCAACATTGTCAAAGGCATTTGGTTGTTTGGGCTTGTTTGTCGATTCATAGCTGATATTTGTGTATAAATGCACCCCTTAGGGGACCTGTAGAATCATCTTAGGCTCTTAGTTTGAGTTGTAGCATTATAGTGAAGAAGAATGAGAGTGTTTGGAGCAAGTTGTAGAGAAAAGCAAGATTTAAGACTTAAGGAACTATACATAGAGGCCAAATGGGTCGAGGGTGATCTAGACACCCACAAGTTAATAGTAGCTGTGGACAAAGAAACAAGTAATGGGTTTGATTGGGGTCGAGCTCGTCAGACATTTTAGACTAGTGTTGAAACCATCATGTGCAGGACAGTTCTTAGGACATGTTTGATTGAAGTTGAAACCATCACACAACAACAAAATAGTAGACTAATGAATTTCAAGGAGCTGAAGTGTTTGGAATTTTGTGTTCTTGAGGGCTTTAGTTATTGGGCTTGCATGTTGGTTCATTGGCTGATATTTGTGTATAAATACACCCCTTTAGGGGTCTTGTAAAATCAACTTAGGCTCTTAGTTTGAGATGTAGCTTGTAGTGTAGAAGTAGGAGTGCTTGGGGCAAGTTGTAGGGCATAACAGGTCTTAAGAGCACTATTGTTCATTTGTTGTAATACTTTCATTTACCCAAAATGTAATATCCCCTTTTCTAAAAATAAAATAATATTATTATTAAAATAAAAAGTATTTTTAAATACATTAAATAAAAGTAATAATATGCTGTAGTCGACAAAAGTGAATATGTCGGTAACTCTTTCTATTTTGATTTTTAATAAAGGGGACTCCTCTAATTTGATATAAGTCTGTCCTTAATTTAGAAAGTATATTGGAGGGAAAGGATATAAAAAGGGGAAGGAGGTTCATTTTGAAGTACCATGTTATGTTTGATGAATTGAATTTTGAGTTTGAGCATGAAGCACTTGGCTTATCTGCATTGAAGACGTCAACCTTCACTAGAAACCTGAAGTTAAGGACAGAGACCATTAAGCTCATTTGGGCAGCTTCATTTCAAAGGTTGCAAAGGGCAAATTTGAGCAGTTGGTGTTTTCTAGGGCTCCATTTAGGGAAGTGCAGTAGTTTGCATCGTTCCAAGAGTGTGGTGTGGCTTGTAGAGACCCTTTGGAGGGTGACGAGCTGCCTTGCAAGGCCTTTTTGGACCAGCGACCCACTGGAAGGGTCATTCCTAGGGTGGCGACCCACCTTGGGGAGAAAATCTGCAGTTTTTGGGCAGATAGTTGGATGCTTTTGATATATTTTCAGTCAATGATACAACTGGTATTTATTGTGATTTTTCAGATCCATATTTGTTTGTAAAAATTAGATTTGAATGGATAATGATTGGCTGTAATATTTCCTAATTTTGGTAATTATTTGAGGAATTAAATATTGCTTTCGTGCCCTAAATTCACAGTTTCAAGTTTTTGCAATTTTCATATGCTTAGGGTTTGAAAAGAAATTCAGAAATTTGTATGTATTGTTAGGGTTTGTTGGGAAACCCCTTTGGTTCTAATTTTGCCCTAAAGGGGACATTACAGTACCCAAAAGGACATAATTCAGCTTGATGAGAAGTTTGTAGAAGACTTGAGGAATTATACATCGAGGCTGAATTATTCAAGGGTGATCAAGACACCTAGGTGTTAGTAGCAGTTTGGATTGAGAAACAGGTAATAGGGTCGAACTTGTCAGACATGTTCGACTAGGTTTGAAACCATCATGTGCAGGACAGGTCACTAGGACATGTTTGATTGGAGTCGAAACCATCGCATGGTGACAAAGTAGTAGACAAATAGATTTAAAGGAGCTGAAAGGTTTGGAATTTTGTGTTGGGCTTAAGTTGTTTGCTCTTGCTTGTCGATTTATTTGTTGATATTTGTTTATAAATATGTCCCTTGAGAGTTGTGTATAATCATCCTAGGATCTTAGTTTGAATTTTAGCATTGTAGTGCATAAGGAGAGTGTTTGGAGCAAGATTATGAAGATTTTAAGTATTAAGAGCAATGTTGTTCAGTTGTTGGTGGATGCCTTGAATAGGCAATTAACTTGTGAAAGTGCAAAAGCTAGTGACAACAAAAGGCTTAGACCTTACTCTTCTAGAATTTCTTCCTACATTGGGTTCTTCAAGGCAATTCTTATGCTATGAGTTTTTTTTTTCCAATTTGTTTATTTGTATTTATAGTTTATGTGCTTGTTTCATTGGTTCACACAACCACCTGCAATTAAGTTTAACACTTAAAGAACTCAATTCTTTCACAATTTACTATGTTCTTAAGGAAAGTACTTAGAGGACAATAAGCATAAACAACTAGGCGTTTTTCCTTTAAGATAAGATTGGGGTTGGTGTGTTAGCTATAGAATATATGTGCTAATTACAGATCAGAAGTCCATGGACTGAGATCTGGTTGGGAATATCACGTGGCTTAATAATCCCTTGAGATGGGATACTACGAATTTTAGAAAGTCGGCCTTCATGTTCTGCTAGAACAAGTTGCCAGTGATATTCCTATATTTTGTTTTTTGAAAACCTATACATACCCATGCTCAAGGGTGTTCTAAATGAGAGGGGTCCTACTTCTAAAGTATATGCAATCTCTGAAGAAGATATTATTGTTAATTGACGAAGATATTACACAATATATTGTTTGAGTCATATGGTAACAAGTTCCCTTGTGTAGTCTTGAAGAAGCTACTCTATCCAAGTAGGTTGGCTAATAGAGATGGCATGAAAAGTAGGGGGACAAATCATCTACCACATTATTCTTCTGTACAAAGCATCTACCACATTATGCTTCTATATGGTGCAATCCATATTTTCATTTATTTTACTCCTTTGTTAGTTTCTGCTATGCTAGAAGGTGTTTTAGACTATGGTGTTTTAGTTTTAATCCTAAAAAGAAACTAATGCCACTTGTGATAACATGCAAGATGATCAACATCTCTTTATTGTATGTTTACACACATTTCTCCTTGTGATTCAACTTCCATATCTCATAAGAAATGGGGCGATTATCTTGTGAAAACACTTCACCAAGCCCAATTGGGGGTGATTCAAACTAGAACAAAAAGAAGGGTTTGTTTGAGATCGTCAAAGCATTTCTTTGCCTCAGTGGACTAGTGAAATGAATCCTTCTTGGTAATGTCAGTCAAAGGCCAAGCTATTGACAAACCTTTAGTATAATTCAACCATTCCTAGGAAACCACAAATTTTCTCAATGCTTGGGCCCAAGGCAATCAAATATGGCCTAAGGCAATCAAATATGGCCTTTATCTTTGCATGGTCAACATGGTTTTTCTATGTAGAAATGGAATAGGTAACGTATTCCAGGTATGACTTGGCAAACCCACACTAAGATTCTGTACAATACAACTTTTCGTTTGATAAGATTGCAAACACAATTTCTAGATGTTGTAACTGCTCTACCAATATTTTGTTGTAAACTAAGATGCTATCAAAAGATAGAGAAAATTTCATAAGGAACTTACCGAAGATATTGTTCATCACTAATTGGAATGTCATACGAGCATTGAGAAGTTTAAAAGGATTACTTGTTAAGCACACGCTTATATTGAGAGGGGGGGGTGAATCAATATAAGATGTTTTTTTGCTTTCGACTATTAATCTTAAATCCAAAACCTCAAATTACTCCGCAATTAATATATTCAAAGCAATCAAAGAATACAATGCAAAACCACACAATGCAAATAGACACAGATTTGCGTGGAAACCTTTTCGGGAGAAAACCATGGAGAAATTCTCTTAATTTAAATATTCGTAGGCACCAACCTACTGGAGCACCAACCCCAAAAACAATTTTGTAGGCACCAACCTACAGGAGCACCAACCCCTTTCACCGAGCACCAACTCAGCAAGAGACACCAATCTATTCAAAACGAAGGCACCAACCTTCTCAGAAAAAATCACTCTTCTATCTCAAATTTGTTGTCAAAACAATGGATGATAGAACACTTGCTTTATCTCCTTTAGATTCGATTTACACTTGAGTGTTTTCGTTGCTATACTCTTCCTTATACTTGCTGATTTTTTCTTTTTAATATTCTCACAAAAATTTGCCTTTAAAAATTCTGCTCTTCTTTTATATATCTTCCACTTTCGAATCTACACTTTTGCCATTCGTTATGCACTTATTTATAACCCACGGAAAGCCACAAATTAAGGTCGTGACTCTTCAAGTGAAAAGGTCCTTTCGAACGGTCACAACTTCTCCCAATAGGTCGGCCAAAGTTGACAATTCCGTCGACATTTCCGTCGACAATTCTGTTCATTTCTGTCGACATTCCGTTCACTTACGCAATAATTCCGTTCACTTCCGTTCACTTTCGTTCATTTTCGGCAACAATTCCGTTCACTTCCGTCGACATTTCCGTTCACTTCTGGCAATCAATTCCGTTCACTTCTGGGAATAGTTCTATTTGACGTCAATGACAATATTCCAACATTACTTTGAATTGAAAGTGCCCTGGGTTCCCTTAACCTTGGATTCAAATTATGATTCAAAAGCAATATACACTGTGGGAATTTGAGAGAAATACTTGGCTCTATGTAGCTCATCCAACAAATCATCAATCGTGGGCATTGGACATTTATTCTTGATTGTAATTTGATTGAGCACTCTATATTCAATGTGGAGGCTAAGTGACCCATCCTTCTTCCTAGTCAAGGCCACAGGTTCAACATAGGGTCTTTTTTTTAGAACAATATTTCTCACCATGAATAGTTGACAAATAAGTCTCGCATAAGTCTCTCAAGTTATGATTTTTGGAAATGCCCAAACATGTATGGGTGAACTACAATAGGACCCTTGTCATGGTCAAGCTCAATGATATGTGCCATTCCTTTTATTTTGAGCAAGCCTTTTCGACAACCCCTGAAAAAGCCCTTGATGCTTATGGTGCATAATTGGATATCTTGGAACTTGGACCTGTTGATCAGAGGGGCATGTGGCATAGGTGGGGTCATAAAACCCTAATTACCTTTGTTCAAGATCTTCATTTGGCTGGCACAAATAGTCTTGATCTCTTGAAAGGGTAAGGATTTGATTGTATACTCATGGCCCCCTTGCTTGAATGAAAGAAATCTCTCTTGATGGTTTGTGCAGTAAATCCCTTGTGCGTAAAACTATTGAAAACTCAAAACAACATCCTTCTCCCTAACATCTACAACAAATAACTCGTCTTTTAGGGTGAAGTCAACCATTGTAATTTCCTAGATATGCACTACACTTAGCATTGATTTTTCTAGTGGAATAAAGCTTGTATGGGGAAGTTTTCAAGGGTATCTACACGAATGCCCAGTTTGTGACCTTGCTTTTTGTACAGAATATTAAGTGCGCCTCTAGATTCTAACATGAGCAAAATTTTGGGTATTATAAAGATGTAAAGTGAGGTATTTTTTAAGGAAAGAGAATTTCTTAAATTGTAGGCAAATATGCTTATATTGAAAACTATGAAACATGTGTATGGTAGGTGATTTTTTAGGAAAAACATAGAATTTACTACTAATACATATATATTTTGACGAATTTAGCAACTTTATGGACATTTTATAGGAAAGCTTGGTGATTAGGTTTTTAAAAAAATGTTCATTGGCGAATCTAAAATCTGGGGTATTTTTCAAAAAAACAGCGAACTGGAAAAAATTAGCTCTAAAAAAGTACCTTGATGTAAGCTGGATTTAGGTCAAGGAAACTACATTAGACCATACACAATGATGTGCGATTCAGGTCTAAACAAAATGTAACAATATAGCCACATAATAGAATGTATTGAAATGATTTGAATTGAAAAAGAGAAGGTTCTTAGATAAATACCAAATTGTATCAATCATGTATACAGTCAGAGGCTGAAATTAGGGGCCAACATGCCTAAAGACTTATCTGGAAGTGACCTAGAAAATTTGTGCAGATCCTAGTTAGGTAGTGTATGCTCTTGGTCAAATTGTACTTTTTTAAGAATATAATTGACAAATGCCTTATGCTATTTCTACATTTGAAAAACCTCGCTCAATTTATCGCAATTCATTGTAGATATTTCAGAAATCCTCCTCCTTGCAACCCTAATCAACTCAAATAACCTTGCAAAACCTTAAAAAATAGGGGTAATTATAAATGGTTTGCCTCTTTCAAATCTCTGTTGTTTGACAACCTGGAAATTAACATTCAATGCAGTTAAGCAAACAATTTAGTGCAATAAGAAGATCCCAACCTTTATCCTTTTCCTTATCAATGATATGCAAGAAACTAGTATAGTCTATATACTCTTTTTCTAATCAGCCATTTTGTTTTTTTGTAGATGGGTGCTGCTTTAACAATGCACTCCTTGCTTTTACACTTCAATAGATGGCCTATCAAATCAAATCGGTGCGTATTGCTTATGTGCCTTCCTAGTAAATGTATCAATGCACTCATGTACTTATAGGCTTTCTGAATTCAAAGTAGGACCCTGTTGGCATGTACGCTGACGAAAAAAGGCATGCAAGCCAACAAACGGGGCATAAGGGACCAGATAAAATGGGAGAAGGGGTCAAGGGATCCACCTAAAATTACCGAATAGGAACATAGTGTTACATCCTTGGACAGGTTATGCAAACCAAGAAACCCTAGGATAATGCTTTGGACATTCCAGGGGCATCTAGGATCATATTTGGGCAAACAAATAGTCGTTTTATAGGTTTTCAGGTATTCCAGATTGAATGATGGTATTATCACTGTCCCAAGGTGTACAAAAATTACAGTTATGAAGGAAACATAAGCACAAAAGGCAAATGAGGCCCCATAACACAAGGAAAACACACCAAATAAAGCCTAATTTGAGTCAATGATCAATGAACACAAAATAAATTAATACTATAGATGCTAGTCTTGTACCAAAATTAGGTTTCTACATAATGCCTCACTTTGATGTGTGTGCATGTGTACATATCAAAGTAAAACAAAGAATTGTACTTGAGAGGGTTTGAAGAAGTCTGAAACTTGTAACAGTTCTTGAAGTTAATATTGAATATGATAATGATTTGAAAGTTAAAAGGAGAGAGGCTACCTTGTCCCAGAGTCCAACTTCTCCGACTTGCAAAATAAAGGAAACCTTGTCTATTCGCAATTTGTTTGAGCATCTTGATTGCCACTATGAAAGAACCATGAAGATCCTTTAACAAACATCCATGTCCATGCGTTTGGAATATGAAAACCTGGGGTACTTGCAAACACAAGGAAAACATTTGCAAGTAGATCAATGTCTATATAAATAAATAATCAAGGAATTGCTGAAATTATTGAGAAAAAATGAATAGTAGGAACGATTTCACCTAGTTGCATGTGAATGGCAAAGTCATCTCTGTAGAATTTGTATGTTAGTACTAGAATAGGGCTATAAAATCACAGAGTATAAGTGCATGCCACATGTGTGATTTGCACTATATTGTACATTGTATATCTTTTTGTATGTATTTGGCACCAAAATGCACATCAAGAGTTTGCAAAATATGAAGTCTCTCTTTTGTTTGTTGTGAAAGGCTAGAATATGATGCAACAGAGCCTTTGTAAGCTTTGTATATGGCATTCACTTGTAAAAGGGTTCTGAAATATAGAGATTTAATAATGCTTCTTTATGTCTACACTTGTTCTTTTTCGTAGTTATGCTCTGTTTTCTTGTAATTGTTAATCAATTGAAGTACTAAATGTTTTGGGTAAATTAAGGTTGCGAATCATGCTAATTCCTCTACAATCTTGCACCTTGTTTAACATTAATCTGTTGTAGTAGTTTCCTTGAGTATCTTTTGTATTATGTTGCGCACAAACAATTCAATTAGAACGTTCTGGTTTTCCACGAGCTTTTTCTAACAACGGTGCAATGAGCATGGAACATTAAAACATGCTAAAATGGTAACTTGGATAGATAGATTTGGAGTGATTGCTGAATGAAAGAATTCACAATTTCATAGAAGAAGAGGCAAAAAGGATGAAGAATCTGCAAGGATAGAGACTGGATGAGCAAATCAAGAAGCACGAGCAACGTAGAAGAGGAAGGTTGAGGCTGATGCAACAACCAAGGTAGGAGAAGAGGATAAAAAGAAAGAATCCCGGCGAAAGTAGGAGGAAGAGAGACAAAATTAGGCCCAAGATCAAGCGGCCAAGGAGTAGGCAGAGGCAGTTGCCAAAGCAAGGGTGAAATTAGAGTGACAAATGCAGGCAAAAGTCGCAATGTTGTAGCCAACAGAACCTACCAAGAAGGTGGTGATAACTGAGGCCCAAAAACCATCCACCACATCACAAGGCTTGGGGTCTACTGAAGAGGGAGTGCAAGAGGAGGCTTCCTAGCATAGGCTGCAATTTTCTAGCTAATGGCTGTGGGATATCCTTGCACCTTCAACGAGGCAAACAACCTTCTCGCTCCCAATGGCACAAATAAAGAAGGCACTTGCAACGTTTGCGGCTTCTACATTAGCCCTTGCAACAATAGTACACTTGGCAAAACAAATTGAGGGAGTGACGACGTTCTAGGAATCCACCACACAAAAGGCTTTTGCATTGGAACAAGAGGCATTGCAGCTGAGTGAGGAAAATGTAGAATTACACCTCCGCCTCAACAAAGCAAAGCAATTGATCGATGACACATGTCGTGCCTTGGTCACTTAAGTCTTGTGTGACCAAGTCATGTTCAAAGAGAAGCAATTCATGACGCTCTAGACTAGTCTAACAAAGGACTAGCTCGCTTTGCAAAAGCTCCAGTAGTTTCGAACGCAAGGTCAGAGATTGAAAGCCGAAACAAAGGCTATCTGTGTACTCTTGGACAAGTACAAGCAAGTTGTTGGTACTGTTGCGCATTAGGTTATGCAGATTACTTGCACCATGTTGGATTGGAAGCAACAACTCAATAATACATTGAATGAGGCAAGTTTGGAGCTCGCTAACGCTGACAAAGCCAAGACAACAATGGTAGATCAGATGGCTCTGAAGGAGTCTTTAGACTCAAGAGATGCATTGACGACCAAGATGATCAACTGACAGAATGACATGTCGCACAATACATTTGTTGCAATCCAAACACAAGGACATGCAGATAGAATGGAGAAGCTCACACTGGACATTCAATGCAAAGTGTCGCAAAGTAGGGCCACCATCCTCATCTCTAAGGATGGCAATGTTCAGAACCTAATGCAACATCAAGCCCCTTTGCGTACTATGATTTCTTTGGTGCGGGAAGCTCTTGGTGATTGGAAGATATTCAAGCAAGACTTGTCCCACTTGGACATTTCTATTTTTGAAATCATCAAGGAGCCGCAGTTTGTCTCACCTAACGAGCTGCAGCAGGAACTTCAGACAATGAAAGTTGAACAGTTAACTATACAACATCGACAAATGTCGTGGAGTCGCGACCTTTTCGACAATAATTCTAGCACATCCATCGTCGTCTTCTACTTCAACATCAGCAATTGCTCCAACGATAGCTTCCACAACACAGTTAATTTTGGTAAATTTTGCAAGCTGCTTTGTTTTGGATAAATAAAGGCTTGAAACATTAGGAGTGGGATTAGGAAGGTTGAAAACCCGCAAGGGCAGTCGCTTGGTTATACCAATCTATTAAAAACCTACAAGGGCGGTAGATTGGTACGCTGTTTAGTTGAAAACTCAAAAGAGTGGCTAAGTAGTGTGCAAGAGATGAAAACTTGTAAACAACACTTTGAGCGATTATTGCAAGTAATGTTTCTAGTCCAAATTTTCTCTTTAGGCAACTCCATCAGCTTCAACCATAGTAGGAAAAATCGTTTGGGGGAAAAATCATTTTTTCAGAAGCGTAAATGCTTTTAAAAAAATTGTGATTCATTGGGAAAAAGCTGGAAAAACATAAAAACGTCAAAAAAAAGTGGAAAAAGGAGAAAAACTATTTTTTTTTTTAAATTTAAAGGCATAGAGATACATATTAGGAATTTCAATTGCATAGAAAATAGATACAAATTATGAGAAGTTAAATGAGATTGTATGCCATCAAAATTAGCCAACTGTTTTCTTTCATTAATTTCTGGACTATTTAATTTACATTACATTTGCAATGTAAAATGCATACTATTGCCATTTACAAAAGAACAAAAATTGGGAGGGAGCCAATGGAAATGAGGTAAACTAGGGATCGATAGGTGTAGATGTTGAAGCTCTAGGGTTAGAGCCTCTCCTAATTAGAGAGATAACCTCAATGTCGTACCCAACCTTCTCCAACAAGTCAAAGTCAGCGTCCTCATAAATAGGGTCATCATTATTTTTTAGCCATTCAAATTTTGGATTGATTTTGTCAAGTTCAATCACTGATATTCTTCAATGGTACCTAACATTATCAAATATAATGTATATATTAGTGACATGGAGAATAATATTTTAGAAAAATATAAATCAACTTTTCATATGAATTGAGAAATAAAAATGCATCATTTCTTAACTTTGAGTTTTATTCATCTTCAAGTAAAGATTGTGGTGTACAAACACCAAATCATTCATCTGTTCTTGAGTGCATCGATTATGTTTTTTGCAATGTATATGTTCAAACACACTCCAACTATGCTCGCAAGTGAGTGAACGGTATGGTTGGCTCAAAATGTGCATTGCCATCTAGTGAAAGTGTTTGGTTTATTTTCCAAAGGAATTTCGCTATTGTGTTGCAAAATAGATTTTGTCAACGTTGTAACATGCACAATTCAATCAAAATTTAACATTTTCACTGTACGTATGTAGAAAAATTGTCTACCTGGTTTGAAGGTCTTTCTCCTTGTGATGATTGCCTAACCAAAGAAGAAACCCCTTGCCTGCTTGTACATCTAAAACTCTCCCGTAGCTACCTCAAAAGATCCCTAGGAAACATTTTCTCCATGCATTTAAGTAGGCCCTCTATGACATCTGCATCTCAAAATTAGCCGTTAAAGAACAATGTTGGATTCAATAAATATCCAGTTGCATGGAGGGGAGAATGCATCTATCGATCCCATCTTTTATCAACTATCTTCCATAATGGCATGTACTTGGCGCTGTTATTCTCCAATCTGCTCGTAATAGAACCCTTGGCCCTATCAATTGCCTAATATAGATAACCTATTGGGGTTTATCGCCATCGACGAGTCTCAAAATTTGAACTAGAGGCTCATAGAATAACAAAATTTTATTTACCTCTTTCCAAAAAGATAGTGATAAAATATAGTCAGCGACCTTTTTGCTTTTTGTATGTTTCACAAAGGAATATTCCATCCACTCAATTGAAATGAACATTCATATTAAATTCATTTGTTGTTGAAAAAGAGTTTGCAATGCCAAGAAGTGGGTTGTAAATCTGGGCACCCCTCGTTGAAAAAGTTTCTTGCCATCTTTGAATGTGTGCATTATATTAAGCATTCATGTGTGGGATTTTTTTCAAAACCTCTTTCACCCATGGAATTTTGCCTGTCATCCAAGGTCAAATTAAAATAATGTGCCACATATGAAGTACAAAACATAGTTCCATATTTGTCCATAAGAAGCGTCTCAGTAGCCACACAAACAACATTACTTGTAATCTCCATTGTAGGGGTACGCCCTCCCCTCCGACGCCTCTTGTTTGGAGATGCCTTCGGCATGGGGACGTCCCGGGTACTCCCAGAGGCATCTGTGGACGTACCGGAAACATCCGGCACGGCCACGGACGCCTCCGGGAGTACTCGGGACGTCTCCGGGCGTGCCCGAGGGATTCTGGCAGAAAAATGACGATTTTTTTTTTAAAAACCTCGAAAAATCCTTTAAAAAAAAACCTAAAAACTAAGCAACTCGAAATGTAAATCCAGTCCGAACCCAACAGTATATAAATAAAATAAACATTAAGTATAAGTTTACATTTGGACATCTAGTTTCTTATACTTTAAGTTATATTTTATTTATATACTTTCAGGATGTTTGAGAGGGGTTTCAGACTGCTAAGAGCTATAATGCAAATTCTAGGTTTTGGAGGATCCTATCATATTTCAGAGTTAGTCAAATTCCAGGGTTTCAAACTTAGCCGTATTTCAGGGTTTCAAGATTTCAAGGAGACATCATAGGAGGTATGAAGGCTGCATGAAGGGATGTATGCGTGATAGAATAGTATGAGAATATCTCTGGCAAAGTGCCACAAGCCGATCCCACCCCATTCCCTGTCCACCCCTTAAGGCATGCACTCGTGAGATTCAATGCACCGATGAGCCCTTGTGAGAGAAAGTGTCAGTAAATGATAAAGTTGAAAAATAATGGGAGTGGCATTCATGATTTTGTGGACAATTGAGATGATTTATTCTAGATTTGAATGTACATCTTGTCTTTGAAGTAATGAATGAATGAATATTATATATTTTTAAGTGTTTTATCATTTATAGACAAATATTTTCACACTATGTAGTTTCAAGTGTTTTACTAAAAAAATGAGTAATATATATATACATACACAGACGTACCCACGACGTATCCAAATCAAGGTTTTTGAAAAATGACGTACCCGAGACGTCCCTGTATCCGTACCCGTACCCGTACCCAAACAACATAGCTTGTAATGAATTAGACCACATTTTGTGGCCCCACTTCAATCACAACCTCATCAAATAGACGAAAGAGTGTCTTGCCTGATTGTATAATCTCAGATTCATTGATACTCTTAATAAAAATTGTGCCAATGTTTTATGACACAAGGAAATTGATGAGTGTGCGGCTTCATCTATCCATCCATCCAACATTATAATGTATTCTGATTTTTCCCATTCCTTATGATGTTTTGCAAGAACATTGCTCACATCCTGTACAACATCCTTCAACAAATCAGTATGCAAAACCTCGTAGATGGGACAATGAACCCAAAATTTGCAACTGCAATTGCATCTTTCATATGTTAGAGTTGTACCAAAAATTGGAGATTGCCTTCTTTATCTGCTTGTGAACAATATTTTTCCAACCTATACTCTCTAGTGTGGTTCTCACTCCATGTGTGGTGCGAAAGCTAAAAAAGGCATGAATGTTTCGCCTACCTACATTTGGCTCACGAGGTACTAATCCAAGGGTAGATTATTAAGGAGTTATAATGATAAATATTTTCACCATATTTCACAGCGAAAAATATTAAATATGTTCAAATGAATGTCATTAATAACATCTACCACAGAGGAGGGTTAGGTTTAGTTTTTTAAAGTTTTGGGTGTATTTAAGATTTTTTAAATTGTAGACAACACTTCAAATTGCCTTCTCATACTAGGCTTTGCGGATTGATTTGTTGTAAAAAGCGCCAAAAAGGGTTGAAAAAAGCGTTTTGGGCCATGTATAAGAATTAATCGCGTTTAAATCACACATTTTGCTACTATGGCTCTAATATTCGAGACACTTCTGACGACTTTGTCTTGGGACGAGACAACGGTTTGAGTTCGAGAAAGTGTTAGTAGCAGATCAAGGCTATAATATCGCAAAGTATAATTGTATGACGCGTGTGTGATTTGCACTATTTTGTACATTGTATATCTTTTTGTATGTATTTGGCACCTAAATGCACATCAAGAGTCTGCAGAATGCAAAGAGTCTCTTTTTTGTTTGTAGTGAAAGGATGGAATATGAAGCGACATAGCCTTTGTAAACTCTATATATAGCATTCACTTGTATTGTAAACAGGTTCTAAAATATATAGATGAATATAGAGATTCGATAATGCTTCTTCTTTATCTCTACACTTGTTCCTTTTCACAGTTAATGCTATGTTTTCCTATAATCTGTTAATCAATTGAAGTACTGAATGTTTTGAGTAAATTAAGGCTTCATGTTAATTCCTCTACAATCCTGCACATGTTTTAATTTTAATTTGCCGTATAGTTTCCTTGAGTATCTTTTGTATTACGCTACGCACGAACAATCCCAATTAGCATGTTCTTACGGGTTTTCCAAGAACCTCTGCTAACACTGTATCATCTCTAATTGTGCATTTCGTTGAGGAGACCAAGCGAAATGTGTCTTATAACTCTTTGGTGAACACCTCCAAATGTAGAAGCAAGTAGATGATTATTTTGTAATTCTCTGGTGAATGCCTTCAAATATAGGAGCGTCTTATAACTCTCTATAGTGTTGTGTATCATCACATGATTGAAGTAGAATAAGCGGGTCAAATACCCCCTTTTTGAGGTGTGGATGAACTTGTGAATCACACATCTTAAAAGAAGGGGATTGTTGGAAATATTTTGTTAGTACATCTCATAGTGATGATGTATGTTAGATAATTATTTATTGTGAGTTTTTATATACGCGACTTGTTAATAACAACTCACTAGAATATGACTTCATTGAGTAAGAATAAGTATAAACATGGTTGAATGTTTTTAGGATTGTGTGAGATAAGGCTGATTCTACACACATCTTAGAAGAAAGGGATTGCTGGAAATATTTTGTTGGTACAGCTCATAGTGATGATGTTAGTTAGATAATTATTTATTGTGAGTTTTTATATACGTGAGTTGGTAATGACAACTCACTAGAATATGACTTTATTGAGTAAGAATAGGGATAAACATAGTTGAGTGTTTTTAGGATTGTGTGAGATAAGGCTGACTCTACAATTGTAGGAGATGAAGCCTATATGTAACTCTTTGTTGATTGAATACAATTAATCAGTTTTTTCTTGTGTAGTCTCTAACCAAAAATATCATTGGTATCATAGCAGATTTTGTGAGAGGCTATGATGTTTTTTCAATTGCCAAGGGGCAATTCCAAATGGCTTGATTGCCCTTGTAGATGGTAGTCTTATTTTTTTTAAAAATGTTGTAGTTTCTATTAGTTTGATGGGTGTTTTTTAGTTCAATGTGAGTTTACTATTCATCATAATTTAGAGAGAGAGGCGTGTTTGTAATAAGCAGGGTGAGAGGCTTGTGAAGAAAATTGTTAGTATTGTTATAAATCCACATTGTTGTAGTGTGAAGAGCAGGTAGAGGGAGAGCTCGAGGAAAAGAAAAAAAGAAGAGACTGTCAGATCCACGAGTGAGGGAAAACAAGAAGGGCAGAAAATACAAAGATTGATGTTGCACAATATCCCCTGAAGAAGGTCTAGCCGTTTATTTGAGTGCAATATTATTGACACAAAATTAGAGTTAAATTCTTTGCTGCCTGAAAAGAGATAAAAGTGTGCTCCAACCTTCAGAAAATAAGCCAATAGAAAAAGGTGCAACAGTTATAGGCGCAACAGCTTTTGCTAGGTGCACAAGAAAACAAAGGACACAATAGAGCAGCAGGGCGTATGGTGATACAGATGTTACAACTATAATAGCAGTATTGGGATTTTGAGGTAGGTCTTGATCTGTAAGGATTTTCTATAGAATCTAATCTATCATGTGGCTTTAAAAGCTTAGGCTGCATTTCATGTGGAGCTATGTCAAATGAACAAGAAGGCCTGCGTCCCCATGAAAAATATGAGAAAAGGTGTGAGATTTTAGTGTAGTCATGAAGAAAAATATGCAGCCGTATTAGCTTTATCTAGTTTGGCTACTTGTTTCCTAAAGATTTTTTAAGTTTTATTTGTTGGTATTTTTTGTTTTCTTAGTTATCAAAATGTGTTGATTCTTCAATTGTTTTTAAAGTTGAAAGTGTTTGTATGTTATTCTTGCCATCTCTGAGTGTTTAAAGGAATGTCATGTCTAAGTGTTTAAAGTCGAGTTTTAAGTGCTAAGAGGAGTTTGTAGTAACTCTTCAAGAGTTTGTATACATGTCTCTTCAAAGTTAATTGTTTTTTTGTTTAATGTTATTTTATTGTTAGTTAGGCATAGTTTGTGCCGTTTAATTAATCTAATGTCAATAATGTGTTTTTATTCCTCTAGTCGACTCTAGTGTGTAAAAATATTGAGTCTCAGAATAGAAGGGTCAATAGTGCGTCTTGTTTAGATTAGTGTTGGTCTTTACAATAAAGCATGCATGTCATTTTGTCAAAAATTGATTTAAAACTCTCTAAATGATGCATTATCAAGTGAACTCGACATCCCAATAGGATGAGCTTGTCCATTTTGTGGGGGTGGAAATTTGTTCAAAATATGACATGCAGTGCTATTGACCTAGCGCTTGAGTTGAGTCAGTAGGATGTTGAAGGAAATGGAGGGAGGAGGCACAATAGCAACCTCGAGTTCGCTGCTAACTTAGAGGTTGCATACCACAGTATTGGCAAACCTAATTGAGCCCAAAAGACTAAAGAGCCAAAGAGGTATTAGTCATCACTAGTGATGATGTAATTCGGCTACAAAAGGTACAAAAATGTCTGTGCCAAATTGACTAATGCTGAGAAAGGTGTCTAGTGACAATGGCTACTGATTATGTTGTTCATGAGTAAGTGGCAATGATCAAGGATAGAGGCTGCATATGCGAGTTAAGTGAGAAGCCCAACACTCACTAAAGCTAGCGAGGACTTAGTCCTCAATATTTGTTTTTTAGTTTGTATGTGCTTAGTGATGATGTGTTATCATTGAGAATGTATTGTATATAGTCATGTCTACTTGCTTTCAGAAGTGATGTATTAGTGATGATGTGTTCTCATTGACAATAAAGCATGAAGGGATGTGTCTCTATTTACATATGTAGGTCATCGCGAGTAGCAGGGTGCATAATTGATGTGGTTGTGAATCAATGCACATGTAGACACAGAGATGGAGAGTGATCTAATAGTTCATACTTGGATTATTTGATGTTTTGTGGATTATTTGATGTGTTTTCTATTTGTCTAAGTATGTGTCGATCGACATGTTTGTTTTTAGTATGTGTGTAGTGTTTACTTTCCCGATATTCGTACCAAGGTGGAATGCTGGAAATAGTTTGTTAGTACATCACATAGTGATGAAATTGGTTAAATAATTGATTGTGATGTGATTATACCTGACTCTCTAACCCAGTGGACAAGGCTTCGTGGGCGCGCACAACATGCTTTATGTAATTGAAAGAGTGCTACATATCACAAGATGGTTATATTCTAATGCAATTGTCAAAATGGATATGTATTTACAAGGTGCTTGGAACGTAACTTTTCCATGTGTAAGCTCCATGAAATGTTGTATGATGGGTTGCGTGACTCTGTCATGTAACATTTGTCAAAGATACATAAGTGCCATAGAACAAACACATCAATCTATTGTGTCACAGAAGGAACTCACGGGTCTCAATTTTATTCAAAGATAAAATGTTTGTGAGTTCATTGTCCAACATAAATGACTTGGTGGAGTGCATTAAAATTAATTCTTTCAGTGTTAATAAATCCTATTAAATGTAAAGTCATAAAGTCATAAATGATGTAATAGTGCCCCAAGTATGTAAGTCCTCCCAAGTGGAAAAATTGAGGTTGAGACAATGAGGCTAGTGTCTTGAGTCCAATTCAAGTTGAGCCTAAGAAGCTAGAGTTGTGTGGGTCCCAACCAACAGTATATTATTTGTTGAAATTCAATTGATTCTTTTCAGAATGAATATATATTTTGAATATGCAAAGTCATAATAGCATTTATTAATGCTATCATGTAATGTCTGTGTTAAAAGTGTCCGGATAATAAAGAGTGAAATGTGAGCAAACTCAAGCCAAGTCTAGTGAAGTTTTAGGTGGAGTTAGGTCAAAAGTTGGCTGTTGAAGTACTTTGAGAGGGACAGATGTTTACAAGAGGCATGATTTTGCATTGTGCAAGGGTTCATCTTTTCTCTCAGCCCTAGGAGAGGGCTTGCTGCAACTTTGTTTACGACATGTTATTTTCAAGAATTTATTAATTGAACACAAGCAAATGTGTGGGATTAATTTCTTGCTTTGTGGTTTCTAATACTCTTTGTTTATAAAATCTGCATTGCTGTTCATAGATAGAGAATCCATTAAATTATAGTATTTCACATGATTATGTACAACCCTTAGTGTTTATAATCTTAGTGTTGAAACCACTTTGAATGGGCTTTGTACCAAGTACACCTTTTCTAAATTTTTAGAAGATTCTATGCATCTAGGCAACCTTTTTGCGCTTACTACTTCTAGTGTTTGCATTTCCATTTTCATGTTGGGGGAAAGAATCCAGCCCCCTTTTATTTGAAGTATAAGTTATTTAAGCAATCCTCTTTGTTTATTTTGTTGTGGGTTTCTTGCCTTAGCCTCCATATTTTTGTTGGAATAATTGTCATTGATATCAAAGGAATTGTAATGGATATGAATGGAAATGTCAAACGGAATTGTTGTCAGAAGTGAACGGAATTATTGCCGGAAGTTAACGGAAGTGTTGCCGGAAGTGAACAGAAATGTCTACGGAAGTGAATGAAATTGTTGCCGGAAGTGAACAGAAATGTGGAAGGAAGTGAATGGAATTGTCGACCTTGGCCGACCTATTGGGAGGAGACCGTTCGAATGGACCTTTTCACTTGAAGAGGCATGACTTTAACTTGTGGCTTTCTGTGGGTTATAAATAAGTGCATAACGAATGACAAAAGTGTAGATTCGAAAGTGGAAGATATTAAAGAAGAGCAGAATTTTTAAAGGCAAATTTTTGTGAGAATATTAAAAAGAAAAAACCAGCAAGTATAAGGAAGAGTATAGCAGCGAAAACACCCAAGTGTAGATTGAATCGAAAGGAGATCAAGCAAGTGTTCTATCATCCGTTGTTTTGACAACAAATTTGAGATAGAATAGTGATTTTTTCTGAGAAGGTTGGTGCCTTTGTTTTGAAGAGATTGGTGTCTCTTGCTGAGTTGGTGCTCGGTGAAAGGGGTTGGTGCTCCTGTAGGTTGGTGCCTACAAAATTGTTTTTGGGGTAGGTGCTCTAGTAGGTTGGTGCCTACGAATATTTATATTAAGAGAATTCTCTGTGGTTTTCTCTCGAAAGAGTTTCCATGCAAATCTGTCTATTTGCATTGTGTGGTTTTGCATTGTATTCTTTGATTGCTTTGAATATATTAATTGCGGAGTAATTTGAGGTTTTGGATTTAAGATTAATAGTCGAAAGCGAAAAAAATATCTTATACTGATTCACCCCCCCTCTCAGTATAAGCTTGTGCTTAACACTTCTTCCATTCTCCTTCCACTTCAATCCTTCTTCATTTCCGTTTGTGTTTCCTTTTTGTATTTTTCGGTCAAAGATGCTAAAGAATTCCAAAAGACCCCTATCATAGGAGGGAGCTGCCCCTCTCAAATGCATAGCAAAATCACTCATCCCATGGTGATTTCTTGAATGTTTTAAGTTTATACAGCTGCCTGTTGGGTGAGTCATTGAAATAATTAAAGAAATCACGACGACAAAAAATCTCGCCAACAGTAATTGGCGACTTCGCTCAGGATCGAAGTGATTGGTGCATTCAGTTTCTAAAATCTAAAGAAACCTCCCCTGAAATGGAGGTTGACAACTCTTTTGAAAAGTGGGCCCCAAAACCCAATCTTGCCGGATAAGGGGATTCAATCTATTCTTGGAAGCCTCTCTAATGCTGCTTAATATTTAATTGGATATTGCAAACATTGGTAGCATGAGGAGGTATAATCTGAAACAAGAGTATTGCCATCTTGAAAATAGTTGGTGGCAAAGAGAAGTTGAGAACAAGAAAATGCTCATAGAGCAGAATAAACCAATGCTGCTCAAGATTTGATTGGAGATTACAAACATTGGTAGCGTGGGGAGTATAAATTGAAACAATAGTATGGCTACCTTGAAAAGAGCTGGTGGCAAAGAGAAATGAGTACAAGAAAATGCTCATGAAGCAGAATAAACCAATGGTTAATAGGATTCTTGCAACTAATGATGTTGAGATCAAATCTTTGTGGAACCAGTTGAAAAAGAGTACCGCAGTCGCCTAAGGGATGAAGTTAGACCCTCTCCAAGAACTTCAAAGGAGATCACATCTCATTCAGACTCAAAAGAAACAATCTCAGCTTGAAGAAGAGCGTACAGATGGCTCATGGCTTGATGAAAGACTCAAGACCTTACCTTTCCTTCACCTTCCTATTGATGCATTTCTTGCATATGGAGATGAAGAGATGGCTGCACTAGAGAAAGATTATGTTTTGAGAATTGGAAAAGTGATTAGAGGACAGTCAAATCTCAGCCACAACCGTGAAGTCTTGCAGTTTGCTGAAGCCATGCAAAAGAAATTTTAAGAGCCGGAAGCCCAAAAATGCCACTAGCCAGGCACCAATAAAAAAACTGAAACCTCTGAAAATCTTCAGCAGCATGCAGTTTTCATCCCAAGTTGATTCTTGGAAGTGTCTAATGAAGGCTTTCATTGTAAAGAGATAGAGATTGTGCTCGATGAGAAACTTAAGGCTTTGTTTTTTCTTGGTCTCCCTATGGATATATTCATGACATATGGATATGAAGAGATGGAATCACTTCGTCTGAAATATGTGCTAAAGCTTCAAGTTGTGATTGGTGGGCAATCAAACTCTAGGCTCAATTGTGAGGTTGCGCATCTTGCAGAAGCCATGCAAAGAATGTTTGAGGAGCTAGAAACACCAAGAAATCAACTCACAAGTATCATTTAGCAAGGCGAAGCTTTGATAAATTTCAGCACCATGAAGTCTTTATTCCAAGTCAGTTCTTTAAAGCTTCTGAAGAGAAAGATGTTTCTATTCCTCTGACTGTCTTTGAAGGAGATCTCATTGGTGAGAAATCCAAAAAATTGGATGTGCCATTTTCCTCATCTCCTTCCCAGCCTTTGGAAGAGTTCTTGAAAAAATTACAAAGCAAGGAAAAGTGTGCAAGTTTTCTCTAGAATCAATTGCATAAAATTGTTTTTGTCCGATGTTTTAGATCTCATTGTTGGATTCATCTTCAAGGAAGAAAATAATGAATCCAATACTTATATGAAAAGAAAGAACACGTACATAAATATGTTTGTGATACAAACAGGGGAATTTTAATGAGGAGGTTGGCTCATAACAAACAAAATGAAGAAAACCAAGAAGAAACTAAAATAAATAGAAAAAGGCAAGGTGGGAATAAAAGCTAAAATAAATAAAACATTAGTAGAAAAGACTACTTATTTAAAAGATAAAAAGCCATTGTTAGTGTCAGTAGAAGACAATGTTGAGAAGCACATGATATATTGATCTGTGCATACATCTTAGTTATGATATGCAAAATTGGTTGCAACATGGTTACAACAGTTATAGGAGGTTATTAGTTTAGATCTTAACTAAAATTAGTTAAGTCTTATTACAATATTTAACACCCCCTCTTAATGACTAAACTAGAAATGACTCCAAGTTTGTCTCGAAACTTTACAAAAAGAATAAAACTAAGAGGTTTAGTCATTAGATTTGTTGACTGTTCTGAAAAAGCACAGAAGTGAAGAAAAATATCACTAGAATCAACCAATTGTTGAATGTAGTGATGATGAATCTTGATGTTTTTGGTGCAGGCATGAAAAACATGATTCTTTACTAACTTAAATACACTTTGATTATCACAAAACAGTGGAGTAGGTGTAGATGGAAGAAGTTGCAAATCAGCTAGAATTTGACGTAGCCAAACTGCTTCACAACTGGCACTGATTGCTATTTTGTATTCTGCTTTAGTGGAAGAGAGAGCAACAGTATGTTGAAGCTTGCTCTGCCATGAAACAACTCCTGAACCAAAGGAAAACATATACCCGGTGGTAGATTTTTGAGTATCAGCGGATCCTCCCCAATCAAAGTTTGTATAACCAACCAATATGAAATCTGTTGTCCTCTGATAGAGAATGCCAAAGTCAAGAGTTCCTTTGACATATCGCAAAACATGTTTTGCTGTTGTTTAGTGTGCTAGCTTTAGTTGAGACAAAAACTGAGAAAGGTAGCTATCAACAAAACATAAATCTGGTCGAATGGTGGTAAGATATATCAAGCCGCCCACCAACTGTCTATATAATGATTTATTGACCAATGATGAATCATCACGAGTTGATAATTTCAGCCCTACCTCCATAGGTGTAGAAGAAGAATTACAATCCATCATTCCAAACTTCTTCAAAAGAGTAGTGGCATACTTGACTTGAGCAATAAAAATGGAGTGGTCATGTTACTTGAATTCTACACCCAAACAATAGTGGAGGCCTAAATCAGTTATATCAAAAGCAATACACAACTCTGATTTGACTTTCTGAATCACTGTGTCTCCACTACCTGTGATGGCAAGATCGTTAACATACACAATGAGTATCACAATATAGAGATTCAAATCAGATGGACTCCGTTTGAATCCAAAATCTCATAGATGTTGATCAATTTTGATGTACCAAGCTCGAGGAGCTTGCTTAAGCCCATAAAGAGACTTCACCAATTTGCAAACAAAATGATCATGACTAGGTTCCTGAAAGTCTTCAAACTGCACCATGTATACTTCATTCAAATCGCCATTAAGGAAGGTGCTTTTGACATCCATTTGAAACACTTTCCAACCAAACTGAGATGCGATAGAAAGAAGTAACCGAAATGTGACCATTTTTGCAGGAGCAAAAGTCTCATAGTTTATTCTCTCTTGTTGTGAAAATCCTTTCGCAAAAAGATAGGTTTTGTACTTGTCCAAAGTACCATCAACCTTGCATTTGACTTTATACAACCATTTACAACCAATGGATTGCTTACCTAGAGGTAAATTCACCAATGTCCAGGTATTGTATCTCATTCTGATTGCATCACTGTCTCCCACTCAGGTTTGCCTTGTGCATCAGAGTATTTCTAGGGCTTTGAAATAGTGAAAATATCAGAAGCAAGAGCAAAATACATATGCTCTTCATCCTCAGTTGAATCCACAACTGACTCGTGTATGAGATTGAGGAAGATCACCCTCTCGTACATCTTGTAGAGTGGTGTAATACCACTTGGGTCTCTTCTATACCAAGGATTCTTGTTCCTGGTGAACAACAGAAGGAGAAGTGGTCGACTCAAGTCGACGACGTTGATAGACTAATGGAGTGTTAGTCATAGATGCTGCATTGAAGACTGTGAGGGTGTCTCCAAAACATGTGGTTCCTCATCTTTCAGAGGAAGTACAATACTAGATGTAGAAGCCTCTGGATTATCAAAGATAACTTGCTGATTACAAACAAAAAATGACTCTGTTCCTTTTACATCAACATCTTGACTAATAATGATCTTGTTAGTAGATACTTCTATTAGTCTATATGCTTTTGATTGAGTACTATGACCAACAAAGAAATATCGGGCACATTTAAAATCTAGTTTACTTCTCAGTTTCTTAGGAATGAGAGCATATGCAACAAAAACAAAAACACGAAAATGTGTTACCTCTGGTTTGATGCTGGACTAGGGTTCTTCCGGAGTGATGTTCTCCAAAGCCTTGAAGGGACTTCTGTTCAGTATGTAGATTGTCGTGTTTATTGTTTCTCCCTAGTATATATACGACACACCTCTGTTGTGCATCATGTTAGGGATTTAGCTTTTACATTGTGCAAGTTTGAGTATTTACAGGTTGATATTTACCGAGAGGTAAATAAAATTAGTTAGTTTGTATATCAGAATATTGTTATATAACAATATTACGATAATAGGTTAGTATATAATATTGTTGGGATATATTGTTATACCAATATATTGTATTTAGTGGTTTGCATAATCATAGGATTTCGGATGAGATAAATTAGTGGAGAGATTATAGAAAACATATTCCTATATATTTGTAATGTGTTACGAATGATTATTCATTCAGATAGTATGAAATAGAACATTAGAATATTATTATTCTCTCTGTGCTTTGTTCATATTTGTGTTCGAGTCTTTGAATTCATAACAGTGGTATCAGAGCAATGTGTGATCCTTTGCATAATGGAGTTTTAAAATATGTCAAGGGGCAGCCATACTTCTCAAGTGCCCCTGTGGATGATAGTATTTTGTGAAAAGTGAGAATATTAGATAATCATAATTAGCACAGACTAGTATATTTTAGATTTTTGTCTTGCTAAGTTTGGCACAAGAATATACACGGCGACATCCTGCATCCTCATTCAAGACCAGAGAAGAGACGTGAGCATTCTGTGCACTAGTGATCTGAGTGTCATTCTTCCAGATTCACGTGCAGATCTGAAATCTCTACTATCCTCCTACATGGCCAGTGCTTGCAACGTTTAAAGTTTTTTAGAATTTTATGTCAGACCTGTCTGCATGTATATTATTTTGGTTTTTACTTGCCATACCAGCAAAAGTGTGGATGCAGACAATGAGGCATAGCATAAGACGTCAATATGTGTGTGCTTCGTATCTCTGTCGGACCTGTGTTGGTGCAACATGTCTTCTGTATATGTTTATAGAATTTTGCCATTTTACACAGCTCCACGTCATAGTTGGGCTATGATAAATGCATGATCTTCGTTAGTTTTATGACTTGGTTCGTTTTGCTCGAGCCATATAATCTATGCTCACCAGAACCCACGATTCGCTATGCTCATCATTGGCAGACCCTGAATCTTTTTCACTTTATTCAACGCCTCTGCTACCTCACTGTCATCCCATGCGCGGTCTTCAACAATGAAAGGACAAAGTTTCGAGGTCATAGACTTGCTCTTTTACATGTTACGGAGTCAGTGTTTTTTTAGAATCAATAGTTTTTCTTTGGCATCACTATTATGTGAGTCGTGTCATTTGAGTTTCGAGTCAACTAAATAGATTATTTTATTAAGTTTTAAAGTCATAAAAATGTAGTCATTTTTATTAAAAGTAGTTTTCTTTATTGCTTTTTATCAAAAGTCTTATTTTGTATGCCAGAGTCAAAAATAAAAAAAAGTCATTTTCATATGTCATTAGTATTAGACGTTGAAATTTTCATTTTTCATTTTTCATTTTTCATTTTTCATTTTTCATTTTTGGTGTGTCATCAACATTAGAATCAAGAGTAAAGTTGTCTATAGTTTTTGTGTGTTGTCATAGAAGGGTCATTAAAAAGTCTCAATTATTTAGGTTTATAGTCATTAAGTCTTCTGAATTCTAATGTTTTTATGTCAATTTTTTATAGGAATTGATGTTGCCAATATCAATATTAGAATCTAATTAAAAAATCAAAAGTGTCAATATAAGTCTTGTCATTTTGTTAATATTGTCAAAATGTCAAAAAATGTTCAAAAGCATAAGGACACATTATCGCTTGTACGCGATGTTCGAATTGTGGGGGGATTTCTCCCCAAAAAATTAATGCATTTGAACTTCACGATATCATCGGTTGAGTAAACAACGACCTACTGGAGGTTGAACGATAAACAGAGGAAGGAGGTCTTTCACCCACCTCTCATCAGTCACCAACGACGGTCCCACACCAATGTTTTTGTGACATTTAGTATGGTGTGTTTTTTCATTTCCATTGTGTGTTTGTAAAATAAGAACAAAAGAATATGTCTGTTCAAGATACGTAATTTGTGTGCAAATTCCAAACATAATTCCCTTGTGTGAAAACATTGTGAACGGACATAAAGCACCAATATAAGTCAGTTCATGGATTTTGAAAGGGTTTGTGGTAGAGATCCAGAAAATCACAGGAGGTGAACAATGTTTTGGCAACAGTTAGGAGAGCAGCTACTGCAGAGATCCCACGATTGCCTTACTTCTTTATAGAGATGACCTCCAGTGACACGTCTATTGCGGTCACGTAAAGTAAATGTGGGACACGTTCCTTCGCATAGTAGTGGTCATGTGCAGCAAAATTGCGTCAGTAGTATGCAAATCTAAGAGTATGCGGTGGCATACAATTCTGTTCGTTCTGTTCATGTCAAGATTTGTGATAAACCTGTAAAACCATGGGAGTTAGCCTTTCTTTATATCAAGGTCATGAGCCAAATAGGGCATGCTACAATGGGTGAGCATAAGAGTGTGAATGTTTTTTCACCATGTAAAAACTATGGTGGGGAATGTTAGGGATTTAGCTTTTACATTGTGTAAGTTTGAGTATTTACATGTTGATATTTATCGAGAGGTAAATATAATTAGTTAGTTTGTATATCGGAATATTGTAATATAACAATATTATGATAATAGGTTACTATATAATATTGTTGAGATATATTGTTATAACAATATATCGTATTTAGTGGTTTGCATAATCATGGGATTTCCGGTGATAGAAATTAGTGGAGAGATTATAGGAATCATATTCCTATATATTTGTAATGTGTCCTGAGTGATTATTCATTCAGATAGTAAGATATAGAACAACAAAATATTATTATTCTCTTTGTGCATTGTCCA
This sequence comes from Torreya grandis, assembly GCA_037957365.1. Classification (NCBI taxonomy): domain Eukaryota; kingdom Viridiplantae; phylum Streptophyta; class Pinopsida; order Cupressales; family Taxaceae; genus Torreya; species Torreya grandis. The sequence goes on along the minus strand of JARHVA010003989.1, from coordinate 289,285 downwards.
TATTTGTGTTCGGCTCTTTAAATTCATAACACATCATGGATCGAGCCATCTCCATGATCGTGCGATTTCGTCTTTCAACGACTCCATTCTGCTGAGGAGTGTATGGGGTTGTTAGATGTCGATGAATTCCATCCTTGCCACAATAGTTTTGAAATTGCTTTGAAGTGAATTTTCCCTCATTATCGGATCGTAGCGTTTTGATCTGTGGATTTGTTTGATTTTCTACTAGTGCTTTGAATTTTACAAACTTAACAAAACAGTTATACTTCTTGTTCAAGAAGTAGACCCACATTTTTCTAGAAAAATCATCTACGAACAACAAAAAATACATTGCACCAATAATAGTAGATGACTTCCAAGGTGGTTTACATAGATTTGCATGAACAAGATCAAGGAACCCCTTTGCTCTCCAAGCACCCTCAGTGGGAAAAGGTTTCTGCTTCTGTTTGCCAGTGAAACAACCTGCACATATATCCTGCTTGACTTGGATAGTAGGCAATCCAAGAACCATATTTGATTTTTGGAGTTTGGCCAAATACTGAAGATTGAGATGTCCAAATCTCTCATGCCATACAACACTAGTATTATCCTCCACAATTAATGCAATTCAAATTGACAGTGGCAGGATCAACAAGTCTTTACAAGCCATTTTGCCCAATTCCTAGGGTTATGACTTTATTATTTTTGATATTAGACACAATGCATATCTTTCATGAGAAATTTATTGTAATGTGAGGGTTTTCAGTTAACTGATTGATTGATAGAAGATTTTTGTTCATCTTAGGTACATACCTAACATTCTTGATGATGAACTTTGCAACAATATTCAATACAAAGCGTATATCTCCGATACCTTTTACAACATATGACCTACCATCACCCAAGGAAACTGAATCAGGAAAACTTTCTTTTGTAGTGAAATTAACACACCAGTCTTTTCGACATGTAAAATGCTTTGATGCACTGGAATTAAAAAACAGTAACTGGTAGACCTCTCATCGGAACATGATGCCATGAGAGCATATTCTTCTTCAGATTTAGCTTCAATTGCGGCCACATTTGCATGCCCTTTTGTCTTCTTGATATGTGTTAGATCATATTGTCTTTTTCTACATTTTTTCTTAATATGACCAAATTTTTGATAATAATAACATTTTACCTTGAATTTTGGGGAAGATGACGTATCTGAATGTCTTTTCCATTTCCCTTTTGATTGGGCAACAAATGCACTTTTTGATTGGCGAGAACTGGGTTCACTGAAGTGTGTCTGCCTGCGTTCTTTTTGTAGCAAATATGAACTCACTTGATCAAAAGTGAGAGTGTTACTCTCTGTCATCAGGTGCAAAGCTTCCACGAACGATTCATAAGGTGTCAAGCTATTCAAAACAAGGGCCACCATATCATCGTCATCTATGTTTTTGTTGATCGCTAACAATTGTTCACGAAGATCTTTCATCCTTAATAAATGTTTTGACAGAGACCCACTTTCTGTCATTTTTGTGGAAAACAATAGATTTTTCAAATAAAGTACTCGACACTTTTTCGAAGTCTGGTACTTGTTCTTGAGAGTGGTTCATAGTGTCACAATCACGGAATTCCGCAATTGTCAAGATTTTATGACTCCACAAATTATAATTCTGCCCAATTAATTTTTGGGCCTCAGGTAGGACAAGACTTTGGATATTGGCCATTTTTCACTCCAAAAAATAATTTTTAACCAATAAAAAAAAATTCGAAAAGTTGTGGAACTATTTTATCTTTCTAATGTTCTTTTATCTTTGTGATTTTGTGCAATTTTTCAACCACCTAGAAATTTCAAAAAAAAATATCAGACAATTTTTTAAAATAATGATTTGCTGGTTCTGCCCTTAAGCACTGGTTCCCTTCCAGGAATTGGTTCTTGCCACAAATTGATTCTGCCTTGCGTTGGTTTGGATTTTGTGCGTCTTTGGTGACTCGACGTTTTACCCTTCCGTGATTGCAACTACAACTCTTCCTACGTTTCTACGACTTGTGCCCTTTTGCGACCCTTCCTGCTGCAACTGTGTCTTCCACTATGATCTCGAATGTGTCTTCCCATGTACCAGTGACGACCTTCGACAACTGTCGTCGTTTCTCTCTGCTCGCATGAAAATCTTCAGTGTAGACTCCGGCACGAAAATCTTCGATTTGGATTGTGTTTGCAACAGTTGATGGTCTAAGGGCTTGTCTCTCCTCCTATTTGTACCCTAGAACCAAGGTTTCCTCGAACAACGAACACTCGTACCTTTCCTGCTTCCGTGAGTGGTAGGTTTGATACCACTGTTAGTAGAAGACAATGTTGAGAAGCACACAATATATTGATCTGTGCATACATCTTATTTATGATATGCAAAATTGGTTGCAACATGGTTACAACAGTTATAGGAGGTTATTAGTTTAAACCTTCACTAAATTTAGTTAAGTCTTATTACAATATTTAGTAGCTAGACTACTTTGCTATATCGATATTGGTTAGATCTTTGAAAGCATTTTGGTTAAGGGGTCGAGCCCATCCAACCTTGTCAAACTTTAAAAAAAGCCTTTGACAAGAATGCTGATTAGGGGATAGGCACTGAGGAGAATGAAACACTCAAGCCGAATCATGGATATTGCAGAAAAGATAAAGAGACCACTTCTCAACATGAGAATGGTCAATGAGGGAGCCTATTCACCTCTCTTTGGAACCTCTCAAAAGATGGCCACATACGAAGAAGATTTTATGCTACCTATCAAGGAGGACGGAAGTGGATTAGAAGAGAAGAAGATAAAAGGCCAAACATTGAAAGCAATAAAGGAATTGCCAACAAATAGCAAGATCATGAGAGGCAAGAGACTATTAAGCGAAAGGCTTCATGTGAGGAGGTCGGACCTTTGAAAAAACAAATGCACATGAATGGCGAGGAGCAGTAGAAGATAGATGACAGGGAGGGCGGTGCAAACCCTCAAGGGAGAAGCTCCAACAATGCCAGCCAAGACAACTTTCCATATAGAGGCAATGGATTCCAGAGGATCAATGAGACTTTGGTAAGTATTAATAATATGCTTTTGAAGAAGAATACTAAATTTGGAACATCAAAAGGAAATGGAGGTTGCATCCAAGCATTTCCGGGAGTTCTTTATAGCCCACTACAACATGATGGAAGCCATTAACGATAATCTGCTCCACCTCAAGAACATCATGGATGTCATTGTAAAAGAAGCAAAACTCTGCATGCAAGTTCTATCAATGATTAGAATTAACACTGATGAGATAGAAACCATGCAAAATTACCTGGAAAATTTTGTGGGGGACAAAACCAGTATCAAGATACATTTTCATCACTGGTATTGTGTCTAGGGTCAAGGAGGACAATCTGCTCCTTTAGAGGAAGCAATTGTTGTAGTCGAAGAAGAACAAACTTGACCTCTCGTTATCATGTTAGGTATAAGGTATCTGGGAATAAGACTTATTTTTCATCCCCTGAGTTCTTTGTAAAGGTGATGGTTTTCTGGCAAGCTAGCCATATGGATATGTATTTCAATATTCTCAATTAAATAAAGTTAAGAAAGAAGAAGATAAAAATAAGGAAAAATAAAATTAATAATGATTAAATAAACTAAAAACTATTTAGCTAATTAATAGAAATGTAGAAAAGATAAAAAAGTTAAGGAAATGGAGTAACAAAAATAATAATTTTTTAATTATTAAAGGAGATTAACACTTGTTATGAAGTTACAATTAATTAAAGAAAAGAATGCAAATTAATAAAATTACCTAATAGAGCATTTTAATTTTAAAAAAATTAAGTAGACTAATTAATTAATAAAATTATTTAAAAAGTTGCGAAAAAACTAGAAAACAATATATATATATATATATATATATATATCTGAGACTAACTTGACAAATTTTATGAATTATTAATTACCTAGATAGTAAAGAAATTATTCAAATATTTTAACCAAGTTTCTAAGAAATGAGAAAACAAAGATTAAAAATAAAAAATAAAAATAAAAAAAAAGAATAAGAATAAGAGAAAAATAAAGCAAAGAAAAATTAATCTGATTGAATAAATAAAAGTGAAAATGAAATTTGAATAAACAAAATATAAAAATTAAATAAATAAGAGAATAAAAAGAAAATAAATAAGATTACAAATTAAAACTTATTAGTTGAAACAAATAAATAATGATAAGAAAAAAATAATTAAATTAATTTTTTAATTATTTAAAATTGGAGAAATAAATAAGGTATTTATTATTAAAATGTATTAGTTAAGAATTTTAATTAATAAAAAGATTATTTAGCTAGATTTATTTAATAGTATTTATTAATAAATTAATTAATGAAGTTATAAAAACTATGAAACGGAGGAAAGGAAAAGGAAAAAGAAAAAGAAAGAAAAAGGAAAATAAAAACAAAAAGAAGAAAAAGAAAAGCGGGGCAAGGTGGACAAACCGGAGGAAACCACCTAGACCAAGGACGGGTTGAGTTTGTAGATCAAGGGCATCCATGAATGGTTTAATTCAAAACTGTTATGCCTATTAAGGTTGTAAGGTCACTCTTTAATTTCAATAGCTTATCTAATCTTTCTTTCTTTCCTTCTATTGACCTTTGAAGGCTAATATTTGAGCATCACCTATGAGCATAGTGTGATTTGTTTTGTGTTTGTGCTCCGCTAATGCTGATCTTTTAATATTGCCTCGTTGCAAGTCATGGGCATGTTCTTTGAACCTAGTTTGAAATATCTTCCGGTTTCACGGATTTAAGGATTGCCACATGAGCAAGGAATCTTAGGCAAAATACGATGCTCTTGATGGGTTTGAAATACGTTTTTACGCCATCTCTTCTCAGAATCCTTGCTAGCTTTTCCTAGGTATCTTGAATGTATGGTAGGTAAGCTTTTTTACCTTGGAAGTTTGTGCTTGTATTAAGGTGACCTTGGCTACTTTTGACTTTATTAAGTGTTCTCTTAATGTGCTAGTCTTGATATCCATTTTCTCTTTAGAGCTTTGTGTAGGTGTTTCTCTTAATTTTTCAGGTGCTCTGGATCTGAGATTCTAAGGGCTCTAGTGTGCATTATTTTCAAAATGCCCGTTTTAAGAGAAGGATGATGACGGGAGTCAGCTCTAATATAAACATTTGTATACATCTTCTTGCTAAATACTTGTTTAGATAGGGTACCATGAGGTCCTCGAGTGAAAAGGATGTCAAGAAACTGAAGACAACTATTTTAGTCTACCTCCATGGTGAACTTAATATACTTGGAAATGGATTTTAAGTGGATCAAGAAGTCAATAAGAGCTTTCATACCATGTGACCATCTCACATTAGTGCCATTTACAAGTAGATACCACAAGACCTGCATAAAATTGATCAAGTCCAAGAACTAGAATTCTCAGTGGTGTGTCTAAGAATAGTGACTCCGCCTCTATCACAAAAGAAAATTCTTCATCCTACCATTTCTGCAAAGAAGATTTTAATGGTTCCGCTCAAGAATAGAAAGTTAAAGAAGAATCTGTTTGAAGCCTGTATTTAGTTTCTTCCAAAGTACTTGAGTGGAATGAACTACACATTGAAGGGTGTGAAATGGACCAGGCTGATTCCAAACATGATGTATTTGCTGAACAACCATGCCTATTTCAAGATCAGATTCAAGAGAGAGAGGTTCTTGGTGTTGTGCATAAGAATGATGGTCCGACTTCTATGATGGAAAATACCCCCACCAATGAAGATCTCTTTTTCACATTCACTACTCCAAAGGTCTTAACAACTCAGCTCAGGAAGGAGAGACCATTGCAAAATGTATTGAATGTCCTCTCCATGGAGAACATGAGATAAATCATGCACATATTGGCCTGCATACTGAAGAGTGGGAGACTGAGGTTGCCAAAGAATCATGCCTGCTTCAGGATTCATAGAAATTTGATCAGACTCAGGAGGAAGTGATTCTTAGTGTTATGTGAGCAAAGGATGACCTGGCTTCTATCACAAAGAACACTGCATCAGTGAAGACACGCTTTCACCCACCACTTCAAAGAGGATCTTGTCATTGAGTCCAGGAAAGAAAATTCATTGAAGAATGTATTGGAAATCCACTTTCAGCATTTTGTCAGGAACATGAGCTGATTCATGAGCATCGCAAAATGCACATGGAAGAAAAGGAGTGGTATGGTGAGGCTAACTACAATCATGTAGAATTTGTGGAATCTTCCAAGTATAAATGCCAAGATGTGAAGACAGAAGCATATCAGAACAATGACGATGAAGATTCAACATGTAAGTTCACCACTCTTGCTGTAAATCCAGATCAAGGTACCAATTGTAGACAAAACCAGGATTTCTTCTCAAGGACTCCTATGTTTCTGCCCAAGTTCGAACTCATATTTCTTAGATTTCCTGATGCTTTTGTTTCCTTTACCTCACCATTAAACTTTAGTTTGTGGAGGAAAGACTCCTATTTTTCTGAACCTGTTAATGGGTTTGTGTAACCCCTGTTAGGCCGGTGTTCTCCCTTGTACATAATGTTTAGTTTTGTTTCCCCTTTTCTTCCTTGTTTTCCAATTTCTGTGTGTGTTTTCAATAAATGCAGCTTAGAGAGATATTTCCCTTGTTTTTCCTTCTGGCCTCTCTTGATCCTTTCTGTGTTTCCCGTACTTGATGCTGGCTGGGGGTCACCGACCTTTCATAAGATGGGAGGGGGAAAATGTATTTTTGATCCATGTTTTTTTGTTGTCCTTTGCTTCTGAGCTACTGCTGTGTGACCCAAATATAGTTTGGTTGAAGGATTGTCTTCCATATATTGCCTGTTTTTCAGTGACATATGTTTTGACATTAAGTGTTTAATTGGTTTCTACAATGGTAGATGACAGACTAGAAGCTTGGGAAAGAATGACTGGTTCGTTTAACATTGGAATTTCCACCGATGGTCTTCAAATGTGACAAGAAGATGTGCAAGTAATGGCATGAAGTGCTTGTAGCAGATGATTAAATTTGGGACCAAAATGGAATAAATGAACTTGTGCATAGGAATTTTGGCCTATCTATTGATGCAGAAAGTGGCCTTGTTTATGCTTTTGACAGTACACATAAGCTTGACATTATACCTGCAAGTATCGTTTGCAGTGATCATACATATTTGTTTAAACCCAACATGTTCAACTAGGTCTGGATTCATATGTAGTGCACACTACATTCCAAATGAGTAAGGAAGATGAAGAAAGCAGAGAATTTGCAACAGACAGAGGAATCAGAATCTGAATAAGGGTCCAAGAATTATGCTACCAGTGGACAGAATGATAAGGCTGATGAGACCATGAACTATGTGCGGGCAGTATCTCATTTCAGATGCTTGGAAGGCATGCTGCAATGCTTACAAGTACAAAGATTTCTGTGACATTGAATTTAAAAAGATGTTTTAATTATTGTATTCCATGGTTCTCAGAAGTCAACAGATTTTGTTACAGTAATGATCAATATTTCAAGTGTATGAAAGATGGTGATGTTGAAGACCCAAAGCCTGTTGTGGTTTGAAAATTGTTTTTGGAACTATTTATTTGCATTCCACATAGGTCTAACATCAGGCATATGGTATATCAAGCTCAGATTGATAAGAAAACTGTTATCTTACCTGGCCATTAATTTGGTGGGCTAATAACATCCCTGTGGACACTTCGGGCGCTATAAAAACACCATGAAAATTCTCTGCAGTGCATTACTTTTGTATATCCATTGGTGGGAGATAAGATACTAGTAAAAGCAATTGAATGAGAAAAATGGTCTCCCTACTTCTGCCATATAGTATCAAGATACGATTTTGTTCCCAGAATTTGCTTCTTGACTTTCAAATCATCACCCATCTCCAAGGCCTTGGAGCATCTATTACCCTATTGGTACAATTCCATGCAGACCGATACCGAAAACCAGCAGCCAGGCCAAGATGGAAGCCACCCACTCTCAAAAGAAGATTCTCTGAGAGTTATAAATGAGTTATTGGTGATGCTTCTCAAGTAGTAACATATGAGACTGCAATTCTGGTTGTGGGACCTGCTAATTTGGTAAGAGGTGCTGTGAAAGAGCTAATCAAAAGGAGTCCCTACAGGCCGTTTGGTCATTATGTTTTCTGTTCCAGCAGTGGCACTGCATACTAGATAGAAAACACAGAAGCTACACTACAGATGCTGTATTTTTCTCTGGAAAACAGCACGCTTGTATTATGGAGCACATAAGAGTATGGAAAACAATTGAGCACATATCAAAAAGTTTGGGTCTGATAGCATCTCTTTCAAAGATTGTGAAGTCTGACAAATCCTCAAGAGACGAGGTTGGAATGGCTTTGCAGTTGGAAGCAATGGGAATTGGTATTTAGAATGTTCAAGCCTGGCTGGGGTTAAAAAATGCTGAAGACAATAACAATAAATTGACCAAAAACGTGACCATCAAAGTACAAAATTGGACGAGGTGCAGAACTGCATGGCCGGGCTGGAATGGTATAAAACATCGTGTGAAGAGAATGGATCTCCTGGCTACTATGATTTCTTCGAGACACAAAAATGCTCCCATTAGATCAAGTTCTGGTTTTGTAACAAATGGTTTTAGAGCCAGTCATTATGAACACACTTGGCAAGATGTTGAACAAATCAATTTGGTGAATTTGTGGACCTTTTTCAAAAGCATGTGAAGATAAAAGGAAATTTCTTGACTGACCAGTATTTACTTAGTCCAGGACAGTTTTTCTTTTCTTTTGCCCCCATCTATTGTAGAACTAGTGAAAGAGGACATGGGTCTGGGTGAAAAGGAGCAGAACTATATCAAAAGAAAGAAATCACCGGGAGTTTAGCTCAAGCAAGGCAGTTCAAGCAGAGCAGCGAAGGCACGCCGGACATGATCAGCACGAACAAAAGAAAATGCATACAAGCTGCGCGTCCGTTGGAAGAATGAGGTGGGGATGGAAATGCTTGAAAGGTACATTGTACGGGCAATACATGACAAAAGACAGTAGCATCTTAGTGGCAAAGTAATCCGGGTACCAACCTAAAGATGGAGGAGAGCTCAATATTCGCTTCAGCTCCAAACAAAATCATGGCTGGACCATTGTAACAGCCAAGGGGTGAGGAAAGTCCAGCTAGGAACGGTGGAAGTTGTAAAGCCATGATTAGTTGTGGGCTTGTAAAAGCCATAGTAGAGATGACAACCCAGCTAGTTGAAATCAGTGCAATGAGGTGAGGTTTAAGATGATGAACAATGCGAATGATGGCAACACCATGAAGGGAATGTATAAGGCTTTTGGTAGTTTAGTTGTGTAATAACACAAAAGATGTTAGACTATAATGTGGTTATAGAGCTTAGGTTCCCTTGTTTACTCATTCATTTAGCTTCTCGAAAAGATGCTGATGCACGCCAAGAACTTCAAAGCCTCTTTGAATTTGCCAATAGTAGCAAGGCAGACATTGTTGGTTTCACTGACAAAAAAGAAAAATTAAGGCAAATAGTGCATTCACCATAAGGCAACATTGATACTCGACAAATTTTTGTTTTGAAGAATACAACATTAAGGATCGAGAGGTTTGCGAATATAATGTAGTTTTGTCTGTGCCTAGAGTAGATGAGAAACGTGCTCTTGCACAACCAAAACCATTATCTATAATAGCTTTGCGTCCTTCACGAGAACTACGAGTTTGGAGAATTTTTGGAAGTGCTCTAGAGACACGTGAAACACGAAAGTGTATCAAAAAGTGAAATAAATGACATCTCACGTTCGTCGGAAGAGAGGAGCCTAGTCGGAAGTGTAGACATCCAATTCCTATCACTGTTGTGCCAAGTTTGCAAATCTGAATGACTTTTTGCAATAACACACAAACTGGACCAAAGTCACGAAAACGCTTTAATTTGGCCGTGCATGTTACCTACATGTGCCAATTTGCGTCCATGTATCCCTGATTGGGGCAATGTATTTTATGGAATTGTTATCTTTTCTTAATTCACTTAAAGTCAAATTGCAACCAAACAAAATGACATTCTGGACCACAAATCCTCTAATTTTGCCACGCACGTTACGTGCATGTGCCAATTTGCGTCTATAATGCCCTTAATGGGGTATTACCTTGTACACAATTGACATCTTCCTCTAATTCAACACCAATCAAATTACGACCAAGTAAATTGACATTTCTGACCAATTTGATTAAACAAGCAACCAGTTTCCAAGAATTGCAAAAAAACTCAAGTAAAATCATTTAAGCAAAGCAAATTAGATTAAGAACTTAAGTGAGAAATCCATGGAAAGTTAGTATCTATTATTGGAAATTTATAATTCAAAATATCTAGGCCATGATGTCACCCATGACATCATCATAAGGGTGTCATCCTCAAAGCATAAATGAAGATAAATATTATGATTAAGGCTACCCATGCCTTATTAATGCTCCATTATTCCAAATATTGATGACTATATTTATTGCTTGTCCCTCCAAAATTGAATGGATTTGTGACCCTCCATCTTGATCTTGAGATGGAGGGCTAGAAATTAATTAACTCATTTTAGAAAAGTATAAATACATGAGCCATGGCCATAACCTTTAAGCTTTTTTGGTGTAATGTTATTATGTAGGAATAGCTTCAACAAGCTCTTTTTGGTATAGGAAAACTATGCAAAAATATCACTAGAGAGCTTCACCCATCCTTTCATCATTGATCAAATCAAGAGCCAAAGCCATTGATGCAAGGAGAGATGTATGGAGACGCTTGTGCTGCTGCATTGATAAAGACTTGGAGCACCAAATCCATGCACAAACACGTTTAATGGAACGATCTTGGAGGAGGGCCACTTAGGGAAGACATTGTCCATGTTTTCTTGTCTAAGTTTCTTGACTCCATTGATCCACACCCCTTGAGGGAGTAGGCCTAGCATGTTATGTTCTTTATCCTTTATCATTTACTTTGTTTTAAACAAATGAACGAACTTGCTTTGCAATCCTATTCTACAGGAAGTGCTTCGAAGGTGCATAGTGCACACTAAGAACGAATGCATGAACACATTATATGTCTGTATGGGACAAGTTGGTTGAGTTGGAGAGGTGGTTGTAGACAGATTGCCTCGAGGGTGATTTGTCAAGCAAGCTCAACATCTGCATGGAGTGAATTTGAGCTCGAATCTCAAAAACAAGAACTCTATTCAATGACAAATGGCAAGGTGAGACATGGCTGAGTCACATGTTGGTGGTTTAGTGGTGAGCCGTAGAGGTTTAGAAAGTGGGTCAGTGGATCAATATGTGTGAATGGTTGAGCTTTTGATCGTGTTGGCTACTTTGAGGAAGCTCTGAAATTTATCATCAAAATACCAATTATTTCTAAGGCTCTTTTAAGTGGTCTTAATGGAAATCTCAACTCTTAGTATGGTAAATGCAATTGAGCAAAGTAATGGAGCTTCAATGTGCATGCCAAATTTTTGAAGCAACAAGGTTCGTCCCTGATTTTGTTTATAATGGGGACATAGTGTTTCTAATGTTAAAAGACATGGTTGAGAATCCAATTAGGATGGAAGAGGAAAACTCTTATTTCACTTAGGAAGTCTCCTTGGCATGTTTGAAAATATGCAACAACTACAATCTCTTGTTGGAAAATGGATTATAGGCGAAAGACAAACATGATGAAAAGCTTGATAGAGTATTTTCCCACATTGGTAAAAACCTGCATTTATAAAACCAAACGAAAATGTCTTGGTGTCAAGACACCCCAGCTCGAGATTAGCATTGGAAATTTGCACTTGTCACCCTGTGAATCCCACCTCATTCTCATTCCTGCCTAACAGTCAAATTTGTTTTGGAATGCTCATAAAAAAATCTTGCTTTTAAAAAGTACTTAGCCAAATCTTGAAATACTCCATGTCAACACATTGTGCTTGTTGCACTCTCGCTGCCCAACCTGACAAGCCCAAATAGTTCTGCCATATTATCCAAGAATTCCGAAAATGCTCGTGAACACCCCGTCCATGGATTTTGACCCAAATTCCAAGGCACATTCTAATAAATTTTTAAAATTTATAAAGCATCAATTAAAAATTACATGCAGGAGCTACCAAAGGGCATGCGTTGTTTCAGTCACATATTCCACATCTAGAGTCTGTTTTGACTCCCGTTCAAGGTGATAAAAAGTTCTTTTGGTGAGTAACTACATGATGAGCTGTACTTGGCCCTTAGAAGTCAAATTTGATAGGAAAATCTTTTGTCACACCTCAAGTAGATGGGTGAGAAGGCATGTGAAGTTTTCAAAGCAATGTGATTTGGCCCAATAGCATGTGTTCATTTCCCATTCGATTGGGATAGGAGAATTGGCTGCCAGTTGGAATGATCTGGACATGTGAGCATGTGTGGCACACCATCCACTAGGATCCACATGGATAAGGCACTGGTCACCAAACATTTTGGTGTTCTCCTACATTCAGTTTGGGAATTTGGTCCCACAATTAGAGCCATTGTTATCCTATAATTTCAAAAATCCTAGATAACACCCACAATTGCAATTTTGTAGGAAAATGGTGGTCAACATGGGTCAAAGCACTCAATTTGCAACTCACAAGAATGGGATTTGTAGGTATCCATTTTCCTTATTGGCAAGATGGTTTAGGCAGGCCTATAATTCAATTATTATTCAGGTCAATAATGCCGAATACAAGATATTTTTTCAGGGTCAAACAAGTGTGTGTTATGTGGATCAAAATCAAGTAGTTCCCAAAACATGAGCAACTAAGGGTGCAATCACAACCAGTGATCATGATGTGATTCTACTTGAGTCTCTAACCCAATGGACAAAGCTTCGTGGGCCCCTGCATTGTGTTAGATGTTATTACAAGAGTGCTTCATGTCACGGTAGGGTTATATTCTAATGCAATTGTCAAAACATATTTGTATTCACAAGGTGCTTGGAACTTAATTTTTCCATGTGCAAGTTGCCGGAAATGTTGTATGGTGGGCTGCATGACTCTTACCACATAATGTTTCTCAAATATGTGAAGTGCAATGGAACACGCTTTAATTTATTGTGTGACAAAAGGAGCTCACATGTTTCAATTCTATCCAAAGGGAAAATGTTTGAGAGTTCATTTTCCAACACAAATGACTTTGTGGAGTACATTAAAATTAATTCTTATAGAATTAATTATTACCATGCAAAGTCATAAATGCATAAAATAATGTAATAGTGCGAGTATGGAAATCCTCCCAAGTGGGCATATTGAGGTTAAGACAACGAGGGTAGTGTCTTGAGGCCAAGTCAAGTCTAAGAAGTTAACATTGTGTGGTCCCAACCAACATTGTGTTATTTGTAGAAATTCAATTAATCCTTTTAATAATTAATTTATGTTTCAAATGTGCAAAGTCATATGAGCATTTACTAATGCTATCATGTAATGTCTTTGGTAAAAGTGCTCGGATAATAAAGAGTGAAATGTGGGCAAACTCAAGTTAAGACAAGTGAAGTCTTAGGTGGAGTTAGTTCAAATGTTTGTTGTTCAATTACCTTGAGAGGGGCAAATGTCTACGTGAGGCAATATTTTGCATTATATAGGGGGTCTTCTTTTCTCTTAGCACTAGGAGAGGGCTTGCTGCAACTTTATGTACAACATGTTAATTTCAAGAATTTGATAACTTAATACAAGCAAATGTTTGAGATCAATATCTTGCTTTGTGGGTTTTTAATGTTCTATGTTTATGAAATCGGCATTGTTATCCATAGATAGAGAAGCCATTAATATCTTGTATTTTTCATGAGTATGTGCAATCCACAATGCTTACAAACTATGTTGAAACCCTTGTGGATGGGCTTTGTAAGAAGTACACTTAATCCAATTTTTGAGAAGATTTTATGCTTCCAGGCAATCCTTTTACCCTCATTACATAGGTTCGCTTTTCTCTTCTCATGCTGGACGAAAGAATCCAACCCCTTTTCATTCTAAATTTGAGTTATTCAGGGAATTCTCTTTGTTTATTTTGTTTTGGGTTTCTCGCCTTCACCTCCATTTTCTTATATTCTCCATTAACTTTCATCTTTCTCCACTTCCCTTTTCGTTTGCTTTTTGAACTTTCCTATCAAAGGTACTGAAAACCCCCAAAACACCTCTATCATACGAGAGAGCTGCCCCTCTTAAATGTATAGGAAGTTCCCCTGTCCCATGGTGATTTCTCCAATGTCACAAGTTATATTGTTCCCCATTGGGTGAGTCGTTGAAATAAACGAAGAAATCACAGTGATATAAAATCTTGCCAACAAGTTTTGTGTCATATGAGTAAGATATCATCTAAATGAATGTATAATATGTAACTCGACTCGTATTCTTGAGTGGAAGAAATAATGATATGTCTCTTTATAGGTATAAGCAATATAAGAACAATCAATAGCAACTTGCCCCTAATATGGATATGATATAATCAATGTAGGCACAAACAATAGCATGCCCCTTTGTGGACATGATATGGGTGTTGAAGCATGGTAGTAGCATGCCCTAATATAAGCGATGAAGGCACACATAATTGCATTCCCCAATGTGGACAAGATATAGGTAATGAAGCATTGCAATAGCGTGGCCCAGATGGAATAGTATGCCCCAATACAGACAAGATAAAGGTAATGAAGCACGACAATAACATGCCCTAGTATAAGTAATGCGTAATTAATCTACACATGAGCATATCATGCCCCTTATGAGCAATAGATAATCAACGAAGCACAACAATAGTATGCTCTGATAGATGTGTGGTAGGAACCATGGGAACATAGGCAACTAGTATATAGGCAATCAAGGAATAACATGCATGATATAGACCATGGCACCAATCATAGTAACATAGATTAAACAAGGCAATCAAGGTAATCCCAACAAGTACATAGAAAACATACCACATTCAAAGTAAACACGACAAATATTGTCAGGTAGAGAATGCCCCACACAAAGAAAATAGAGCAATCAAAGTACACAAAGCAAGCAATAAGAAACGTGACAAGAGTATACAACAAAAGCATCCATTGTAGGGAAAAAGGGGGAGGTACCAAGCATGAGAATGCTCTTGGTCCACTGCGAATACATATTCGTATGTATGCACATGCGTATCTTGTATCTAACTCAATAACACTATCAATAGCACACACGTAGACGATGTATAAACTCTATCGGTACGCAAATAATCATAGTATGTTAAGTTGTGTAATTATATAACAGTTAAATGTAAAGGCAAATAAATCTCAGAAGTCTTGAAGCAATCAAATAAATCAACTAAGCAGGACAAAATCTAAGGGTCAAAAGTGAGAAGCAAGGAGGAAGGATCCCTACTGACCTATAACTTACCTTGAATTGTGTGCAAATTAGGGGGGAAGGCCTCAATGTATAATGTGTTCTCATCACGGGGAAGTCTGTGTAGGCTTTTGGGGTGGGAAACGGCAATCAAGGACAAGGGCTGCAAGCAAAGAAACTGGCACAGTTAAACATAGGGAGAGGCCAAAAGAATGACATACAAACTGTGAGAGGAACTAGAGAAGGAAGACAATAGACGACCAAAAAATGAAAGCACAAAAAGAAGGTAACTTCAAAATTCCAACAAGATAGATGAGCGAATTAGAAGAAATTCGAAGTGACGGAGGATCCAATGGGGGAAATAACATGGAAGAAAGGTAAGAAGCAACAAGAATTACCAAAAAGCTACACACAAGAAGTAAAACTAGGGAAAACTAGGCAAATCCAAGTAAGTGATCATTCGGTGTATAAGTATATGCTGTCATGTCCTGATGTACAAGATTTGAATGTCTTGGAACCCATGCGTCCAAGAAGGCTAATGCTTCATCATCACCATTGTCATCATCAGTAAAATCATGGTCAGTGTAACCATCCTCCTGGTATTAATTATTTTTGCAAGTGGTTATATTAGCTTTGGTATCCTCTTGTAAAGTTCCCTGTTGAACTTTTTGATATCCAAATGGTATGTCGAATGATTGGGTATTTGGTAGGTTCAAGAGGTTGTGATAATATTACCTTGGTACATTGATGAGCATGTACTTGGACTTTACGTGCACTTGTTCAAGGTCATATGATTAGCTTCTTTGGTAGCTCTTTAGGTGACACCTCATGTTGAACTTGTGTGGGAGGCTCATAAGTAGTGCTTTGGATGGTAATCACTTTATTGTCATGAGAAATTTTTAAGTATGGATATAGTGTTGATGGGATTGCTTTCAATTGATTAAGCCAAGGTCGTTTGAGCAATACATCATTTGTCCCTTTATCCAACGATACCTGAAACCAAACTAAGATGGTCTTAGGACCTACGATGACAAGTAAGGTAATGCCCCCGAGTGGTGTCTTGATTATGCCATCATATCCTTTAATAATTGTGGTTGTACCGGTCAAGTCTCTTTGAGTATATCCAAGAGTAGTAACAAATTGCATTGTGCACACGTTTATACTTGAATCATTATCAAGCATAATCCTGTTTGCTAACCTTGAGTGTGCATCTATGAAAGTTTAGATGAAGAGTGGTCCATTATTAGAGTCATCATTTGGAATTTCATAGTCATAGAATATAATTGGAGGAGGCTCTTTATGAATGTCATTAACAACACCAATGAATCGATATTTGTCTGAAGGAACTCCTTTGGTTGTCCTTCATCAAATAGAAACCTATACTACTTCCTAGCCTAGTATGTGGCACAAACTCATTGTTGATTTTGAATATCTGGAAGGCCATCCACAAAACTGTCTTTTGCTAGAAAAGAAAGATATTTCAAATATAAGTGCCCATACCTTTGATGCCAAAGTGTATCATAATCTTACTGACTAAAAGTAGATTCTTTTTCAAATCAAGAACATAAAAGACACACATGAAGAACATCTTTTACCTCTTAGTGCTATCTGCATATTTCCTTTGCCTTGAACCTTATATTCCTCACCTCCACAAAAAATCAGAGAGCTAGAAGTATATGTATCTACTAAAAAGTCAAGAATATCTTCTATGCTTCTAGATAACAATGAGAGGTAACACTCTTGGCCATCAAAGTATGCTCTTTTTCCTCTCTTGTATCAATTACTCTAAAAAGCCCATGTTTTTGAATGCCAAAATTATCTTCTTTATGATCTTAGCAACAATATAACCTTTATTATTGCCGAAAATCATATTCAAATTAGGATTGTGGTTCATAATCTCATTGCGTGAAAGTTGATTTCTTTTCCAACGTAGGAGCATAGAAGACATTCCTGAAGAGATTTTTTTCTCTGTCAGTGTTATTTACATGTTTCCTTTGCCTTCAACCTTATATTCCTCCCCTCCAACAAAAATTACAAAGTTAGAAGTAGTTGTTTCGACCACAATGGCAAGACACCAATCTCTCTGGTTCATGAAATGCTTGGTGGCACCAAAATTTATATACCAAGTAGTCTTGTTCACATAGTCTCGATTATCTCAAGCCATAAAAACATAAAAATTATTTTCTTTATGCTCTGCAATATTGGCCTACTTCTTAGTCCCCTGGTTATTGTTATTATCCCATGACTATTTTCTATAGAATTTTCTCTTTTGCCTAGTTTTCCACAATAGGAGGACTTAAAGGTTTTTGTTTTCTCATTTTGCCCTTAAGATCTAGTTTTCCACAATAGAAGCACTTGAAGGTTTTGGTTTTCTGATTACCTAAATCCTCTATCTTGCTTCTGCCCTCTTTGTGTCTGCCATCATTTTTCTTAGTGAACTGGTCCTTGCCCTTGAAGTTAGTTTGCTGCCAGAGCCATCTCTGAACCTCATCCTTGTTTCCATAGCCAAATTGTTTTTTACACCAGTCTTATTGCAATAGTTTAGCTTTCAACTCTTCAAACTTTAGGTCAACGTGAATAGCAAATACTATCAAGGGTTTCAATAAAATGCTCAAAAAATGTTGGTAAACTCTTCGAAGTGATTTCCTCCAAATCTTCTTTCATTTTATACCCAATGGCATTCATCTATTCTCTAATATCCTTTACCTTTACAAAATGATCTTATAAAGACTCACTTTCATCCATTTTAATAGAAAAAAACATATTATTAGGGAAGAAGGCTCTACCTTTATTGGAGATTTCATGCAGTTGCTTAAACTGCTTCCAAATGCTTGATGTGTCATTGCCAGTATGCACTTGTGGTAGCATTTAAACGGTGACAAAGTAGTAGCATTTCATCAGTGACAGTTTTATTAGTGTTATTGCTTCTCTATTCCGCTCATTGAACTTCTCTTGGTATTTTCTTGCTGTTGTAGGTTGGATTTCCTTCCCCAAAACAAGCTGATATAAGTATCTATACTCAAAAAATGGCTAACATTCTTTGCTTTCAAGTATTATAGTTCTTCCTAAAAAACTTATGGTTAGCTTCCAACATTATATTAGATAAACTAGACATTTTTTACCAAAAAACTTTCAGCCTATTTGCCGCTGAAAAAAATAAATTTGTTACTGAAATTGAGACTTACAGTAAATAATTTGTGTTACGTATAGAAAACATAAAAATACTTTCTGAAATTTGATGAATTTGTTGAAAAACGCTGAAAAATGTGGAAAATCTGCAAAATCTTGAATTTCAAGAAAATGGAAAATTACTAGTCTGTACAGTTTCGTATGGTTGTACTATTCAGCACAATTCCACACGATTATACTTCACTATCTGATGCAGATGTCATCTGATGTTCAATACAGTTCTTGGGGCTCAATTTATCTTAATTTGGCTCTAAATTGAAAAGCCCTGATCTCTCTTTAAAAAAAAACTCGACTTTAAATAAAAAAGAATGGATCTCGGTTTAAACCAGGAAAAAATATTCCTTTCTTTCTTTACTCAAAAGTGCTTTTAGTTTCTTGTTGCATAATGTAAGCAGTCCCTTGCCCTATCATTGATCTAAGTAGACCCTAGGCCTTCATCCGCTACTTCCCGTCTTCTCCTCACCATGGCCACCCATCTTCTCCTCACCATGGCTCTAATACCCTATTGTGAAAACCAAGCACACAAAGAAAACAAGCAAGAATACAAGAGAGAACTTGAAATAGAGAAATACTTCTTGGATGTATTATTGAAAAGCAACTGTCACTTTATAGCAAAGCAATAACATAAACTCTAATACTTAGGTGACACAAACTTGAACTCTAAAATGACTTAACTGAACATTAAGTCCTAATACTTAGGCGACACAAATCTTAACCTTAAAATGACTTAACTGAACATTAAATTATGTTTACATTGTTTGATAAAGTAAACTAAAGTTATAAAGTGACTTTATTACTAAGCCTATCACTAAGACTAGTATGACCATTATAAATTTATGTTACAAACTCTTAACACTATGGAGAAGCAAGCTTCTTCTATAGAAGTGCAAATGAAACCTTGCTTTTAGAAGGCTGGAACAAGTACCATAAGAGAAGTCACCAGCAACTATGATTATGGTTCAAACAAATCCACCAAAATGAGACCCACAAGACAAATTAAAAGAACTCTGGATTGGCAAGATATGATAATTTTTGTGCAATAGAACAGAGCTCAACCGAGTGAGTAATGGAAATAATTGTGAACGAAGCATCACATTGACAAACAAAAGTAAGCAAGAAGAGAAGACCAACATACCAATCAGATTGTGAAGGAAAAATTAGGGGAAAAGAAGAAAAAAAAAAACGCAAAGGAAGTGCAACAACCAGATGCAAAATCTTTTTGAAGAGGAAAGGTGATGGCACCAAAAAAACAATTGTCCCAAGAGAATATGAAGAGGCCCCAACTTATCTATTTGCAAGACACCAACAATGAAGACACAACTCAATCCATAGGAAGTTAGGAACATAGCATTATGCAATTTAGACATGTAACTACCTTGAGGATTCTTTTGATTTTGTGCAAAATATAAATATTGTGAGAGAGTTGAAAATCATGCAATTTAGACATGTAACTACCTTGAGGATTCTTTTGATTTTGTGCAAAATATAAATATTGTGAGAGAGTTGAAAATCATATTAGTACACTAGGGCATTTTACCATTCCATCCATCATTCCACCCACCATTCTTCTTAATAATACATATTCTGGAACAACCCAATCCATTAGTCCCTAATGGATAAGTCACAATACTTCATCCACTTGATCTCAACTCAATGAGCAAATAGACATTTCATTCACAATTCATTAACCGCAACCACTGCCACACGAGCTACTCCCACAACCAACAAAAAATTGAGGTTAGTAAAAGGCCATTGAAAACTGAACAATCAAAGCGCAAGGTTTCATAGGAAAATGAGGAGTGATAATTTTGTTGTTAGAACTCATCCTCAATAGATTTCTCAGGGGCCAATGATGAGCATTGTAGGTTCGATCAAGAGCAAAATTTGAATTAAGAGAATCTCACAGTTTGCAGTAAAACATGAATCAAGAGCGAAAAGATATAGATGAATCACAGAAGGGATATATTTCAAAAGATGGCTCTGTCAACCTAGGGTATTGTAAATCTAGGGAATAGAAGGGGCAAAAGGTATTGCATCAATGGGAGCAACAGGTTCAGGGGAAGGTGATAAAATCCCACCAAAAGGCAATCTTGCAAAACAACTAGAGCCATCGGAAAGGTCTAGAAGAAAGGAAAGTTTTATAGATGCTTCTTCAATATTTGATTGAATCGTGAGGTGACAAAATGTAGTAGGATCAAGCAACAAGAGTTTGGCATTTTCACAAGTGCTAAGAGTTATCCTCGTGAAGTTATCCAAGGAAAATCTATTTGAAGGTGCAAAAACCTTTGAAAAGGAAATAAAGGATAGGCTAAATGATACTTCATAACAGGAAGATAATCTTCAAGAGGTGATAAAAAATGATTACTGATCTGAGTGGGGATATGTGCCAAAACATAGCTTTGAAGGTGGACCAACATGGGATGATGTCCCCAAACATAAGATCCAAACATCTGCTAAGTGAACTTGTGGAGGTATCAACAAAGACCACTGCAATGGAGTAAATAAAGGTTAAGAAAACAATTTTTTCTCCAAAAAGTGGATAACAACACTGGGAAACTGTAGAAGGCACCACCAAGAAGTAGAAGCAATGAGAGTCCATCTATATAATTGGGCCAATGCATTAAAAAAAAGGGAGGCTACCATTACAAAACTACATGCAAGTGTAGCTGATGCTCAGGAGAAGAGTTGGGTTGAGTTGGCAAAGTGAGCTCTTGTTAGTCACTACATAGATCAAGATCAGCAAAAAATCATTCAATTGAACCAATAGAGCCCCTTTGTGTTGCAAAGGAATCAAATTTAGGGACTTCAACAGCAAAGGCAAGCCTAAAAGATCAAGGTCACGGAGAACGGGGCCCAAGCCATTTTGACCTTTGCAAAGACACAATGTCAATGGAGGATAATATGGAGGTAGCATCATTGTTGCTACCCTAATTGAAAACGTGAGAGAAATTGATTTCATAATTGCTAGAAGACTAGGATAGTTCTGAGTGAAATATTGCAGGAGTTATCCCCTCCCTGCCCTTTTTTTTGACACCTCCTTTGAGAAATTATGGGGATTTTGTGAGTACACAAGAAAGACCAAAAACATTTGGTGATAGATGTAGGTTGTCAGTAATGAACATTTTTAAACTGCGAAGTTGTATTGTTGCATTAGGATCTGTATGTTGAAAACCTGAAAAGGGAAAATTAAGGGAAACACATAAAGCTAAAAAATGAAAGCAGTGGCTTAGAGTATTGTCATGAAAGGCCACGAGGGCACCATGACGAACTATGCACATGAGACGGCTTGTAGATTTCACCATAGCCCATAGTTTCCATGATCTAAAATTGGCTATAATTGCCCAATGTAGCGACACCCTAGTCAATCATCAGAAAACAAAATGATTTATTTTGCACGCAACGTTGCCAATTGACTCCCAAATTCTGTCGACAGTACCAGTTATGTGCGAAAAACAAATCGACACGTTTTTGGGTGATCGACTGAGGGGTCACTATGTTGTGCAAGGGTGCCATGATGCGCTATGCACATGATATTCAGCTTGCAAATTTCACCATTTTACATTGGAAAAAATTTCACACAAGGAAGAAACAAGGGAAGTTGCAAAAATGATCCAGTAGCACAGAGAAATATTATGGATTAGTTGCAATTATCTTGGGAGAAGACAACAATTTAATTCCGGGAGAATTGTTAGGGGGGATTTTTTGTCCAAATCCATACATGTTGGACTTGTATTAATATGCTTAGAACATTGTAAATGTTGGCTTAATCAAAGTTGTATTAGTTAGACAATGAAACATAGTAGTTAACTTGTAGTTGGTCCTACTAGACAATGTACGACATGAAAAATAGATTGGTCCTAAGACACATGATATATGTGATTTTGCACTTATGAATTCTATTGAGAAGTGTTGACGTGCATGTATATTTCAAGACTCAATGAAAATCCGTAATCTGTTATACTATTTCACTATTTATGTGTTACAATGGATGAAATGTTGAGTGAGAATGGTTTCATTTTCTTTTCGCTATTTATGTGTTACAATGGATGAAATGTTGAATTAGAATGGTTTTGTTTTCTTTTTTGTTGGTAGTGTTGAATGCTTAAGGGATTGATCAATCCTAGACTAAGTACTAGTCAAAGAAGTGCTAACAATCAATTAGTATTACGTTGACTTTTGTTGAGGTGCAAAGTTTTTGCCACAGGTGTAACATTTGCTTAGTACTAATCTTACACACATCCAAACATTGTTTGTTGGATATCGTGCAAAGTATCTTTGTAATTATTCTATCATTAGATTTTTTGCCTTTTTGGCATAGAAATCTACCAAATAGTGTTTTTCATCCATTTGAGGCGTAATAAAGTTTTTGTCGCTGGTGGTTTGCAGGTTGGGTTTAAGTTGTGGAATATTCGTCAGTGTTTCAAAACAAGTTCGCAAATAACATTTAAATATGTAGCACACTAACAACTTATCTTTGAAAATCATTCGCTCAACTTCCCTCTCTTAATCTATAAATAATATAAGCTGTAAAGATTCATTTGTTTAAGTTATGTTTATTATTCAGCGATTTAGCGATTTTCCCTTTAGGTGAAAGATCGGCACAATGGAAATTTGTTGATGGATGAAGAAGGGCATATTATACACATTGATTTTGGTTTTATGCTATCCAATTCTCCCGGAGGAGTTAATTTTGAAAGTGCCCCATTTAAATTAACACGGGAACTTCTAGAGGTAAGATAATCAATAATATTGTTTATTTCTTTATATTGGAGCTTTTTAGTAAAATTCATATGCTCCTTACAATGTTTCTTGACTTTCTTTGTGGTTAGGTGATGGATTCTGATGCAGATGGCAGTCCAAGCGAGTTCTTTGACTATTTTAAGGTGATCAATGTTTCCATACCCTTGTTGAGGGCTTTTTGCTCTTTCCTTGGCAGTGTTTGACATGCTTAATATTTTCATGTATGGTTTTTGTAGGTCCTATGCATTCAAGGATTTTTGACTTGTAGAAAACACGCTGAACGAATTATTCTGCTGGTTGAAATGCTACAGGTAAACTCATTCAAAAACTGGATTTGAAATAATACTTTTCTTTGCCATTTTTATTTTCTCCCTCAAGGTTCTCATACATCTGTATGAGAATATGAGACATAAACACGATAAAAATGAGTATTAGCTTTTTAATTTAAAGCTTCTTCAAATGTAGTTCACATACTTCATGCTGCTCAGTCCTTCAAAGAATATTTCCTTTTTAATTTAAAGCTTAGTTCACATACTTGTACTCGGAGAGTACTCGCCCAGCTCCCAAAAAGTTTACTTGGCGATTATTCGACAACCACTCGCCATTATTCAACAAATAAAAAAAATACTTAAATTAAAAAAAAAAAACATAAATTTTATAGAAATTATAGTTGCAAAATGTATAAAATGAGTCTGTAAAACGTTGGTGAAGCGTTTTATACTAGATTTGAATACAAGTATAAAATCGCATAATCATGATTCATGCGAATACAACTGTGATAATGTCAAATTTCAATAACAAACTGACACAATGATACTTATACAAGAATCTACAAGTACAAATTACAAGAATCTACAAGTACAAATTACAAGAATCTATAATTTTCTCTTCCCTACTCTCTGGAAAACTAAGGGAGACTAAGAAAGTCCAGTCCTCCTACTTGGCTGCCCCTCCTTGCTTTGCCTAGAATGTTGCATCTGTGGCTTCACCTTGGAACCAAATGGTAGTGACTCCTCTACCTCATGCTTGACAACATCTACAAGGATGTCATCCAATCCAATATCCCTTGCTTCTGTTAATACACAAGGAAGTCTTGTAGTTGTTTCTTGAATGCAAGGTGTCTATCATACCTACATCCCTTCATGCATCCTTCATACCTCCTATGATGTCTCCCTGAAATCTTAAAACCCTAAAATATGGCTAAGTTTGAAACCCTGAAACCTTGAATTCTGACTAAGTCTGAAATATGATATGATACTCCAAAACCTAGAATTTGCATTATAGCTCCTAGAGGTCCAAAACCACTCTCAAACATCCTAAAATTATATATATATATAAAATATAACTTAAATCTTATACTTAAATGCTTATTTTATATATATATATATATATATATATATATATATATATATATATATATATACTGTGGGGGCATGTGTGTTTAAAAATGACAAAAAACTATGTTTTTCCCACATTTTTCATGCAGTCTACTCGGGTTTGGGTGAGTACTGGCACAGTACTCGCCAAGTACTCGCGAGTATTGGCGAGTACTTGCCCATACTCGTGAGTACTCGGCAAGTACTGTGCCAGTACTCACCTAGACCCGAGTAATCACAGTACTCACCTAGACCCGAGTAATCAAAACCCTGCCATTTCGAGTGGCGATTAATCGTTTTAGGTGAAGTTTGGCAATTACTTGCCCGCTCGGCGAGTATGCAAACTATGGTCATAAGTACAACCTAATTTTCGATTATTCTTGTTTCTCATCTTGGGGATTATGTAAAGGAAAAAAGTAGGAAGAACATTTGGTGAAGATTCTCTTTTTAATTTCTCTTCCTTTTTTGTTCTATTTTAAAATCTGATTTTGAAGGCTGTGTAACATTTGCTGTTGTAAAGTAGATTTTGTATTAGCTTAAGGTTCTTTTGTCTGAAAGATTGGCGGAGAATTTTTCTTCACATCATATGTTCATTGAATGAAGAAATTCGTCTCCAAAATGGGCATTACTTATTCATCCATTCAAAAAGTTTTGAAAATTGAGAGCGCCCTAAAACATTCCTATTTATTTTTTGGATTCGGCCTTGTGAATACGCTGGAAATTGCAATCTTTCTTAGGGAAAATTTTGGGCAGGCTTTTGCTTATTGTTTGAGTTGTCTTCTCAAATATTTCTCCTGATTTGATTCCATTTTTAAAGGTTTATTTTAGTTCATGAAGCTGTAAATTTATGTTGGTTGTTGGTTAGAAAACTTCCCTTCTGTTGCACCAAGTGAAGTATCCATGTAGAAATTTAGAGTCAAAAAGTTTGTTTCTGTCGATGAATATGAACAAAATATTAATCCTTTATGGCATACCTTTATTCACCTTGTTTCTGCATTGCAGATTTAATAAATTTGAAGTCTGCTCGTATAATAAAATAAGAGATGTTGCTCTGATGCTGCAACCACAATGACAGTGCTAACAATGCTTGATGTTCTTCCAATGTGTAATATGGTGGAATATATACTGATGAGACAAATTCTGCACAAATATGGATTTTGTATTGGGTACAGTTTTTTATGAGTGTCTTGGTATTTTCTCGAAATTCAAATGATTGCAATCCCCCCAGATCTGCCATTGGGATCTTGTCAGAAAAGGGTCTTTGGCCCCATATGGAGATTCACGCATGAATGGATGACTTGTGGTTGAGCTTGGGTTCCTGGAATAGGACTAAATCTAACTGATTTTGCTTAAACAACTTTCTACGGAACATTTGCTTGTTTATAGAGACCAAGCCTTTCAAATTACAAGACTTTATCTTCATGGATAACCAATCAGAGGAAGAGGACTGGTCTGCTCATGGTTTGCAATAGTAGTCTGAAGATTCCATAATGTTAAGTTGCTGTGATTCAACCTGATTTCTTGTGACCCCTTCCATAATATACGGAAGATTTGAGAAAGGTGCTGGTATAGCTCGATTAATGTTTTATTATGGATCCTTATTCACCTCTTACTCCCCTCCTTTTATAAGCAAAGAGAGATGGAGGTAGAAGGTTCCATAGGAGGTTAGGTTGGTAATTTTGATGCATCATGATGTGTTAGTAATGGGTAATATGAATATCTTAAATTATGCCATGTTAACTTGTACACAATTGGTGCTGTGTTTATTCAAGTGGTGGGAAAGGGACCTAACCATTGATGGTCAAGGTGACCATAAGTGATCAAGCTGACCATCAACGGTCAAGTGTCAAAGGCTAAGTCTCTTTGTTCCTTTTTTGTTATGTTGGGACGTACCTAAAATTGTTTTTTTTTTGAGAGCTGAGTTTGCAATCCGTCAATCTTGGATGACGTAGTGTTTGAATGCCTTGGAGACTGGTCCTTGAGCACAATTTGTAGATCCAGGTCCTGGAAATGGGAGTTTGTGGCTCCTGAACGTGATGCATAGATTGGAACCACGGGTGTTTTTTATTTCTTGAGTAGGGTTAGCGACCTGAATTTCCTCATTGAAACTAAGATCAATGGAAAATAACATTGAAAGAGTTGGAAATGTCGACACTTTTCTGATTTTCCTTTGATTTCTTTGATTTCCTCATTGAGACTCATGCTCTCTGCAGAAAAGATAAATTCAGAAGTTAACTTTTTTTCCTTAGCCAGATCTTGGTTCTCCAAAGGCTGATTTGCTGTAGAAGTCTGATGAGGGTCGCTATCTTCTTGCTATTGGGGACTGTATCCCTCTTAAATGTAGAGGAGGCCATTGGGGGAGGACCATGCTGTCACAAGAAAATGGTAGATCAGATCTGCCAGGTTGAGAATTTGAGCTAGGTTTTAAGAACTTCAGAGCCACTGTAGAATTTCGGATGCATGCAATCTTGTTCGATAGGAAAGAGAATTTGGTCATGGTCTGTTTCTCTCTCTCTCTCTCTCTCTCACTCACACACACACACACACACACACACACACACAGAGGGAGGGTAGCAACTAAGTATGCCAAATAATCACTTTCTTTTACTCAACATACAATTTACCATGTTCTCTGACTAGAGGACTATTTGTTTATCATGCAGTTTAGTACTCGAAGGCTAATGTCATGTTGTGAAATAGCTAATTTACTGCTAATAAACAATTACTGTATGAACGATGTGTGCATTGGGAACGTCTGTTACTTATAAATAACATGTTTGTGCTATGATATTGGTTAAATTGAATTAATTTTTGCTAACTCAATCAGTGCCCAAAGGTTCTAGCCACACTTATTTCTTAGCAAGGACACATGCATAATTCTTAATCAGGTTTGGGGTCAACTGCCTGTTTTGGTTGCACAGAATTTGGCATTAGTATTTTTATTTCTTTTGTTGATTTGGTGAATTGCCCTTGTGGGGTAACCTTTGGATTAGGTGCCACAACTGGGGTATATCTTCCTTCAAAAGTCACCTGGCACTTGCACCTGGGCTCACCCAGCTTGTTGGATCTGGACTTTTACCCAATTTGAACACTTTATCATGTCTCTTGGGGAGTTGAAAATGGATTGCTTGGGAATCTCCAATACATTTACCATTTGAGTTCATCCTATTTGACGAAAATTTCATTGGTTATTATTATGATACCTGTATTACCTTATTCTGGAAAATCCTTGCAGTTCAATTTGCTACTTAATTGTGTTGCCAGCATCTGTGATTAAATGACACCTGGTTGCTTGTCTTTGGTTTCCCCAAATAGTTGGATCCTTGATAAGGATCAGAGGCTTAGTGATGCCTCTTCGATATGTATCAGATTGATTATGGTTAATGTAGGTCATAGGTCTAGTTTTATTAGTTTCTACTATAGTTTGTGTCCGGTATCTGTAAATATCAGGTCCTAGAAAAGTAGATCTTATCTATGGTCTTCTTGTTTCATTGTGAATATTTTGTAAGCCTGCTGTGTGTTCAAAGGCTCATGTATTCAGCAGCATTTTTGCTTTAGATCCCTCTGCCTCATAGCAAAGCATCTGAAATTATGAAACCCCTTATACATATATGTTATAACATACCTTTTATCCAAAACAGTTGATGCAAAGCATTAATCAATTGCAAGCAATATTTTCTGTTCGAGTCATAATTGTGTATCTGCATTTTGATAATCTTGTTTGGGCTCAAATTAACAGGAATGCCTTCCATCTGGTTTGCAGGACTCTGGTTTCCCATGTTTTAAAGGTGGGCCAAAAACAATACAGAATTTACGAAAACGCTTTCATTTAAGTTTGACAGAAGAGGTTGGCATACTCTTCATTTTTGGATCTTTAGCTGTATAACATATCGTGACAATATATAAGCTGTAACGAGTGGGATCTCTTTAGTTTCCATTCATTGATTGTTGATATTTGATTTGTCCTCTACAACTGTATTAATTTATTCTAAAAATTTGTCATACATCTTATTTTTCTTTTTTGCATGGGAGCAGCAATGTGTATCATTAGTTCTTTCTCTTATCAGCAGCAGCTTAGATGCTTGGCGAACGAGGCAGTATGATTATTATCAGCGTGTGTTGAATGGTATCTTATGAGAGTTCGAGAACATTTTGTTCTTCCAAGTTCTGTGTTTCACTAGCCGCCTTTGTGAAGTAAGTATTGGCTCACCTTCAGTGCAGGGGGGTTTGTAATATTATATTTTTAATCAAGCAGCTTGATGGAGCCTTGCCTGGCAACTTTGTGTACGAAGTAACGTGCTTACAAAATTTGGACAGTAGGAATATACGTTTGTGATTCTTGTAGCTCACAAAGCCAATGTGGTATCCAGAGGCTCGGGAAGAATAAAATTCTAGCTATTCTTATGTAGATTTAATATTCTGTTTATTACCCTCATAGTTATAATTGAATGCAGAACGAGGTTTCTGCACCGGTTATGTAAGAAATTACATTTTTGGGTGGTTGAGGCAGTTATTAACGAGTTTGACATTATGATGTTTAATTTTCCCATTAACAAAAATATTGTTTTGTTCAAGTTCAAAATCAAAACATATCATGCATTTTTTTTGCACCTACAGGCTGCCCTTGTCGTGTATATATAAAAGTTTCATTGTGCATTTAGTGCACATTACAGTTCTGACAATCTCAAAATATGCAAAAAAAAGGTTAAAATTTCAATTCTGCTTTCAAATATGAAGGCTACTGGCATGGAAAGCATGCCATCTAAGATTTGCAGATCAAAAAGCAATGTGAATGTGCTAGAAATGGACAAAAGCAAAGTGAGTTGTATCTGGATTGGAAAACAGGGCCAACAAAACCAATTGGCCAAATAAAAGTTTGGGTTTCTCATTCTCCCCAAAATTAGGTATCATGTCCTTAAACACGGTTTGATTTGGCAGGTTTAAAATATCAAGCTGATAACTTTCCAATGCTTTTGTAACATCAGTCATTCGATTTATTGAATGTTTCCTCCTTTTTTGCTGGGGTTCACCAACGGCACAATGATAAACTTTCATGCAGTCGTCAATATCAAGGTTTTTTTTGTTTCTATATAGATTTGTGAAATTGGCTTGTAGCGTTTACTGTTTTGAATCACAATGGTAGCATCTATTTTTCTTTTGGATTTTAAATTTATTTTATTGTGGGGTGTATATTGTTGGAGTCTCAGACATGGAGGGCAACATGTGTTCGAACTTGTCATATTATTTCCGCAACTATGACATGCTCCTTTTTGATTGGTAACCTTTTATAATTGTGGCTAAAAAACCAGAAAATTAGCATTATGCTCTACAGCCAATATGACATCATAACATTGTCATGATATCCAACACGATATGAGTAAATGTGAATTACTCGACTACCACAGGGCAACTTGCATGTAATATGGGGTGATTGTTAACTCTAGAATGAGAGTTCATATCATGTTGATGACACATATCAAGGTAATTGAACTGGATTGGTAATAAAGGCAACCTTAATTTTTAAACCACAGAAGTGGGTTAAAATGCAGTATGACTATTGCAAATTAAGATGACCGACATATACATTTTGGGAAAAAATGAGGGGTGGCATAAATGCAAAATTCATGGCCAATTTTTTTTATGCGAGGAAAGTATTAAAACATCTTATGAGGCAGTTATTAACGAGTTTGACATTATGATGTTTAATTTTCCCATTAACAAAAATAATGTTTTGTTCAAGTTCAAAATCAAAACTTATCATGCATTTTATTTGCACCTACAGGCTGCCCTCATCGTGTATATGTAAAAGTTTCATTGTGCATTTAGTGCACATTACAGTTCCAACAATCTCAAAATATGGAAAAAGAGGTTTCTTAAAATTTCAATTCTACTCTCAAATATGAAGGCTACTGGCATGGAAATCATGCCATCTAAGATTTGCAGATGAAATAGCAATGTGAATGTGCTAGAAATGGACAAAAACAAAGTGACTTGTATATGGATTGGAAAACAAAGGGCCAACAAAATTAGGTATCATGTCCTTAAACATGGTTTGATTTGGCAGGCTTAAAATATCAAGTTGAAAACTTTCCAATGCTTTTGTAACATTAGTCATTCAATTTATTGAATGATTTCATTTTTTTTGTTGGGGTTAACCTAACGGCACGATGATAAACTTGAATGTAGTTGTCAATATCAAGTATTTTTTCTTTTCTATATAGATTTGTCGGATTCACTAGTAGCATTTATTGTTTTGAATCACAATGGTAGAATCTTTTTTCTTTTTTGGATTTTATATTTATTTTATTGTGGGGTGCATATCGTGATAGGTAGGATTTCATATAGAATGCAAATGAGATTCAATATCATGATTCAATTTGAAAGAGAGCAAACATTACAATAAATAAGCTAAGAACGTTGCTCACTTCACATTCTCAAAACTGATCTTTCTTATTTGTACGGGAATGGAGAATTTATTGAATAAGACAAAAGCTAGACACCTAAGATAGAAACATATGATTAATAACAATTATATACAATATTGTTACATCTCTACCTCGCAACCTCTTAATCTGTAGGGGTCTTTATTAGAGCAAGTATTGTTCAAATTTTTTTAAAATTTTATTGTCCAAGTGCTTTCGTCAGTGTCTCTGTTGATTGTTTTGGTGTAGGCAATGTTGTAACTTGACACTACCATTTTTCTCATAGTGCCGAATCAAAGTAAATTTGGTTTGGTTTTTGCCATCTGGGTTGTAGTAGTGTTGTCAACTATGAGAGGTGTTGACGAACCTTGTTACCCCTGCAAATCTAAAAGAATCCTTCTGAGTCATATTATCTCTTTAGATGCATTTGAAACAACCATATACTATGTTTTTGTTGAAATCCTCAACATTGATTGCTTTTTAGATTTTTAAATGACAACTGTTCTCAAATTCATAAAAAATGAGGTGGACTTTTTATCCTTCATTGTCACCAACATAGTCAGGATATGAATATCCAACTAGTTTGAAGTCTCCTTATTTGAGCCCAAAATTATGTGCTCTTTTGAAATATCCAAGGATTTATTTTGTTGTTGCACAATGATTGTCCTTGGGTTGCATGAATTTTGAAAGAACATTAACTGTAAATGATATATCCGGTCGCATAAATCAAATTTTTAATGAATTGTTTGTATTTAATGGCATCAACCAAATTTGTTGAATCTTCAGAGGTCGATTTAAGACTCTGTTCTATGGATGTGTTGAGAGACTTACAATCTTCCATTCTGAACTTGCTCATAATGTCACTAATATTGAGTGATAAAGAAATATTTTCGTTTTTGAATTACTTTAATACCCAAATGATAATGAAGATAAATCCAAGTTGGTTATTTTAAAGCTTTTCATCAACTTTGATTTGAACTTTGTAGTGTACCATTTATTGTTTCTTGAGATGAGCAAATCATCATCATACACCATCAAAAATATATTTGTTTTGACGAAAAAAGTTGCATCTTCAAATTCAAAATGATTGAAGTTCATGTTCATGAGGTGTTTAGCTAGTTTGTTGTACCATGTTCGAGGTGTGTTACAAACCATACAACAATTTTTTCATTTTGTACATTTTGTGCTTGTGTTTGTTTACTGCAAAACCTTTGGGTTGTGCCATGCACACAATTTTCTTGAGATTACCATTTAGGAATGTAGTTTTGACGTTCATTTGGGGAATTTTTCACCCGTTGTGAGTTCCCAGAGCCAACATGGTTTGATTGGTAGTTCATTTTGCTGTAGATGCAAAAGTTTCATTATAGTCAATTCCTTCTTTTTGAACATACCTATTTGCGACAAGCCTTGCTTTGTGCTTGTCAAGTGAACCATCAACCTTGTATTTGTTGCGGTAGGCTCACTTATAACCAATAGGTTTGCAGTGATACGGATGATCAACTAATTTTCAAGTATTGTTTTTTACTAATGCATTGTACTTATCTTTCATTGCTTTTCTCCAAGATTCAAACTTTTCAACTTGTTTGAAAGATGTTGGTTCTGAGTCAAATGCAACATTGAGTTCTTCTAGAGAATCATTCAAGGTGAACTTTTCAATTTTATCTTGAATTTCTTCAAGGGACTTGTCTAATTGTGAAGCCGCTGCATGTGCACTTCTAGTGCTTGTTTTCTCAACTTCATCAAGGTTCACGTCTTTCAATGTTTGAATAGCCCACTTAGGTATCTATTTTTGTGTTTTAGGTGCTTCAAGTTTATCTTTAGAAGTTCCATCACGTTTTGCCTTCTGTTCCAGTGGCCCCTGTTCATTGTCTAATGAAGTTTCACTCTCTCCTTCAAGGGGAGTTTCAATCTCATGTATATGAGACAACAAAAAATCAATAGATTCCTAACTGTGTGTCCCCCACTCATTGTTTGGAACATCCAAATCACTCTCTGTAGGCATCAAACTTCTCATACTTGTCAAGTTGACTCAACTACCGATCAATGTGCTCTTTGTTTTTTGCAGTTTCACAAAAGATAACCTCTCTTTCAATAAGAAATTGCTTTTTCTCATCGTATATTTTGTATGCCTTGGTGGATTCATAATATCGCAAGTAGATGCATTTTCGACTTATGTGGTCCAACTTAATTTTCATCTCCTTTGGAATCAATCGTAATAAGTGGATTTGAAAATTTGAATATGGCGCATTGAATAAAGATGGCCACACCATATCTCATACGGATTCTTGGATTCAAGTGTTGTTGATGGTGATCTATTGTACAAGTATACTGTTGTTTTATCTATTTCGGCCCAAAAATACAAATTTACTTCTTTGTAGTACAATATAACATGAACCCTATTCATCACAGTTCTGTTCATCCTTTCTACAATTCCATTTTGTTGTGGAGTGTATGGCACTGTGAGATGTAGGATTCAAACTTCTTTGAAGTGTATTCACCACCATTCTCTGTGTTTAGTGTCTTGATGTGGGTTTGAGTTTCATTTTCAATCATGGTTTGAAACTTTTAGAAAATCTAGAAGACTTCTAATTTTTTCTTCTGAAAGTATATCCTAATCATCTTGTTGTAGTGATCAATTAATAAACATGAAGTACTTATGACCACCAACAAAGAGGATTGGAGGAAAACACAAGTTTGAGTGAATCAATTACAATTTTTTGTCAGCATCCACTCTTGACTTTCTGAATTGTTCTCTTGCATGTTTAGCTAAGATGTAGGCTTCACATTTTTCATCCGCTTTAAGGGTAATGTAGGCATGCCAACAACATCATTCTTTTGCAATACACAAATGTTGTTATAGTGAGTGTGCCCAAATGTAACATGCCACAACATGTTTGGAGACATTTCATCTTCTATGAGATGATCACAATTCTTTGAATTTGATGGTTCACCCTTGAGTTTGAGTAGTTTTCTTTCCTCAAGGCCAATCAAGACAACTGCATTGTCACTTTTTTTTCTGATTGTGACATCACCATTATCCAATAGAGTGGAATGACTTTGTTGTTTTATGAGCACTAGGGACAAACAAATTTCTTTTTAATTGAGGAATGTAGAGAACATTTTGGAGTTTGAAATCTGGAAGCCCTAGACACTTGAGTCGTATTGTACCTTTTTTTTGTGGTTGCAAACTTTGATCTATCTGTGAGGTATATCGAAGCATAGCTTTCTTCACTGAACTCCTTGAAGAAGACTTTCAGAAAGTCACATATAGAGTGGCACTAGTATCAGGAACCCATGCATCAAACCATGACGAATTGATTGAGACATTATTTGCTTCATCATTTATACTGGAAAACACACATTCACTAGTGAATTGTGCAGAATTTGACTCTTTAATTTTTCTTTTCTTCTTATGATATTCATGAGTCTCATGGCTTTTTTTTAATCACACCATTTGCAGTAGAGTTTTGTTAAACATTCTATTTTTAACCACTTCGATTTTCATTTTTGCTATCTTTTCACTTAGACTTTTTGTACTTATTGTTGCATTCATTTTTGGAAGATGTGACCTTGTTCGATATTTTGGAAGAATTTATTGACATATAACACATTTTATCCTTGTGGGCTCATTTTTTCTTCTAAAGGTCTTTACTCTTTTTGCCATCTTTTCAACCAATTGGTCATATGTGAGTTTCAATTGATTGCTTGCTTGTAGAGACTCCAAGTAGGTTAAATAGTTGAGAAGAAGGGCTTTTATGAATGTAGTGATATAGATGTCAATTTTGATCTATATTGCATCTACATCCTATTTTATGATATGTATCTTTGAAGCCAATGTCATCACATCATCATTTTTCAACTCAAAGTTGAACAATTTTAATTGTAACTAAATAAATTTCAACGTTAAGTGAGTCATATAGCTCCTTTAGTTTGTGAAATGCTTTCCATAGAGTATTCCACCCTTGATTATGATGAAACACATCTCCATTGACTGAGGTCCTCATCAAAGCCAATGCTTTATGATTTCTTTGATTTCATGTTTGAATATCATTTGCATTCTCTGTTGGCTCAACTCGTTATTTCTCTGTCACAAATATCAAACCATAGATCATTGAAGATGATTGTGTTTTTTGAGACCATTTTAACCGTTTTTATTGGTCAATGTTGTGCTAATGATAGATTTGATTGAATACATGGTTTTGAGTTTTTAGTTTGAATTTTGAGTTTAACCACAATTAGTTCTTTATCACTCCAAAATGGTCCCCTTTTTTATATACTACTAGATCGATATACCAAACTTTTTTATATACCCACCTTTCCTATATACTCGTCAATACAGGGAAGATTCTAGCCCTTTCTATACACTTGATAGTACGCGAAAGAGGTTTTAAGGTACG
Organism: Torreya grandis; assembly: GCA_037957365.1. Lineage (NCBI taxonomy): Eukaryota > Viridiplantae > Streptophyta > Pinopsida > Cupressales > Taxaceae > Torreya > Torreya grandis. Next base: position 253,877 of record JARHVA010003989.1, on the reverse strand, counting down.
TGAGAGTATAGTGGTACATGATATCTAGGTGGCATGTGAAAAATATTGGTCTTGTCATTCCCACTAGCTTAACAAAAAAACCTCATACATCAATATACTAGGTTTTTCTTGATTTTTGAATTTATGTTTTTTGACAGAAGTGAGTAGGTAAAATAGTAGCTCTCTTTACTAGAAATTTAAATATTTTTCAAATTTAAACGATTTTAAAATTTGAAGTAAAGTACTTAAATTGGAAAATTGACAATCTGCTTTTTAATAAAAAAGCTTAAAATGTACCTTAGACCTCCATATTTGTCTTATGTAGAAAATTTCAAAATTAGAATATCAAGATGTATGGCCTCCTTAATGTTTGAATGATAGAAGAATTCAAATCAACAACCACACCTTGAGCCAACTCTTCATAAAACAAGAAATTATGTAGTTTTGATTTGTAATATTACAAACAAGTATAAATCAAGGACTGCCACGCGGTCAGGGGCAACTAGGTATTCTCCACACAACCAAATAGCTTTTACGTAGGAAGAAAAAACTCACTTCAAAATGCCTTTTGATAACTCAGCGAAATGAAATGCTAAGTGGACTCAACTATGTGAAACAAGCAATCAACAACCAAAATAATTAAGGAATTTTCCTTTGTACACAGGGCACACAACACGCCCATCAACGATCGAGAAAAAACATCCTTAAAACCACCTTTATTATTGTTAGATGAAGTCAAAACCTACTGAGGGAATATAAAAATCAGCAGAGAATAAACAGAGACTTCCACACCAAAAAAACTAGAGTGCAACGCTACTGAATAAAGGAAATGCACAAAAATAGCTTAACAAAGAATGTGCCGCGCCTATTGTGGGATTTCAACACAATCAAAGAGCATGTGAATATGCCATAGAGAAATGGAACACAACTAAATAATACACTGAAGATTTGGCTTGTCCAAAAGTGACAAAATAACTTGTAACACCTCACACACATACTATAATGCTCAGTTGAGAGAAAATCGCAGGTCGTACGGTTGAAATAGAGAAGAAATAATGAAAAATGACAGTAACTTCTAGGCTTTGATACTAATGAGGTTAGATTTCATTTGGATTTTGTATGAAATCTGAACTGTCATATCATTGGAGTCTCTAATGTGGAGGGAAATATAGTATGCTTCAGTATAATTCAAACTTTTGTCCCATTATTTCGTCGACTATGACATGGTCTCTATTGATTGGCAACCTTTTATAAATGTGGCTAAAAGACTAGAAAATTTGCATTATGGTCTAGAGCCAAGATGACAAATCATAACATTGTCATGATATCCTTACATGATATGAGTAAATGTAAATTACTTGACTACAAGAAGCCAACTTGCATGTAATACAGGGTGATTGCTAACTCTAGAATGAGAGTTCATATCATGTTGATGACACATATCAAGGTAATTGAGTTGGATTGGTAATAAAGGCAACCTTATTTTCAAACCACAAAATGTGGGTCAGTATGACTATTGCAAATTATGATGACCATGAGGGGTAGCATAAATACAAAATTCGTGGCCAAATATTTTCATGCAAGGAAAGTATTAAAACATCTTATGGAAAAAGCTTTGAAGGACTTGGGTCAAAGTAAAAAAGTTAATGCCATGAGACTTTGTATGAGTTAGCTTGGAATTGAATTAATCTTTTAACAATAAAGATGCCAAAATTTAATGCCTTATAAAGTAAATGTGAAATGGAAGGGTGTCGCTGAAGTAGGTTTGTAGGTGGTTGTGGTATCAGAAGATGTACATGCATGAGAAATTTTAGTTAAAAAATGTCTCTCTGACATTGGATAAAACCCTTGTTAGCTTTGGTAATGATGTTTACTTTGCAATTAATGTTTAATAACTGACTACTTTGTCTTCTATAGACATTTTGTTTAGTACAAAGAATACAAAGTTTTGCATTGTAATTGTTAAAGAGGATACTATGTTGTTTTTCTTCAAGTTTGATGCAATCTTCAAATAGTTTTGATGCCGCTTGCTACTATCACTAAAGCTTTGCATTGTAATTGTTTAAAAGTTCTCCCATATTGTTTCATCCTTGATTTGATGCAATCTTGCAATTGTTTTTTGGTGTTGGCTATTATTGCTAAATGTCAATCTATTCTAGTGAGGTAATATTCTTTTGTAAATATCTTCATACTTTTAAAATTAAGTACTAAATTTGAACTTATATGTAGTCCAACCTCACATTCAACAATAAATAAAATTAATAAATTGTGAGGTATTTTTAATTATTTTTCATGATATTAAAAATTAGTCCTATCTACCAAGATTTTATTATTTCTGACTAAAATTAGTTTTAGATTCTAATGTATTTTTTAGAATTTTCCTAATTATTTATGAAATTAATGATAACAAAGAAGATGTCATTAGTTTTATGCAATTTATGCAATTATATTTTGTATAATTATGTTAAGTGTAATAGCAATAACAACCACACAAATATAAGAGAAAAATAAGTTAAAAAATAAGAAGTTGCATTGAGGATTTTGTGATGCCTTTATGGGAACACCATTAGGATGACAAAAGTGGCTCTATGGTTAAATGTGACAATTGACAATGGAACATATTTAACAATTAGGTTGACTTGACATACCACACAGCTCAAGTGGCCCCAATTTATATTATGAAATATGTACAAATATTTTACTTATTTGACCATAAATATATTTGATTAATTTAATTTTTTTGTTAAATATATTAATATTTTCAAGAGCACATTTAATATATACATACGACCAATTTTTGAATAGGAACTCATTATAGACTACCCCTTTAATAGGCAAACATTTAGAAAATATATAATACAAAAAGAATATTGTATAAGTAATTAGATGAAAAATAAAACTCTAATGTGCTAAAATATAAAAATTTGAATTATGAAATGGTAATGTGTTAATCTATATGAAATAGAAACATTTATCCTATGCATTGTTGTCATATTACAAATTGCATGAAATGATTGAATGCAAATGGAATTTACTTAAAAAATGTGTTATTTGAGTGCCAGTTGTGTATGATGGATTTTGAGTTGCTTATGCTTATGATTATATATGATATTATATGGTGAATGGAATATGCAATATATTTTTCATCAAAATTTCATTATGAGAATGTTGAAGATTATCATTATGATGTTAATAAATGACACAATATGATGAGCATGTATATTTGATGCTTTGAGTATTTATCAATTACTTACAAAAGACATTATATATAAAATGTCTCCTTAGCAAAAATGAGTTTTGGTTAATTTACATGTTTTTCCTTTGTTGTGTATTATGACTAACATTTGGGATTGGCTCTTCAATGACCAAAAATTGAGGATATACTGAGGGAGTTGTTGTTTGAACAACATGCCCTAATCTCTCTGGAATTATGGTACCCCTCTTTTTGTTTTTACAATACTCTTGCTTACGCTCTCAGGATGGTTAGTCTCAAATCTCTCAAGTTGTTCATGGGGGTCATCTCAGTTGGTGTGCCAAATCGGGTTCCGAAACCCCCTCCATTGATAAGACTTCATCCGTGCAAGAAAGTTATATATTTAACACTTAGCATGAAAGTGATGTTCTATTAGTCTAGTTTGCCTTTGAAAATCTCCTTTGCTCAGTACTCTTAAGTTCCTCTCAGAGGTCATGTTAATTTGTGTGCCAAATTGATTCCTAATACCCACTCCATTGCGTCGACCAAAGCGAGAAAGTTTCATATAAAACACTTGGTCTAAAGATGGAGATTTGATGCTTTAATCCACACATTAAAATATCAACAAATCTTGCTCAGAGAGCCAATTAGGTCTTCTATAGATTCTTAAAAAAAATCTTAGTTCCAAGACCAAATTGGTCTTCAAAACCCTGAATAGGTGTTTAGAGTTCTTTAATTGTCATTCTTGATTTGATGGTTTAGTCCACACATTAAAATATCAACAAATATTGCTTAGAGAGTGAATTAGGTCTTCTATAGCTTCTCAAAAAATTTCTTAGTTCCAAGATCAAATTGGGCTTTAAAACCCTGAATAGGTCTTCAAAGTTATTCAGTTGTCATTCTCCTTGTTAATTATAATTTTTTCTACGTTTAGATCTCACGTGATTTTGTTTAAGTCCAATATACGTAATCAAACTTCAAAGTTTGATTAGGTTTGCAAGGGGTCATTTTTATGATATAGTGTTAATCGAGCTTTTAGTTGTGATTAGGTCTTGGTAGGTTTGGGTGAGGCAATTATTTGTTAACTAGGTCTTGATCTTCAACTAAGTCCTATAGGTTTTGAGATAGTTGATTATAGTGATAATTAGGGTCGGAGCCTCGACTAGGTCATCGAGGTCTAGCAACCCCATTCCTTTTGTAATTGGGCTTGTATACCCAACTTAGTCTATTGGCCCCCCAGGATCATCTCTCTTTGCTAATTAGAGCATTGAACTTGACTAGGTTCATGTATCCTCCCTTGGTATTCTATAGTCCAATGCAGGCTTAAAATCTTAAATACAACATGACCCCTCCATGCAAAACCCTGAAGTGTTATGTGGTACTAGGAACTCTGATTTGAATGTGGAACACTCCATGCCAAATTCGCTAGTCCTAATTGAGATTTGAGGCGCCAATTAGGTATAGAATAGTTTCATTGGCATAGCCCAATACTAATCAGGATTTCTAATCTTGATTAGATAAGATGTTTCAAATTTTGAGAAAGAACATTTCCCATAAAACTAAGAACCTGAATAGATTTAGGAGGCCATTTTGGCCACTTTTTGGTTTTTCATCGATATCCTTTGGCTTGTTTTTCCATTTTGAGATCCATCTGCGGCATTAGGAAACTAGTTCTAGACTAATAATGATATCACCAATTTTAGGAAATTATGCATGAATTGAAAGTTTTTTGCATTCTCCTTTCTACATTTTGTTAAAGTGCTTTTAAATGAGTTTTTTTTGTGTTTTGTATTTTTATAGGAAAAAGGAGAAAAGGGCGTAGCTTTTGGTGGGATAGAGAAAAGTCAAAGATGGTTTTGGAGGGAAACTTATTTCCGTTTATGAACCAAGACTGCTATATTGCTAGAGTCAAGCCATTCTAAGGGCTAGTTCTTTGTTACTCCATTGAACATATATAGGACAAGTTATTTTTTTTACTCATTCGTAGTGTAATTCCTCACTCTTTTATTTGCATTAAGGTTATGCTGCCCAAATTTGAAATTGAATGATGAATGTAAACTTGAATTTACACTTCAAGTGAATATTTTAGTAATATAGGTTGTGGAGATTTCATTTCATTGCATATGCGTGAAATACGATGGTTGTGATCTTCCTCTTCATGGTGTGATCCTTATACTTTGTCATTAATCCCCAATTTTGGATGTGTACATATTGGCCAAAAGTGGGTTGCATTAATTCATACAACTCTGGTTTGGCTGCATTTCAATAGGGTTTTCTTTCTTTTTCCCTCTTCTTTTGCACTTTTTTATTAATCTATTAGCTAGGGTTAGAGTAGGATTTGAATGAAATCCGCTTTACATAATTACCTTGATTTAAAATAACTATTTCATTTTTTATTTTGCTTATGCATTGTTAAATGAATGGATGCGATGAAAAGATGTTAAAATCATATGTATTCATTTTATTAAAAACTTGTAAATGTTGATTCATATTGGGAAAATCTAAAAACATAAACTTGTGGTTGTTTTTTGAAACACATATAAACCCATATGAACAAAAAAATAAACTCGCATACCCATTTCACGTGTTAAAGATCAAAACAACATTTAAATCTTGATCGATATGCCAAAGCAACATGCCCCTTGCATTGAAAGAATTTTACATAGACCAATTGGTTACCCAGTTGGCTATGAATTGGAAGATATAGAACTTCAGGGGACCTCTCAAGTCTCCTTTTAGGAGAGGTTAGATAGGTGACCGTCCCTCCTAAGCTGCATGCCCAAATGACCCATCAACAAGAGTGTGGTGAGACATGGAGCAAGCCCATAGTGAAATAATAACTATGAACTTCTATTTGTTGCATTTTTTCAATGTGGTTAATTGTATATTAACTTTCTCTTTAGTACTATCTAATAGATAGAACCATGGAGGTGTAGAAGAAAATGACACTATTGGATGGATGGGTTGAATTAATGAACATAAATTAGAATCTATAAAAAGACACTATTAATAGAGTCCAAAAGATATAAAAAAACTTTAATGATAAGAGTCTAATAGACTATGTATGTAAATTGGAATATTTTGGATAGAACATGAGAACAAAATTAGGATTTTTATTTTATTATTTTATTTTAATTATCAAGAAATAATATAAAACCAAATTAAAAATATAAAACAAATTAGAAAGGTCAAAACAATAAATAAAAAAGGAATCCAAGAAAAGGAATGATATGGAGGATGGATGCATGAGGTTGAAGGTGGTGAATTAGGCATATGCTTTTTATTTGAATCAATATGTTAGAATAAATTTGACATAAATAGGAGAGAATTCTGTAAAGAAAAAGGTGAGAAATAAAAAGTTGGAGCTTTGAGTGAGCAATAGTTTTCAATTGTAAATGGATTGACAAAGACAAGGTTTTGTGGAGATTCTTCGAATCTCACCCAAGGAGAATAAATTTTGAGGTTTTCAATTGTTTTATGACTAGTTCACGTGTTTAATTATTTAATCGTAAGTTTCCTATTTAAATTTTAGATGGCAAATTGGCTATACATAGATTTTGAAGGGTGAACAAGTTACAATAGAAAAAAATGTTAAATAGACTTTATTTAATCAATACAATTTTATTTTTCAAATTTGAAAATATCATAAAAAGGATATTTGAATAATGTAACGAGGTGTAAAGTTAATTAGAGTAGGGTGGAGCTTGAGTGTGAAAGATGATGAAGATATTGGGTGCAAATAATTCATGTAGATGCATTCTTGTGTGTTTCATTTACTAAAATTTTTGTGCAAAAAAATATTACCAACTCCCTTTAATTATTGGTCTAACCTTTGTATGCAAATATTACACTAGGTGTCTTAAAATAAAATTCATTCCACAAATCATTTCACAAGATGTAAAAGAGATTCTTACATTTACAACATAAAGTGGTATGTAATGTATAATTATACATTATTAAGTTCAATATTAGATAAGTGATTGTCATATCTCTTGAGATTCTTATTTTTTACATTTTCTAATATTGATGTACTTAATATCTTTAAATTACATTAGGTTGTATGAGGTATTTTATACTAGCATGAATACTAAGACATTTTATGATTTTGATTATTATATAAAATTTTAATATATTTCACACACGTGAGACAATGCACAAAGATTAGAGTTTTATATTTTAAAATAACATTTTTTTTGTTGGGGGGGGGGGGGGGGTAGGAATGGGGGAGGCATGAGGAAGATACATTGAAGAGTTAAATACTTCATGTAACTAGGGAGATTAAAATTGAAAAAAAATCACATTGGAGAATAGGTTGTTTGGAGGTGTGATATTGATCATATTATTGTGATTTAGACGTGAAAAAAGGCTAAAAAATTTGTAGTTGGACTAGTTGCATTTTAACCTCTATTTTCACCTAAAAATATGTTTCATAAAAAGGCTTGTTTGATTTCATTAATGTTTGTGAAATAATTATTTGAAAGTTTCCTAGTTTGTTTGGTGTGGGTATTTTTCTTCTTCTTGCCATTGTTCCTTGAGATGAACTCATTGTTATGGGAGAAATAATGGGTCAGAGAAAGGATGGGTAGAGAAGATGCAATAAAAATCACTACTAAAGGAATTCAAGTGATACTAATTGTTGGATTGTGGATTTTTATATTTATATATATTAACTTAGGAAGGGGGCATAATTTTATGACCAACAATTGCATTGCCAAAATAATAAGAGGAGTAATTCTATATTATGTAAGATTTCACTCACATTATAGGTATAGATGAAGTGGTATAATTATATAACATGTATATGAATAAGGGAGGGGGGAAACCTGTTATATGATTATTTTTATTAGTAATGTTGACATGGACTTCCATCTTTAAAATGATTGGGTTCATCTTCACGGTGGTAGCTATAAAATGGTAGATTAGATTTGGTTTCTTTAATCACCTAAAAGTGGTAATTAGATGCTAAGAGTGTCTCTTGAGTCGCCCTATCCCTAAGATTGCCATAGACCTATTCTAGAGACTTAAACTTGCATTTCCATCCATTCAATAGACCTTGCTAACTTATGACCAATCAAGACACAGTCCCTAAACTATCACCTCTAACTCAAATCCAAATCTCTCAAATTCTACCAAGTGGACATTAACACCACATTTGAGACATTACAACCACATGGCAATAGTGTCCCCAACTCGGCGATACTGTCCTTAGCCCTAACCCTTCCCAATGGATACTTTTTCAAACATGTGCCCCTACTAAGGTCAGCCTAAGCTCATTTTATTATCCACACAATTAACATAACCCCTGATCCACCTCTATTCACTAGATGGAAAATAGATGTAAAAGCTATTCAAACCTAAGACAAAGTTGTGTAAAATCAAGGTAAATTATCCCTATTATTCTCTACTTTCTACATACTACCATCTATAGCAACCCTAGGTCCAATTTTCAAGCATTCAAAGGATAAAGCACATTCAAGGCATCCAAGGTCACTTTCATTTTAACATTCACTTTCACATAGATCAAGAACTAGGTGGGAGAACTACATCGGACTTGATCCCTCTTTGAAGTATTGGTATGTAGGCAACTCTCTACACAATGGGGTGTTGAGGATGTCTAGTCTATCCTACTAACACACTCAAATCTTACTCATATCACACTTGTAAAGAGAACTAGGGATTGCACATCAAATCAAGCTTTAAGAGTACAATATATGGCTATAGGCTGTAGTCTCAGAGGAACAAAAAACACATACACATGCACAAGTGATCCCCAAAAATAAAAATAGTCCCATAAAGAGGACATTAACACCACATCTTAGACACTCCACATGAATGACACTACTATCTAAACTGGGTGCTACTATCCAGTAAATAGATAGATATTAGAAACCTACTTGCAACACTTAGAGCTAATCATATCTCTAATTTTAGAACCCATACCATCCATGATAATTTTTTTTCTAGCTAACTCTATATTTCTCCATATTTATTACTATTATTAGAAATCCAATAAAGGTCAAATTCATTTACAAATTAGTAGGTTAATTATTTCAATTTATTTAATTGATTTAGACATCTCAACTCTTTAACCAAACATAGGAATCACTTGTGTAAAACCCTAAAAGGTTAAATCATTTGGTGAACCCGTCTTACTTCAAGCATTGTATAAAGCCACAACTTGAATTTAATTCATACTTTTATGCATTAAATTAAGGGTTGCATACTTTTGATTCTTTGATTTTATTTAGACAACCTAGTTAAATTAAATTAATTTTGGATTAGGGTTTTAATTTATTTTACATTTAATTTAAATTATTACAAAGAAACCCTAGTTTCCCAAAACCCTAACCTTATACACACTTAGGGTTCATATCATTTTTAATATATAATCAAATTTAAATCCTAAACTATCATAATTTTATAAAATATTAAAAATTTACAAACTTTTATAGATTACTATTCCTAAAAAAATCAAAATATACACTTGTTTTCCTACCTTCAACCTATAATGGCAGAATTTAACAACATATTTAATGAAACTGATAAGTGTCATTTGCAAGACTTTATGTTCAAACATAAAGATATAAAAGATGATTTCATAAACATTCTTCAAGAGGAACTCCAAAAGAATCATAATGGTCAATATTTCACCCCTCCAATTAATGATATTATTACACCTTATGTGTGGCCCACTCAACCAACTTAGATAACACAACCAAAACTTGTTATTCAAGCATTAGTGAAAAATTCTCCACTTATGACTAGTTCTTCTCCTCCTAATGTACAATCCATTATATAACAGGTTATTTCTCTACAATATAAGGTGTTACATCTTGAGCAAGGAGCAGATAAGCCTTATCACACCTTGGATTCCAATATTCTATTGCATACACCATTGGCACATCACATTGCAACAACTCCTTTTCCATCTAGTTTTGTATCACCGAAGCTCATATTATATGATGGCAAAGGTGACCTAGAGCATCACTTTCGAGCCTTTCACATAACATGCTTGGAATATGTGTCCAATGATTGACTTATTACGAATCTCTTTCCATGTAATCTCAAGGATGATGCCTTATAATGGTTATCTAATCTACCTAACCAATTTATTACGACATTCAATCCTTTAGCGGATTTGTTACTAGCACACTTTTCTATCAACATAAGTGACAAGATATCATATGCACAAGTGGCACAACTCAAGCAAAAGTAAAATGAGCCCATATCAAATTATGTCTTATGTTAAAAGACAATCTTATCAAAATTAACTATCCCCATGGCAGACAAAGAGATTCGAGATATATTCAAACAAAGTCTATTAATAACACTCCATGAATCATTCTTATTCAATACATTTCCCACATTTATAGACATGTGCCACACAGTTAAGGAAAGAGAGGTTAATCTCTTAGCAATGGGAAAACTCAAATATACAAATGGATCATATTCAACTATTAAGAGTTCAAGCAAACCTACATATAAGGTCAGGACCATAGAGAAAAAAATAGATCAAAAGACAATAGTTAATGTAGCTTCAAAGCCTTCTTCTAGAATGGTTTTATTAGTTCCTTAGCATAGAGTATTCACTAATCTAATAGAGTCACCAGTATGAGTTATATAACAACTACTAAAATGCAATGCCGTATTTCTCCCTCTTATTAAATAGGTTGACATAACACATCCTCTTCTAAAGAGTTATGATTCAAATGCATTATATGAGTATCATAGGGCACTAGGCCACACCACAAATAAATGTATTAGCCTGAAGCACAAGATATAAAAACTTATTAAGGCAAACATTATTGATGTGGGCACACCCACCATGACATCAAAACAACAAATAGAGGCAAAGGCACTTAAGATATTTTTAGATCCTTTTCCCAAGTATATATCTAAAGAGGTAGGGGGCACATCAGGTGTTCATTATACATACCAGGATCATCCACTACCAACTTATTATCACACAATTATAGAGGAGACACTTCCCTTACATAATATTATTGGCATGTATCACACTATAGTGCCAACTATACCACTTATCACATTTTCAAAACATGAGATTGTGGATGATGACACAAATTTACATATGTTCTTCATACGAGCATATATATACCACCATCCTATTCATGATATCATGGTTGACAATGGGTCAAGCATAATCATGTGAGCCATGACACTGATACAACACTTGGTCTACACAAAGTGGGATATATTCTCTACAGATACAATTATTAGTGGTTTCAATGGCCACCTTTAGAGCTCCATTAAGGAGATAATACTTCTATTATAGGTGGGACCAACACACATAACCACTCGATTTATAATAGTACCTAGTATGAGTATATTCAACATATTATTGGGTAGGCCATGGTTACAACTTAGAGCCATCCTATTTATAGTACATTGATGCCTCAAGTATATACATGATAACTAGGTGGTTAAGATTGAGGATGTCCAATATGATTCCAATCACACTTCCAACATCAACACCCGTTGTAGTTTTAGTTCCACTACTAGATATTACATGGCTATCTATTTAAGCAAAAAGTACAAGACCTATGTATAAATCATAGTGCTCAATAGAGTCCTCAAAATAGGCTAGGTATACTTATATAATGTCTACATACACACATACTCTCCCTCATAGATCATTACTAGAGAGACCATTACATCAAAGATATGTTACAGATTCTAGAGGACCTCCCTCTATGTAATTCACACAGAGATCAATTATATTAGGGTCTAGGGGTTCTCAACACAAGGCACCTACATCACCTACAACATTTACATCTACCAGATTGGTCATCAAGACCCCTACAATTCATAGGGCATCACAGTTAGTGCCACAATATCATAACATCACTACTTATGCAACTTCAAGTCTATATTCTATAGCACACCAGGTCATGGGCTCACATCCAACCTTTCACACCACACTAAATATCACTATTCCACTCTTCAACATAGGTCACAGTGATGGTGAGTCTCCCATGAGATTCATTGGTTAGTATGGTTTCTACTCTTGTACATATTTCCTTATCTCTCTCACTCCTTGTACATAGTTTAATTTCATATGCTTGTACATAGCTTATACTCAAAAAACACAAAAAAAATATAATATCTCAAAATACAAAAACAATCAAAGATTTCAATCAACCCAAATTTTTTATAGATTATATGCATTACTTTGTTTACATGTCTACTACTTCCCAGATATTGCATATTACAAGCTATCCTAATGCAGTTGGTTTTATCATACACATATGCTTCACTTGTTCTTGTAGAGTGCTTGTAGATTATAGATAAGACTTTGATATACTACACAAATCCAAACTAGCTATCATCTACCCATTGGGGGCATTTACATCAATCCAAGTTTATACATTACTACATCTACCCACTTAGGGGCATCTTCTACACAGTTACTACAACCAAGTTTTGTTATTATAGACCTTACATTCTAGTTATACATTGATTTATCTTTATATTGATCATTGATATTCATTGATTATATTTTTTATAAATATCACTAGTTAGCTTCAGTATATATACACCCTAGCATCTACATAGATTTGTATTACATAGTTATACATGCTTTCATTTCTAGTTCCTAGATTAGACTTGATTGCATTACTATGCTTATTAATACTTTGAGGGCATTTGAATATGCCATTTTTACTTAGATTATACACCACTTCTCTATTTATATGCCTTGGACATGTTCTCATGTACCTTGTGTGTGCTCTTTCATGATTTTATTTGTAGACATTTGAACATGTCCTTCTTTGTGGCTTTATGCCAAATTACTTGATGTTTATGTATGTGGATATTTGAACATGCCCTTGTATGTTTTCATTCTCAGATTTAGTGATATGTGCCCATGTCCCTTGTAGTGTGGCACCTTAGCCTACTCTTTACGTGCATCATGTGCTTGAATGCTTGATTCTTTGTATGTTTCTACTACATGACACTTGTATTTACTTGTTACACACACACACACACACACAATTTTTTGATGCCATGAGATCTCTCATGCATATACCTATCCTCCTTAGGATCCTTAATAGACATCATGCCCCATCCACCTAAGCGATTACTTATATTTTACTACTGTTATACATTAATTACATCTATCTTGACACACTTATCTAATGCTAGATTACAACATACATCTTACATTTCCTACTATTGCTCAGATACATTTACATTTTGATTTTATGTTTGTACATTATATTAGAATACCATGCTCTGAATAACACATTTTATAGAGCTACTTCTTTAGAGGGAAGTTCTTCAACATATTTCACAACTACCCTCAAAAAAGGGGTCATTTACAAGGGGTTGTCATTGAGATCAAGCTCATATTTTGCATTTCATAAATATATTTCAGCATAGAGGCTCAATTACAGAGATCAAACTCAGGGTAGACACAAAATAGAATAAAGGTTCAACAGTTAGTTTAGACCACACATAGATTAGACCAGGTAGACATTAACACCTAAATTGGGACACTAGTGCCATAGGGTGATACTATCCACTACAAGGTACTACTATCTAGTATCCCTAACTTCAATACAATCTAATTCATTCAAACTAGTATACCAAGTACAATACATATTTACATAGATATAGTCATAGGTTTTAAATTTATGTTTAGATCTAGCTCAGATTCACTCATTTCAATTTAGATTCATAATAGTTATTTAGATTTTGGGGCATCATGTGTGGTATGATCAGTCATACATTAAGATCAATACATAGATTCAATTATTACATACTTGATTTATATTTAGTATACTCAAATACCAGATTGGGGGCATGTGGGCAACACATAGTCTCCATATACTCATCTTCAGACAGGTTGATCAGATGGAATGACGAACTCCATGTCATTTTCTATGTTGTATATACTTTATATCACATTATAGGTTATCACCAGATTCATGTATTATTACATCTGTAGTGGTTGGTATTTTTGAGTGGCCCAGAGCTGCCTAATATACCCAAGTGGTTGCAAAGATGAATACACAGCTAGATGACTCAGGTAGATACTTTCATCACTTTATGCAATTTAGTTAAAAATGCATCTAATTCACATAAGGGGTAAATATGGAGTCATGGCCTACTTAAATTCTTGAGCCACCTACATGAGTGGGTTCAATACACACACAATCTTATCCAAGATATTCACAATGATTAGGATCCACCAAGCAGGGGTGGGTAATGATGGAGTCAAAACCAAATTAAGTTCTTGAGCCACCCATATGAGGATTGAGCAAGCCATCAACTTAGTTCAAGTTATTCAATGATATGATCACTATGCACTTTCACACACATAGGTTGTTACTAGGTTCATACATTTATTCACATACCCAATAATGTGTATTCATTCCTTTCCTCTCTCTTTACTCAATTATTTCATTTTAGCATAATCTTTTGCTTTTGAGTATCTCATTAATAAGGATTGATTTTTGCATGTTTCATTGTAGGACATTAATTTGGATCATGTTTCACATACACAAACCCAAATTAGCATATTCAAACTCATCTATATGGACTTCACTTCCAAGGTAATTCTATTTACACTTCTTTTTCATTTAAACTAGTCATTTCACTTCACTACATTACTAGCATAAATAGGGGGAAAATTCAATCACCTAAAAGTGGTAATTAGATGCCAAGAGTGTCACTTGAGTCACCCTATCCCTAGACTTACAATAGACATATTATAGAGCCTTAGGCTTGCATTTCCATCTATTTAGTAGACATTGCTCACTTACAACCAGTCAAGACATAGTCCCTGAACTATTACCTTCGACTCCAATACAACACTCCCAAAATTCTAAAAAATGGACATTAACACCATATTTGGAACACTATAGCCACATGGCACTAGTGCCCCCAACTGGGCACTACTGTCCTTATCCCTAACTCTTCCCAAAATATACTTTTTTAAATGTGTGCCCCTCCTAAGGTTGTCCTAAGCTCATTTTATTATTTACACAAACAACATAACCCTATAAATACAAATCTAATCCACCTCTATTTACTAGATGTAAAATAAATGCAAAAACTATTCAAACCTTAGACAAAGTTGTGCAAAATCAAGTTACGTTATCCCTATTTTTCCATAATTTATGCATAATACCATCTATAACAAGCCTAAGTATAATTTTCAAGCATTCAAAGGCTTAAGAACATTCAAGGCATCCAAGGTCACTCTCATTATAATGTTCACTTGTATAATACATTAAACACTAGGTGGGAGAACTACATCAGACTTGATCCCTCTTTGAAGTATTGGTATGTGGGCAACTCTCTACACAGTGGGGTGTTGAGGATGTCCAATCCATCCTACTAACACACTCAAATATTTCTTATATCAAACTTATCAAGATAACTAAGGTTTGCACATCAAATCAAGATTTATAGGTACTATATATGGCATAGGTACTATCCAAAAATAGGAATAGTCTCACAAAGAGTATATTAGTGCCACATATTGGACACTACACATGGATGGTTCTAATATCCTAATTGTGCACTATTGTCCAGTGAACATATGAATATCAGGAACCTGTTTGCGACACTTAGAGCTACTTAGATCTCCAATTTTAGAACCCAGATCATCCGTGACAGTCTATTTTTAGCTAAGTCTATATTTATCCATATTTATTTATATTATTAAAAATTTAATCAAGGTCAAGTTCATTTACAAATTAGAAGGTTAATTATTATAATTTATTTAACTGATTTAGACATTTTAGCCCTTTAACCAAACATAAGAATTACTTGTGTAAAACCCTAGAAGGTTAAATTAATTTCTTAATTTATTTCTTGTTATAAATTATGTCTGAAGATGATGAAAAACCTCCAAGTAAAAATATGACATGCTTAGATCCATTTTTTCCCATTTTTTCCTTTGATACCATAAAATTTTTGTAGGTGGCAAGTTTACAAAATGATGGGGTTTCAAACATCCCAAACTTGGAGTTTGATGTGGAATGGTAAAACCATTATGGTGATTTCAAAATTTCTGATTTGATTAAAATGATGGTTTCATCACCATTATCTAATTAATCAATTTGACCCATGGGATACATGTTTGACAATGTTCTCACTTATTTACCACTCCACTTCTGATTGTGCCTCCCCAATTAACTTCTCACTACTCTAATTAACTCCATACTACCCTAATTAACTCTCAAATACTGCAATTAACTCCCCACCACTCTAATTAACTCACCACTACTATCCTTCTACAAATATACTTGTCTACATTGAAATTTAGATTAAAAAATTCAAGAATAGATAACCAACACTTCCATTTTTGAAAGCTATCCACAAACAACAAATTTTTACCTTCACCCTCTTGTTTTCAATTTTAGTATCCATTACTGTGAAATCTCTCTTGTTAATACATAGTTCAGTGGATCATGATGATCAACTATATGGAGGATCAGTCCAAAGATTGAAGTTTCACAACCAACAACACACTCTTGATTTGTTATGTGCACTTGATAGGTCAGAGGTTTATTTATTTTAGCTTTCCTATTTTTTTAGATTAGAATATAATTTAAACTTGTTATTAGATTAAAACAAAACATAAAACACTTGATGTGTATTTTATAAATCATCAAAACTCTACATTAACTCACTATCTGCAACATTAACAAATTATAAAAGTCTCAAGGAGTATTTATTCATATCTTCACCCTTGATTATTCATTTAACATAGGCTTTCAGATAAATAATACATTTGTTTCCGAGTGTATGTTTTATGTTTGTCATTCCTTCAAAGTTCCGTAGTTCTATTTATTATGATTTTTATTTCTTCACAACTTCTATACAAGAGAAAATTTATTTGAAAATGTCTGTGCTTCTTGTTTAAAGGTGATCTTCCTAGAATTATCTTTTTTTTTTCATACCCATAAATCTGATTTGAATACATAACTATTGATTCTTGTATGTTGTTAAATTAAAAAAAAAAAATATCTATTCTATTCAAATTCTTCCTAAATGTCATTTAATTTAATTTTTATTAAAGATAATTTCTTTCTGTCTTCAAACTACCCACACACAAAGATTTTTTTTTGGTACACAAAATAATTATCTATAATAACCCATGCTTGAATGTCATTTATTCCCAACAATTTTATTTTAATTATTCACCCAACATTAAATTTTGTGTCTTATTTTCATTTCTATTAGTATACCATGATCATTGTGTTTAAAACTAAACTTTTTATTCTATCAATCTGTCTATAATAGAGGTTCATGTCAATCCAGAGCATCATAACAACCATTAATTTATTTTACATTCAACATTAACATTGACATGTCAAGTTAAATAGTTTATTTTCAACTTTACTTTCTGCATCTTAAAATCTTTAAAATAAAAATACTAAGGCATTTGAGTCTGTTCATTTTTAGCCTTACATTTTGAATTTATAATTTTAAAAATACACAATTTTTTTAAAATTGAATCATTTTTATCTTTACATTCTGCATCTCAAAATTTAAAAATACAAAATAAAAAGACATTTGAGTCAGTTTATTTTTAGCTTTACATTCTACATTTATGCACATGAAAAAAAAAAGAATTTAATTAGTTCACTTTTAGCGGTACATTTTTCATTCAAAAGAGTAAAAAGATAAGAATATTAATTACTTATTCATTTTCAACATGCATTTTGTTAATTAATTAGTTTTAATGTATACATAATTATTAAAAAGACTAAAAAACAATTGGTTTATAGTTAATTTGCATTATAGGTAATTAAAGAATAAAAAAACATTTTCAATTTGAAACAAGCCAACAATTAATTTGTGCTCTGTTACATGAAAAATTATTTGTTTACTTCTATATAAATATGTTTTTATCTCTTTAGTTACTTTAGTCTTTCACTTCGTATAACATTATCTAGAAACCCATACAAATATCTAAAACTCAACTTATAAATTTTAGTGTAATCATCATTCAACACATTCATTCTCACATCCTTAGATAATATTCTTAGAACAAGTGCATCCACACATGATATGAGATTTCCCCTGAGTATTTACTTCCATTCAAGTATAAAATATACAAAAAATATCAAATCTAAGTTATGGCTAGAGGTATTTTATTAAATCCCACTCCCCTATCTAATAATTAGTCAATTTGAAGCCCTAAATGAAAAAATTATAATAAAAAAATCCCAACTAGATTTAAAACTTTATTTGTTAGCTTGTCATTTATTTAATCTCAGCATTTGATTCAAATATTCATCCTTGGGTCTATTATTGTCCCATTTATTCAATTTTTCAGATGACATTGCTAGAACAAGACCAATCCAATTGATTTAGAAAAATACCAATGGTAATTCAACTTGAATTTATCCATTGAAAAAAGCAACATTGACCAAGATCTAGGCTACCTAGTCCTCCTAGAGTCTATCCATCTTAGAGCCCTCATCACTAGATAATTTTATACATTTAATGAAGACTATGAAGAAATACAATAATATTGGTACAAAAGACCACATCCTTTATTATGTATGGTCCACAATCATAAAAGGGTAGTCCAACCTATCAAATAAACTCATCTCATTCAATTAGTCTAACCTATTCATCCCATTCAACCCATTTAGCTAGATCATTAGCTACATTGACCCATCTTTCTTCTAGATGTTTCAACTCGACCCAAGGAAGTTCAATGTACAAGGTTAACACATTGCTTTCCATATGTATAATTATGGTAAATCTGACATGAAACACTTTTTTTTTGTATTTTTTAAATCTTTTTTCTCATTTATTTTTTCCAGCTTTCTCTACTCCCATTTACTCTATGGGTGTTTATATGCTCCCTAAATATGTATGGTGAGGAATTTAATAGACCCATAGGTATGAATGCCTTCAAAAATTATTTTATAATCCAAGATAAACCTTAATTATGAACTTGGGATAATATTGAAAGATTAAAAAAGTCAAAGGATTGACAATTCATCCTTTCCTTATAACTTTTCATCCATGCCACCCCATATTATCTTACAAACCCTTGATTATAGAAGAATCATAATATTCAATCAGTATAATAAAAATACTCAGACTATAAAAGAAGGATTGAATAGAATGAAACTACATTCCTTTCTCATTCAAATATTTATAATCCAACACCTACCAAACAAATGAAACTGACTCCTCATAAACAACTAAGGATTAATCAATTCATTTTAGGTTATCATCCTCTTAATCCTAAACCTTCTACAAGGGAGGTATCCAAATGAATTATTACTACTAATTTGAATGATCTCATTTCTACCTTGGTGGGATGCATTCAAGACTTTAAAAAACCAATCTTCTTCACAAACAAGTCTATTGCATCAAGGAATTGTCCCAAAGTTTAATAATCTAAACCTTTCTCCTTCTATTCAAACTCCATTAGATCCTTACAAACCTTCTCTGAGTTAGGGTAATCCCCCTAAAAATAATCCTCCACTTTTCCAAGATATAAGAGGGTATTTTATCTTAAAATACTCATAATAGCATGGCTCCTAGCACACCTTCCCCTTATACCCCCTAATTAGACTCTTAATAACACCCCTCTTTCATACATCAATTCTAATAGCATGGATGCCAATACACCACCTTATTTAATTCCTCATAACTATATACCTATTTGGTATGTCACCTTATTATGTTCTACCTAACCATGTGTCAATTGGTGTTTATCCCTCATATAGTTTGACTAGTCATGTACCAAATGACATGCCCATTTTAATTCCTTACCACTATATTTTTATATGTATTCCAAATATGTAGGAACCCTCCAATAATGTACCAAAAAATGTTCCATATTAAAAAAAAAAATTATTTTGAAAAGTTTCTTACTGGTTCCATTTCTTAGTAAATAATTACCTAAACAAGTTTGGCATAAACTAGACATTTATGATAATTAAATCAAATTAACTTTTAAATTCCATTTAAAGAATAGTTTTCAAGTCAACCATTCTCTTGGTTCTCATCACGGTAAATTAATTACATGATTATACCTTGAAATCAAATTACACACTTAATGTTAAAATCAAGGCATGCAAAGTGAAATATAATATCATTTTGCATGAATAAATAAATATAAATTCATAACATAGTTTTGCATTATTCTATACTAATTGAAGTAGCCATCAAAACAAATGACTAATGATACATCTTTGAAGTACAATGAAATAAATTCAATGCACAAAAAATAATGTTTATATTATGGAACTTTAATAGATTAGATCTAATATACAACATATCCCAAAAATAGAAAAAATGTTTAAAACATTATTGCTAAGACATAGTTTTAATCTTTCTGTATGTTTGATCAAATTTGGGATTTATGGAAAACCCTAAATGAAAACACTACTATGAAAAATTAGAAGAATAATATAATAATAATAGTATTAACTTATTTAAAACTACTTTAATTTGGAAAGTTAATAGAAATAAGAAAGTGTAATGAAAAATAAAGACTTAGATGGAAACTACATATATGAGAGGAATTAAAGGATGGAATTCGATGTGCAGGGATGTTTGATGACTAAAATCAAGAATCAAGAGATGGATCTAGGCCTAGATAATAGAGGTGGGAAGAGGAAATATATGGGTGGCATTCCTATCCATTTTTGAGCAAATAAGGGTTTCTAGGTTCTATGTGTATTTATTTGTAAAGCTTGTATCTAGTGCGAGAACTTACGATCACTTACAAAGACTACTATATGACTGATTTTCCTTCAAAACCCTAGTTATTTGACATATGAAGACCAATTAAAATCAATGGGGAAAAATGGGTAAGTGGTTTAATTTTTTCAATACCTCAACACCCCATTTGTTGGGCCCTACCTACACACTAATACTCCAAAGAGGGATCAAAATTTATGTAGTTCTACCATATTATAGTGGTATGTGAATAAGTGGTGGAATATTCCATATAATGTTATAATAATGATGTGATTAACTACCTTAATCATGATTTTTGATCTATATAATGTATTTAGACTTGAGCTATAGGCTACTAGGGCTGTATGCAATAATAATTAAGAGAAATATGTACTTTGCCCTCAATGTGTGATTTTGATTCTGGTGATTTTTAATGTGGAAGCCTAATCCTTAAAAAAATGGTTTAAAAAGTGTTTATATAGTAATATATTTGAAATTAATTTGAATGGGGATCATTGGGGACATTTTTTTTACCTTTATATATATTGATTTTGAAAATTAGTTATTATTGGGCAAGAAGATAAGAGAGGGGGAAATGATAATATTGTAGTCCATTATAGTCCCCTAGGGCACCTTGTATAATGGGTGATTTCATCACGATAAGGGTTAGGTATGGCATAAATTATGTTTAAGGTTGTATAAAAATAGGGATGAGTGCATTCAGGGGTCATTTATCGATTTAGAGGAGTATGCAAGGTGGTTTAAAGTGATTAAAAATGGCCCTAAGATAGGTCTCAAAATATGGATCCTTTAGTATATTTTGTGTAAGAGAGTGGTCATAAGTGCTTGTTTTTATCTTAAATGTTAATTTATGTGTCTAAATATTTCCACATTTTATTCTAGTAATGCAATAAAAGTGAAAGAAAAAGAGTAAAATGAAAAATAGTGGGTACTTGAACTTACCTGTAAAGAGGAGTTCTAGATGTAGGCCACAATATTGAATTATGTTCCATGTAAAAACCTACAATGAAACATATGTAATATTAGTATTTAATTAAGATGGATATAGAAAAGTGAAATATAATGAAATAGAGAGTGATAATGAAATGAATACACCTTATTGAGTATGTGAACTATTGTGCTTTTCTAGTGTAAAAATTAGTGTAAAATTGGTGACTATGGTGGGTTGTACACTTGTAATTTCATTAATGTTGAATAGATTATTTAGGACTATGCATTGAACTATACTAATTGATAAGTGGGTGTGTTTAATAAATCAATGTGTGCTTGAATCCATCATTACATACCCAGGGTAATAAAAGTAAAATTAGAATCCCTATATGAATCCTCATAGACATTTTTGATGCAAAAACCAGTCTAACTATTGGTGAAAATAGTGAACCAACCACTAAATATATAATAAGGTTCAATTATGGTTTTAAAAACATAGAAAAGTGGTTAAAATACTAGGTATAATCCAGGTAGGGTGTATACAACATGGATAAGGACATGAATTTGTTGATCTATCTACAAGACTAGTGCAAAAAACTAAGTAATGAGGAAACACTATGCTAAGCACATGACCCTAACTAATATATTATGAATATAGTTTATAAGACTAAGTAAAATAAGTGTGATGCTCAGTAACCTATGTGCTAACTTGGAACAACATGGCATGCATTATTTCCCCCAATCTAAGTAGATCTGAGACAAACTAAGTAATTCTAGGAACTAAGACTATGAAACTAATGAATAATATTCTAGGTAAATGTGGTTCTAAAAAATTATGAAAATGATTATTTTAAGGCATTTGGGCAAAAATGTAGGGAAGAACATGAGTATTAATCTCCTATCTAATGTGGTGCTCCTGTCCAAGTTGACTTTCTATGTATTTTCTAAGACTAAAATAATGTCAAGTGTGTAATCTCTATTAATTCTCATCTATATACTGATCTGGGAAGTTTAGCCTTTAAGGAAAACCTATTTAAATGCCTCCCATTTGGAAGTGATTTATTGAGCTTACACAAGTGACAACTTTTGTAAGATTTTATATAGATATTTATCTCATACAAACCGACATAAAGATAAATACTCTAAAAATATTTAGAACACATAATATATTACTCTATTCTCTATGTTAAATCATTTGGGCATTACATTTATATAGGAAAAGTATTTTCAATAAACATGGATAACCATATCTCCACAAATGACTCATAATATCACTATGGTCACTCTCAAACAATAACAATCCTATATGCATAATATTGTTGTTACACACCATAATATGACTGAAATATTTTATTTTAACAACTAACCAAATATAATTATTAATGAATTATTACTCATGTAATTATTCACATTACAATGTTCACTCAAATTGCATGTGAGTGTTATTTTTACTAACATCCCCCCCTTGATACTGACATGGTAATTTGTCTTTCATAGGACTTGATGAAGGTAGAAAAGGAACATCATTAACCTCTGATTGACCATTCACTTTCAGGAACACCATCAACCAAATTTAGTGTGGGAACTAAAACATGAACCATATGCTATCAAACATTCACTGAGGGAACATCATCAACCTATAGAGTGTGGTAACTACAAATAGGAACCATCTATCCAACCTTCATTCCCACATATTCTAAACACCTTTTTTATGTAGTACATCATGTGATAAAATAGGAAATACACCTCTTATTTATCACACATATAAATAATAATAAAAAAATGAAAATACATGAAAAAACTAAAAATGAGGATTAATTTCTCATTATCAATTTTTTAGTTTATCCATGTGATTGTTTCCTCTCAATCTTGTACAACATAGACATTCACCACTACCACTGCTGATCATCCTCAACATATTCATTTTCACACATCTTATTTACCACTATATTAGAGATGACCCCATCATTAGTGGCTAAAGAGAGGCATAGAAAGCCTCCTTTCTCCAATGTCTCCAACCTTTTCTTATGTCACTACTTAACTGATTGGAAATTAAAGCTCAAATATTTTCACAATGTGTTTATTTTATCACCCCCACCATAATGTGAAATGCTTATGGATGTTAGGTTCTATTGAGAATGCACCCTTTTAAAAATAATTAATTGGAATTTTTATGACATAAAAATAATATAAAATTGACTATATTAACTCTAATGACAAAACAATAATACAATAGTGTGACTCAACTTTAGACCTAAACTAACAAGACAACTTTAAATAGATTTGAATTGATAGTAGTAATTTTTGATGACACCAACAGATAAATTATGACATGTATTGGAATCCATAAACCCACTACAGAATATTTTATATCTTTACTCAAATTGATATTACAAAGCCACATATAAAATACTAAACTTTAAAAATTAATGACTTCAATCTTGACAAAATAATTCCATCAAAGTAGAGATAATGCGTATAAACCAAAAACATCAGATATGAGCATGGCACGAGGTTGGAATATGTGATACAATTTACATTAATGATGCATGGAATGATTGAAAAATGATGAATGGTTTTAATCACAAGTATGGAAAAATATTCTCCCAACATACATATCCACATTTGACTTGACACAATATATATCCAATACTAAATACACATATAAGATAGAGAAGACAAGTCCTATCGGGTGTAAAATTAGTTGAATTTAAATATGATAATATAATTTTTGGTGTATTTTCAAGAGCATAAGAGTGGATAAAGACTCAAAATTAATTTTTAAATCTTGAAACATAAAATTTGATGCATGTACATTGTGTGCATAAACAACAACAAAGAGATGGAATTTGAATAGGTGTTTTGTTGATCAAATCATAAAATAATATAATGAGTGCACAAAATAGATGATATATTGAATTATTGGCCATCCAAATTAAACACTACTAAAACTATGATGGCAATAAATGATATCTCTAGATCTTCCATATATTTGTAACAAAAAAATGAGATGTATATGAAGCTCAAATATGATAGGTGCTTAATGAATGTTGAGATTATACCCAAAGTACCAAATGAATGCTAAAAAATATATATCTTAATAAACTCTATATAACCTTAGACCATGTTATATAAATATAAATATAATATTTTATCCACAAAGATAAGTAGAAGAAATGGCGAGTTTGCCCCTCACAATTTCCTAGAAGCTCATCCGTATGTGATACCATTGATAGCTTTTGTAAGAGATAATAAAGAGATTTATCTCATACAAAACATCATAAAAAATACTTAGAAAATATTTTAGCACACAATATATTAATCTACTCTCTCTATTAAACCATTCAATCATTACACACACACACACACACACACACATATATATATATAAGAAAAGTCTTTTCCATTAAAAGGGATAATCATATCTCTACAAATGATCATCATATCTCTATGATCACTCTCAAACAATAAAAAACCTATATAAATAATATTGTTATTACACACAACAATAGGATTCTCAGATATTGTATTTTAACAACTAACTAAATATACCTATTAGTGAATTATTACTCACATAATTATTCACATTACAATATTCACTCAGATTACATGCGAGTGTTATTTTTATTAACAACAATAACTTAACTCAAAAAAAGTTATGTAATAGGTTGTTATGATGTAAAAATGGAAATATGAGTAATATTAATAACTTGGAAATGTTAGAGGTACAATCATTGAGACGGGGAGGGGGTGAATCAATGATGTAAGATATTCAATCCAATCCCAAACTCTTCAAACCCTTAATCATTCAACACATATATTCATGAAGCATACACATCATTCATAACAATGACAAAGAAAGATAATGAAAGATTAAGCACACAACACTAGGATTATGTGGGAAAACCTCATGGGAGATAAAAATCACTTTTAAGCTTGTAAACTCATGGACTACTTGTCTTATAATTTTATTACAAACATGAGACTTTAGTGAAGCACCCACTTCACAAGGAGCACCAGCCCCTAAAGATGGATAAACACCTCTTTCCCTAGATGTTGAGAACCCAAAATAACACCTATTAAATGAACATCTCTTGATCTCTAATTTATTTCCAATCTAATGGAGATACAATGAATATTTTATCTCTTCAATCCTACACTCTCTCTCTATCCTTCAAACCCTCTCAATACATCCAAAACCACCTTTTAGATCACTCTACACTTATTTGCACATACTCAATTAGAAAACCTAAAATAAATTTGTTATGATATCTAAATTATGAACTATATGTCATGCACACAATCCTAAACCTACTCTAGTCTTTAATCCATCCACTAGGCACACTCACACTTCTCTATCCTTCACATTTCAACTCTAGAAACCATCACCTTTGATTTTAATCTTTATAGAGTCTTCATGATTTCCATCTTCTTGGTCAGCCACAAGAATTGACTTAACATTTAAGGCTTCTATCACACTAAGACATAGCTCAATACCACCCTCATAGGTTAACCATAACATCCATTGGTCATCCTTAAGCAACTACACCTTTCAATTAGGCCTTAGTAGCCCTTATATGTTTCATGGAGACCCATTTACACTTTTAGCACTTCACCAATAAAATTAGGAACAAAATACAACTTAAAAATACATAGGTCCATTAAAAATGATTCCTAATACACCTTAAAGTGATTATATTCATCCCTACTCACCTTTGCATATGCAAAACCTACTCAAACATTAGCTTTGTACATAAGAACACCATGAATGAACAAACAATCAAATTATAAGAATTTATTCATACTAAATATGGATTGTTAAAACCTCTAAAATACATATAAATGGTCCTCATGGAGTCTAAACCACTCTCCAATTGATAATTCACCTTAAAACATCAAAACACCATCAATACAAACATAAACATCCTTCTTGGGTCACTTAAAAAATATGGTCAAACCCTTAGTCAACTTTGGAGCTCAATAAATATAATTTTACTAATATTAAAACCTTATAATAATTTTTTTGGATATCCATTAGAGTTATTTACAACTTTGATTTTTATACCACCTTCAAATTCATCCCATAACAAAATATATAAGCAAAATAATCAATACTGGTTTCCCTTTGTTAATATGAAAATTCAAATTCCAACACACTTTTTAATGCAAAATATTAGGACGTGTCTTCATCTCATGCCCCATAGAAATTTGATCAAATTTTCTCTATTAATATCCTCGGGAGTCCTTGAGCCTTGACTTTGTGCTCACCATTAATCTTTGATCTGAGCTTTTGAGATTGTAACACTTAACAACCCAACATGCCTTCTATGTACCCTACTATCAATCTCCATTTAGTTAATTCTCTTACACCATGTGGAATCCTTGTATACAATCTAGGATTATTGACTTATCGATTTGATTTGCATCGTTAATCTCCATTTATATAGTTGAACGTGTGGCATCGATCTTTGATTTGTATGATGAAACACTTGCCATTGATCTTCTACCACTAACCATGATTATGACATATGGAGCCAACACATTCAATATTAGGATCCTTTTACCTATTGAACTTCATACTCACCATTAGATCTCCATTTACACAATTAAATGTGCACTATTGATCTTTGATTTTCATGATGAAATGCTCACCATTGATTTGTTACTAATTCACTATGGTTATGACACATGAAACCATCACATTCAATTTAAATATCCTTTGACCTATTGACTTTGTGCTCTCTATTAAATCTCCATCTGCATGGTTGAATGCATGTCGTAGATCTTTGATATTGAAAATTTGGCTAAGTATGGAAACTAGTGAAATCTACTTAGGAGACCAACTTTGCACTACCATAAATTTTGATATACATCATGTCAAGACTTGAAACTTGGACCACATGATCTCCTATCATAGGTGAATCCATCCATATACCAAACTAATCTTGAGACATTTACACATGTGAATGCTGAGGTCATCAATCTACTTACTTAGCCTTATCTGCTAAGATGACTAGGAGAACCTAGACATTCATAAGACTACTCTGATGAATTGCTTTCACTTATATAAGAACTACAAGAACTCATAACACCCCATAGGGTCTCTAAAATATGAACATCCCATCAATAACATCCATCAACTACCTCACTAAGTCAAACACTGAAGAACCATTCAAGAATACTAAAGTACATTGAAACACACTTTGTCATTGTCATTCTAACACACATGACACCTCATCAAAATCATTGGCCACTTTGGAGACATCATTGAAAAATCTCCAAAAATCTCCTCCTTTGTCATTGATGTCAACTCCAATCACAAAGCTTATGCTCACACTCTTTCTCTCTCTTCAAGCACTTTTTCCTCTTTTGACATAATGACAAAGTGGGTACCAACTGATCTAGAGGACATAAAAATACTTCAAAGACCAAAAACAATAAAGGACCACCTATGAGAGATGATACAAACTCCCCCTAACACTATGCATACCTCTTCGTATCTTGAACTTCTCAATCATGCTCCATGACTACACTCTTCTTTGATCATACTCTACTCTATGAAGATAAAACATACATGAACATAATATACTACTAGAACTCACCTTGAAAACATTAAGAGGGAATCCCCTTAATTCACCTGAGCTTAAGCACCCCTTGAGCATCTTTCAACTATCTCCAACCATGAATAAATTTCATACTTGCCTTTAAATTTTCTCTCATAATCCAACCCCATGATCATCAACAGATGAACAAGCCAATCTTCAAATAAGAAAGATGCACAAAAACAACTAAAAAAATCATTTAGGAACAACCATACCTTTGTCATTTGGAGAAAATGACCAAAAACTAGTCTTCTCTTCACTGGCCTTGCTAAGAGGCCTAATAGCCCTACCTGAACCTTGAAACACCCATATATTTATGTGTCGACACCTTGAAAACTTGAAATTACATATTTGAAGTACACTCATTTGTACCCTAAAGTATGCCAAAAATAGCTATCCAACTCTGCCTCAACACCATAGCTCCTTCACAAATTGACTTACTAATAAAGCTTTCAATTTGACAAAAACTCATCCATAAAAGACACCACACACTTTCAAATCACTATGAAGCACTTTTTGATAACCCATTTAGACATTTCAACATATCAAACAGCTTGAAACCTAAAATCCATTAGAAAACAACTTACTATCATGAGAAAATACACTAGATTTACAAGAGAAACTCAGTCAACACACCATATTTTGATCAATGCCCACCTCTAAAACTTCTCTCACACCTAGAGGTCATCAATACACACTTTTGGAATAGATTTTGATGTTAGACTACTTTGAGAATCCATATATCCTTGAAATGAATTTTGACCTGCAACCCTTCATGTAAGAATTGGGAAATCTAAGAGCACTCAAAATTATTCAAAAGGCACATAAAATATCTTCAAAATTTGAAACCACCTAGAACACACTAGAACAAGGTCAAGACACCTTTCTATGTAAATAGAACATCTTTAAAACTCACCATCCTTGATTAGAAACCTGAAAACCTCCATACTTTGTCTTTAGGAGCAAAGTCCCTAAAACAATAAGAACACACATGCTTGATTCTCCAAATGAAATATATCTCATAAGAAGCATTGATAGAGACACCCTAACCCATAATGTCCTAGAACAATGTGAAACCAAGAGTTGCCCACATCTCCTCTATTGCTTCCTTGATCCTCTTGTAGCTTTAGAATTGATTCTTCTTCTTCTTCTTCTTAGGATTAAGAGAAACAACTTTCTCATCCACTACAACATTTTCCTTCTCTTCTAAGATTGAATTGACAACACATGGAGATAATATAGATTGATGACATACAATTTCAATTGAAGAAAGAACCTCATAACTAGGCATTGACAATTGATGTTATTTGCATGAAACTTGCTCAACAATAGTAAGATGCTCATTTGGATCCATATATACCTTATAACTAGCCTCAACTATCACCTTGGTCTTCTCCTTGAGCTTGGTCTCTTCGTTCATAACATGAGTAGACAATGAGAGATCTTGGCACTCTTCAACCTCTGTAGCATTCTCCACCACAACAAATAGATCACTTGGATCTGTACACTCATCATGACTCACACTTTCCACTTTTGGTTTCCATGAGTTAAATAGCCTTCTTCCTTGCACTCTAGGATTTTTAAAGAACTTATTTTGACTTGATAACCTTTGCTTGGAGAACCTAGCAATATGACCAATCTTCTCACAGTTGTAGCAAACTAATCTTCTTGAAGGAAACTCAAATTACCTTAATTTATTTGGATAATGTTTTGAAAATTGTTCCACATCATGATAGTTGAAGCACTCAACCTTACTCACACCAGTTTATTGATGGTTCCACTCATTCTTGGCAAGTCTTCACACTCTCTAGCCCTATGACCAAATTGACTGCAAGTGTAACAATAACCATTGAATTTGGCATACCTTATGGCATTTGGTTGTTTGATATGATTTATCTTCATTCTACCAGCACCTGCATTCCATGATTGATTATTGACATTCAAGGTCTGATTGTCCTTATTCACATTAGTCTTCACCTTATCTTGAGTTGCAATCTTTTATTCTTCTTTGTAACCAGTTCTAGTTCTATCACTAACATGCTTTTGACTATTAAGAATGTTGTCTAGATCATTTTATCCCTTTTCAAAACTCACAAATGAATTCACCTTACTATATGTCTTATCTAACTCAGATTTATATGAGTCAATTTCAACCACATACCTTGACCACTCATCTTCTTTAGCTTTTAGGTTTATAGACAAGATTTACACTTGACAACTAAGATGCTTGACTATACCTTCATGTTACTTGGTGTATTAATTCATTATTGCCTCAAACAAACTGAATTTCTCCTCATACTCCTTAATTTGTGACTTCATCTTCTTGTTAATCTTCTTCTCAATATTTAGTTCTTTAAGAGCATTCCTCAATACAGTCTCATAGTCCTTTGTGTCTTCTTCATTATCTGTATCACTCCAAGTAGACACTTTTTGATATGAACAACTTCCTTATTCTTATTCCATGAAGAGGAATTCATATTAAATAAGACCATCATGGTCATGATCATACTCTGAGTCACTACTTTCACTCTCATCTGATGTACTACATTCTTCTTTGGTGTAGAGACTCTTCTTGTCCTTGAAGTACTTCTTGTTATCATAATTTCTAAATCCTTTCTTCCTTTTATCATGTCTAAATGTCTTCTTTCTTTCATCCTGGATTTAACTATGCTCTTCATCATCATTATTCTTATGCTTATGAGGTATCTTGTTAGCAAAGTGTCCTACTTCTCCACAATTGAAACATTTGAAGGGTAGTTTACCCTTATACTTTCCTGAACCTATTTTTAATTTCCTTGTAAACAAAGCAATTATTTCATCATCATCAATATCAGATATGTCATCCTTTATAAGTTTCTTAACTTGGAACTTATTATTTGGCTTCTTTTTTGCCTTAAATGTAGCTTCTTTCTTTGGTTGTTTATCTTCATTAACTCTTATCTCATAGGCTATGAGAATACCATGCATTTCATCCATCTTCATCTTTGTAAGATCATGACAATCTTCTATGGAATAAAACTTTGAATCAAATTAAAGGGTAAGAGACCTTAATACCTTTTTCACAATAGTAGATTCTTCAAGCTGATCGCCAAGACCTTTGATGATGTTTACAATTTCATCAACTCTCTACATGTATGATGTCACTGAATCCTCTTACTTCATCCTGAGACTCAAATTGTCTTCAGTGAGTCTGTAACTTAGCCAAATTGGCCTTGAATACCATTAATAATTATCTACAATTTTTCCCATATATCTTTGGAAAATTTATAATGGATTGCCTTGGTGAACTTAGTCTCTAAAAGACAACACGTGATTGCATTCATTGCCTTAGAATTTTTCTTACATAAATTCTTATCTTCAGCCCAGGAATAACCATGCAAAATATATTACCAAATTCAAACCCTAGTGACATGATGTATGTGTTCATCCTTACACTCCAAAAATCATAACTAGACCCATTGAACATCGATGCTTGCATAGTGGAAAAGCCTCCTTGCTTTTGATGACTACCCATTTTGTACCTTGGATCACCTTTAAGCTATCAAGCCTTCACCAAAGGACCTACTATAATACCAATTTTTAGTGGTATAATAATTGAGAGGGGGAGTGGGTGAATTAGTGATGCAAGATATTTAATCCAATTCCAAACTCTTCAAACCTTTAATCATTCAACACATACATTCATGGAGTAAACACATCATTGAAAATAGTGAACAAGAAAGATAATGCAAGAATAAGCACACAACACAAGAATTATGTGTGGAACACTCATGGGGGATAAAACCCACTCTCAATCTTTCAAAAACATTGACTAATTATCTTATAAGTTGATTTCAAACATGAGACTTTAGTGAAGCCCCCACTTCACAAGGAACACCAACCCCTAAGGATGGACAAGCACCTTTTACCCTAGATGTTGAGCACCCATAATAAAACCTATGAAATTAACATATATTTATCTCTAATTTACTACCAATATGATGGAGAGATAATGAATATCATCTCTCTTTAACCCTACACACTCTCTCTATCCTTTACACCCTCTCAATGCATCTAAAACCACCTTTTTGGATCACTCTACACTTCTTCACACATAATTAAAAAAACTGAAATAAATCTATTA
The DNA here is from genome assembly GCA_037957365.1 of Torreya grandis. Classification (NCBI taxonomy): domain Eukaryota; kingdom Viridiplantae; phylum Streptophyta; class Pinopsida; order Cupressales; family Taxaceae; genus Torreya; species Torreya grandis. The sequence goes on along the minus strand of JARHVA010003989.1, from coordinate 221,344 downwards.
TGACCTATAGGTCATGCACATAATCCTTGACCTAATTTACTCTTCAATCCATCCACTAGGCACACTCACACTTCTCTATCCTTCACATCTCAACTCTAGAAATCATCACCTTTGATTTTACTCTTTATAGAGTCTTCATGATTTCCATACTTTGGTCATCCAAAATAATTTAATTAATTTTTAATTATTCTATCACACTAATACATATCTCAATACCACCCTCATAGGTTGACCATAACATTGATGGGTCATTTTTAAGCAACTACACCTTTTAATTAGGTTTTAATAGCCCTTATAGGTCTCATGGAGACCTATTCACATATTTATCACTTTACTTACCTTTGCATATCCAAAACCTACTCAAACATTAGCCTTGTATACAAGAACACCATGAATAAACAAACAATCAACTTATAAACATTTTTTTATATTGAATATGGATTATTAAAACCTCAATAATACATAAAATTTGTCCTCATGGAGTCCAAAACTCTCTCCAATTGATAATTCACCTTGAAACATTAAAACACCATCAATACAAACACAAACATCCTTCTCGGGTCACTTGTAGAAGATGGTCAAACCCTCAGTCAACTTTAGAGCTCAATAAGTACAATTGTATGAATATTCAAACCTTATAATAAATTTTTATGGATATACCTTGCATTCATTTACAAATTTTATTTTTATACCACCTTCAAATTCATCCCATATCAAAAGATATAATCAAAACAATCAATAATAGTTTTCATTTGTTAATTTGAAAATTCAAATTCCTATGATCACTTTTTAATGTAAAAGCTTCGAACATGTGTCTTCATCTCATGCCACTGGGAAATTTGATCAAATTCACTCCATCTATCTCCTCGAGAGTCTCCTAGCCTTGACTTTGTGCTCATCATTATTATTTGATTTGGGCTTATGAGATTATGACACTTGATAGCCCCACATGCCTTCATATACCCTACTATCAATATCCATTCAGTTAATTCTCTTACACCATGTGACTATCTTGCATGAAATATAGGCTTATTAACTTATTGACTTGATTTGCACCATTGATCTCCATCTGCATAGTTTAATGCATACCATCCATCTTTGATTTACATGATGAAACACTCGCTATTGATCTACTACCAATTCATCATGATTGTGACACATGACACCATCAAATTCAATCTTAGGATCCTTTGACCTATTAAATTCATGCTCACCATTAGATCTCAAACTGCATGATTGAATGTGTACTTTTGATCTTTGATGTACATGATAAAATGCTCACCATTGATTTGCTACTAATTCACCATGACTGTGATACATGACACCATCACATTCAATATCAGGATCCTTTTACTTATTGAGTTTTTTCTCACCATTAGATATACATCTATATGGTTGAACATGTGCCATAGATCTTTGATATTTCAAATTTTTCTAAGTATCGAAACTAGTGAAATTTGCCTGGGAGACCAACTTTATACTATCATAACTTTTGATATACATCATGTCAAGACCTAAAAATTAGACCACATAATATCCTCTCATAGAGGAATCCATCCATATATCAAATTTCTCCTAAGACCTTTACACATGTGAATGTTGATGTCATCAATCTACTTACTTAACCTTATCTACAAGATGATTATGAGAACTTAGACATTCGTATGAATACTCTAATGAATTCCTTTCACTTCCACAACACTCTAAGCACTCATAACACCCCATAGGGTCTCTACATCATGACCACACCATATATAACATCCATCAATTAAGTCACTAATTAAAACATTGAAGAACCATGTAAGAACACTAAAGCACATTGAAACACACTTTGTCATTGTCATTCTAACACACATGAGACCTCATCAACATCCTTGGACAGCTTGGAGACATAATTGAAAACTCTTCAATAGGAAATAACATGCCATTATCATTTATGTAAATTGAGCATATTAATAATGTAACATGCATGTGGGAACAAACATTCATAGTAAGTGTGTGTAGATATATGTGACAATAAGCATGCGAATAATTGATCAATTGAGTATGTAATGCTGATAAGAACTAATTAAGGAGGAATGCATGATATAGATTATATAATTAGAGAGGTTGGGTGTATGCATGATGTCCATAATGGCATCTAAATTTGAGAAAATAAGAAATTAAGGTGTCATGGCCATGATGTACACAATCAAAGAGTACAAACATAACACATAAATCACATAATAGGAGGCCAAGGTACCACATACAAGGGACATGTTCAAATGTCACTCACTTGAATATAAATAACATATAAGGACATGTTTAAATTCCCATACACACATGATGAAAACAATGGAGGTTTAGAGCCACATAAAAGGAAGAACATGTTCAAATGTCCATATACACAAATAAAATACACACATAAGGACATACTAAAATTTCCTCACACATACAATAAAAAATATAAAGGCTTAGAGCCACTTGGTAATGACATATTCAAATGTCCTAAAATCAAACAAAAAATGCATACAATTTGGAAATCTATAAAAAACAATATAAAAACATGCATGATTATGTTAATTGATAAAAAAGAGTTAAATTGTGGCCTAAGTATATTCAATAACTAAGATAAACAATAGTATATCATGATGTTAATGAGTGAGAAATATCTAAATATGTAACTCTATGTAAATATCTGAGCTATGAATAAGATATTATGGGTAAAAAAGGATAAAACATGTGTATACCATGCCCCTAGTGAGCTAATTGATGCATTTACATGTTGTAAGAAGCTTATGTGTAGTCTAAAACTGAGTGGTGATAGTCTAATCTCATTGAGACAAAAATGGGGTGAGGGAAACTAGAGCAGAGTGCTCTTGTTATCCACAACACTCATATTTAAATTTAATTTTTTTTTGGTGTAACAATGAAAGTGCCTGTAACTAAATCTAGAAATGATGTTCCATGTAATTTATAATCAGTCATGTAGATTGGTGAAGCATATATGGTATAAGAATGGGTAAATATGTATATAATATTATGTATATATAAATTTATGTATGATTCAATACATATAAACATGCACAGGTCCTAGTTTTGTTATTTTCTAAAATATTTCACCATTTTTATAATTTTTTTCAAATATATGTAAAGAGTATATACAAAGGAATAGATACTAACCAATGAGTCTTACAAGGGAATAACAATGAAGAGGCCTTATGTCTAAAAGAGGGATGATAACCTCCCATGAAGGGAAAATTATATATATTTTTAACTTAATTAAACTAAAATTTGAATTTGAGTATTGATTTCCTTTAGTAGAATGATTATCATTGTTGTAATTATTATTCATTCTTATCTAGGATGCAGTGATTGATATATTGTGTGTCTTGATCTCTAATAATGCTACATTTAACAAAAATGTTATTCCAAGATTGATTTGATAAATTTGCCTCATACTTTTGTATTGACCTTTATGATTTTTAATTTGTAATATATACTGTGTCCTTTGCCTTTATGATATAACATTACTTGTATATGTGTGTATGTTAGCTAAAAGTATGCCTGATTTCTATTACTTTGGCTCTAATGATGTCCATTATTTGGAAAAGGATGTGGCCTTGCCTTCATGATAAAATGATATGAAAATTTTATTTTCATCAATCATTACTCATATTTATTTCAACCATGATCTTCCATGCAAAACATTATAGGCACTTAAATTTAAAATAAAATGAAAAGTAGGATAACACTCTTTTAAATCAAAATAAAATTTTAACTTAATTGATCCCATACATGTTTTAGATGCATTATTTTAATATAAGTCTTGATTTTCATTCCCAAATGATTTAAGAAATCACATATAACAAACATTTATTTCTTGATATTCCTTAACCTTGACATCTGTAAATTTCTTGCGTTCTATATGAGCATTGGCAACTATATTCCTTAACTAGATGATATTTTATTATTATATATAACCTTAGTATTTTACACTTGTAAAACTCATACCTTGATCATTCCTCTCAATTATTTACCTTTCTCACTTCTACAAGTCTTGCATCTACTCTATATTTTTTCCCCTTAGCCTATATCTCTTAATCTGAATAGTCTTATGTCGATGACCCAAATATTCTATCTTGCCTAGAATGTTTTTAATGTACTTATCTTCCATATCTTCAAGTTCTAAACTTGCATTTTCTTTCCTACTCCCTAAACACGAATGTCTAGGATAGATAATAGCATAAACACTACTATCCTATCTCGATGCAAGTGTCTAGTACCCTAAAATTATCTAATTTGTAAATGAACATATCCTAATGGTTAGCCTAAGTGCTCTGATGTGAGTTATTAATAAAAAATATTGATATAAATATAAGATCAACAATCATTAATTCCTTAACTAACAACCTAGAAGAATACCAAAGAGACCAAGGAAACTTATCAAAAGCACTCTATCAAGAATTCAATTGAACACAAATTTCTTATTTCAATACTAGTCATAGTGATTGCATATCTATAGGTTAAAGTACTAAAGGAGCATCCCAAGAGCCTAATTTCCAAGTTACAAGATAGGTCACTATTGTACTTATTTTATACATATTCTATGTTTCAAACACAAGATAACATGTAGGGGAGAACTACATTAGTTTGATGTCCTCTTTTAGAGTATTGGATATGGAGGAAACACCCTCTAATAGTGGGGTCTTTGGGGTTAAATCAACACTAGGTTCACACTAACCCATTTTCCCCCAAGGTCACTATGGATATGGAGAACTAGGGTTTTACTATTTCATAAGGAATGATAGTCCATGACCAATATTTTAATGCACCACAGTGAAGGTGAAGTCAAACCTAGAAGCATCCATGTGGTCACATCATATTTCAATAGATATTCCATACATGACACTTATATCAACCTCAGATAGTAGTGTCGACAAAACCATCCCAGATTGATGTTACTATCTAGAGTTCTAAAAGTGTTAGATCTAGAATATGATGACTATTCCATAATATCCTTCTAGCTTAATTTTTGCCTATTCTAGATCTACAACTACATTAGCATCAAAATAAGCCAAGTACATCATTTCCTTATCATTTTTTATATCTAGCATATTTATAATTTCAATATTTAGATTATCTCAACATAGTAAATTTAGTGTAGGCTTATATCTAAGTTTAACATGTAATTAGCTTGCTATAGATCTGATGATTGCCCTTATGCCATTTCATTTCTATTTAATTATTTAATTTAAATCTGATGTTAATAATAATATCACATTAGATCAATATTTTAGGGTTGAACATTTGGTGAACCTGATCTTTAAACATCAAACCCTAGGTTATTTATGGTTTTTTTATTGCTGTACTTTGTTACAAATTTTAATTTTTTCATTTGTGAAGTAATGGAAAATGTTAGTATAAAAACCCAATTCCAAATGAAATATAAAGAATCATTGATTAATCATCTCAATAATAACAAGGGCTAAATGGATACATTTTTGTATGTTACAAGAGATGGAATAAGTAAACAAGATAAAACTAAGGTTGCTCACCTAATAATGATGAATTATTAGAAGGTACTATGACTCAGCCCACACTTATCAATCCACCTACATTTAGTGGGGGCACATGTTATGTGTTTAAACCTTTGTTCCCTAAAACTACTATTGATGCATATATTATGGAATTACCAGTTGTATTAACACAAAGACTAGTTTCAATGCCTATTACACCTCAAAACATGTTTTCATCCCCTTTGGTGACTACTCAACTTGCTAATCTAAATCCCACTACACCTACAATTCAATCATTCCTTCAAGTTATTAAGACCTTGGAGGACAAGATTACAAACGTTGAACAAAATTATTTAAAATCCCATCATGTTATATGTTAAGTTGTGGAGCTAAAAGCTTCACTGATGCAAACATTAGAGGAGGTTGCTTAGTGCTAAAGCAACCGACGTCAGCATGATCAACCGACGTCAGTCATATCCAGTTACAAAGCTACCGACATTGGTCAAGAATTGGCCGACGTCGGTCATCTCCAGACAAACAGGGACTGATGTTGGTCACCTTTGCATTCCATAACTGTTAGTTGCATGAATAGTTAATTTGTTGAACGGTCAGTTTGAATGTAAAGACTAATTTTAGTCTTGAGCTGCGTTTCTAATTATTGTAATTGGAAAGTCTAATTATTGTTTGCATGGGATATATATATAATAGACTCATGGGGCTGTATTGTAATCAAGGATAAGGAAGAGATCCTTCTGATTGTAAGATCTAGGTTTGTAGGTGTGCAAAACCAAGTTGATCTGCAGGTTGTGCAAGATCAGGTAGAAGATCTACATGGTAAGTAAGATCATTTGATTTTCAAGTTGTTACAAGATCAAGGGAGATCTACTTGGAGTACTTTGAGTACTTGTGTACTAGAAATATTGTTACTGACTGGTGGAGGGTATAACTCTATGTTTGAGTTGTGGTTGTAATTAGTTGTGAGAGAAAAAACTCTTGAGGGAGAATTACTGGTACACCCAAGAGGTGTGGGAAGAGTGTGATCTCTTCATTGTATTTCCTTCTGGAATGAGTTGAATACAATTGTGTATTTTCTCTCAAATTCTGTGTTGTTTCTAATTTCTAGTTACTTGTTACTTTTGGTTTAATGCTGTGTTTAGTTGCTTATACAAGGTAATCAATTATGCTCCTAATCCTGACAAAGTGGTATCAGAGCGAGGTTGCAGGTTCATCAGAGCCTGGTTCAGAGCAAGTTTGTGTTTGATTACAGGTCACTCTCAGGGGTTTTTGATTGAGTGGGAGTAAAGCAATGGTAGAAGAAAGTAAGCTAAGAATGGAGAAGTTTAATGGCAATAATTATCAATTATGGAGGATGTAGATAGATGATTATCTATATCAAAAAGATCTGTACTTACCGTTGGGTGGGGTTACAAGCAAGCCCATGGATATGAAAGATGAAGAATAGAAGGTTCTTGATCGGAAGGCTCTGGGATCTATAAGGTTGAGCCTAGCATCATCTGTGATTTCCAAATTATCACAGGATAAGACAATGGTAGAGTTAATGGAATCTTTGGCAAATTTATATGAAAAACCCTCAGCTTCAAATAAGGTATTTCTTATGAAGCAATTATTTAACTTTCAAATGCAGGAAGGTGGATCGGTACATAGTCATCTTAGTGATTTACATGGATTAGTAAATTAGTTAGTTTTAGTCAATATTTCTTTTGATGATGAAATTAAGGCTCTCTTAATCTTATGCTCATTACCTGAAAGTTGGGATAGTTTGGTAATGGCAGTTAGTATAACTGCATCTGCTTCAAATATCTTGAAAGTTGATGATGTTGTTAGTGTAATCTTGAATGAATAAATTCACAGGAAAAGCACAGGGGAATCATCAGGAAATGCTTTAAGTGTTGAAATTAGGGGAAGGCAAAGAGAGAAGATCGAGCAAGGGAAATCAAGGTCAAAGATAGGTAGGAGATCTAGATCTAGGTATGGCAGGAAAATCTACTGGAATTGTGAAAAGAAAGGGCATGTAAAGAGAAATTGTTGGTTGGTTAAAGATCAGTATGAAGGAAATGAAGATGCAGATATTGTAGATATTATTGCACAAGATGCTCTTGTATGTTCCTTGGATAAAGTAGAATCTTGGGTTTTAGATTCTGGTGCCTCTTTCCATGCAACCCCAAATAGAGAATTTTTTCATGAATATGTCTAGGGAGACTTTGGAGAGATTTATTTAGGGGATGGTAAGCCTTGTTAAATGGTTGGCAAAGGGAAAGTGTAGCTGAAATTGTAGACGGGAAACACATGGGTGTTGAAAGAGGTCATGCATGTCCCAGTCCTGAAGTGGAACTTGATTTCTTTTAGAAAGTTGGGTGATGAGGGATGCACAGTAACTCTCACAATGGATTCTTGGAAAGTTTCCAAGGGTGCACTTGTTTTAGCAAGAGGTAAGAAAGTAGGTACTCTTTATCTATCTACTTGTATTATTGATTCTCCTTCTGGTTTATCTACTTCAGATGTAGATTCAAAGATGTGGCTTCGTAGGCTTGGTCACATGAATAAGAAGGGGATGCTTGTTCTTGAGTCAAAAGGTAAGAGTTCAGATCTAGAAAGCATAGATCAAGATTTTTATAAGCAACATAAGAAAGTGAGGTTTATTGAAACACATGCTACAAAAAAGGATTGGGTTTATTACACAAAGAGGAAATCTGATGTTTTTGACAAGAACATGAAAGCCTTGGTTTTCTAGGAGAAGATGATGGATAGAGATTAGCACAAGGTGTTGAATAATTCTGAGCAGGGCAGTTTGGACAAGGTTATGATCCAAAATAAGCTCATGGGTAAAAAGTCATCACTCACAAGAAAACACAGTTACTGACGTCGGTCAGGTGGAACTGATGTCAAACAGGCAGGTACCGACATCGGTCATGTATAGACCAAATTCAATGGTGTTAGGCAAGTGGAGTCCAATGTCGGTTAGGGAATTGACATTAGCAACCATGTGGACACTGATGTCGGTGATCAGGTGGGATCGACATCGGTCGAGTGCAGACCAGGGTCGACCAAAAAATGGATTTTGGGTAGACAACAAGCTGTCAAGAAGTCTCAAACACCCATGAGGAGGACTGAAAGGGTAAGTAAGCCTCAAATTCATTATTCACCTTCTTTAGAATACTTGTTGCTCACTGATGGTCAAGAACCAAGATGTTTTAAAGAAGCAGAGCAGGTAAAATGTAAGAAATAATGGGAGCATGGCATGAATGAGGAAGTTGATTCCTTGGATGAGAACCAAATGGGAGATTTGGTAGAGATGCTAACTAGAGTGAAAGCATTGAAAGACAAACGGATTCCCAAGTTAAAGAATAGAGAGAATGGACATGTGAGATGAAAGGCCAGGGATATGGTCTTGAGCAGGCTATAGGACAATGGAGGTTTGACAGGTGTATGACAAAGCATGGATTTAGTCAATGTCAATGTAACCATTGTGTTTCCTTTACCAGGTTGGATAATATTAGCTACATTATCCTATTATTGTATGTTATGTGTATGCTTTTTATAGGGTCACACATGTAGAGAGTTGCTGAGCTAAAGGTAAAGTTAGTTTTGAGGTGTGTCATGAAGAATTTAGAAGCAGCAAAATTCTTTGGCATGAGTATTCCTAGAGATAAGGAAGATCACAAGTTGATGTTCTCTCAAGATGATTGTGTGAATAAGGTAGTGGCAAGGTTTAATATACAGGATGCAGAACCAGTTAGCACACCTATGGATGGATAGTTCACAGAACAGTGTCCCAATTCACATGATGAGGTTAAGTACATGTGTACTAGACCTAATATTGACCAAGTATTGGATGTTTTCAAAAAGTTCATGGCCAATCCAGGAAAGAAGCACTGGAAAGTAGTTCAGTGGATTCTCAAGTATTTAAGAGAGACCAGCAGCAGGTTAACATGTGATGCAGGGTCAAGCACTTCTCTACATGGGTATATAGATTCAGATGTGGTAGGGGACTTGGATGATAGGTGTAGCACCATAAGATGTGTGGTGGTTGGTCTTCAAGATTGAACTTGAAGAGGGATACAAGCTAGGAAACAAAATTAGATGATGTACAGGTATAGGTATAGATGCAACTACTTATCTCCAAGTGGGAGATTGTTAAGTTGTGGAGCTAAAAGCTTCACTGATGCAAACATTGGAGGAGGTTGCTGAGTGCTAAAGCAACTAACATCAGCATGATCAACCGACATTGGTCATATCTAGTTACAAAGCTGCTGACATCAGTTAGGAATTGGTTGATGTTGGTCATCTCAGACAGACAGGGATCGACGTCGGTCGCCTATGCATTCCAAAACTATTAGTTGCTCGAATAGTTAGTTTGTTGAACAGTCAGTTTGCATGTAAAGACTAATTTTAGTCTTGAGCTATGTTTCTAATTATTGTAATTGGAAAGTCTAATTATTTTTTGCATTGGATCTATATAATAGACTCATGGGGCTGTATTGTAATCAAGGACAAGGAAGAGATCCTTCTGATTGTAAGATCTAGATTTGTAGGTGTGCAAAACTAGGTTGATCTACAGGTTGTGCAAGATCAGATAGAAGATCTACATGGTAAGTAAGATTATTTGATTTTTAGGTTGTTGCAAGATCAAGGGAGATCTACTTGGAGTACTTTGAGTACTTGTGTACTGGTAGTATTGTTACTGACTGGTGGAGGGTACAACTCTGTGTTTGAGTTGTGGTTGTAATTGGTTGTGAGAGAAAGAACTCTTGAGGGAGAATTACTGGTACACCCAAGAGGTGTGTGAAGAGTGTGATATCTTCATTGTATTTTCTTTTGGAATGAGTTGAATACAATTGTGTATTGTCTCTCAAATTCTGTGTTGTTTTTGATTTTTAGTTACTTGTTACTTCTAGTTAAATTTCATGTTTAGTTACTTATACAAGGTAATCAATTGTGCTCCCAATCCTGACATTATAGATTCACAATATGTGTTGCATAACCATCTTAAACTTAAAATCTCTTTGCACCCTTTGCCAACTAGATTTATTTCACCTAAGTTAACATTTTATGATGGCAAGGGTGATCCTGAACAACATCTTTGAACCTTTTATTCAACATGTCTTGACATGCTTCCAATGATAAAATTTTGACAAAACTATTTCCAAGAAACCTCAAGGATTATGCTTTCAGGTGCTTCTATTATTTACCTCTCCAATCCTTAAAAGCATTTAGACGTCTTGTAGACTAGTTCTTAGCACCTTTTTCCCTTAACATTTTTGAAAAGGTTTCCTATGCCCAAATTGCCAAAATCAAACAAGGAACTAATGAAACCATCAATGAATATGTCTTGAGATCTAAGATAATGCTAGCCAAAATGACAAATCTTATGGTAGATAAATAGTTGAAACATATATTCAAGTAAAGTTCTCTTACTCCTTTACATGATTCCATTTCTTTTAAGAAGTTCAAATCTTTCGATGACTTATGCCATGTTGTATGAGACCATGAAATCAATATTTTTATCATTAAATAAACTCAAGTATGTAGAAAACACACCAGCTACATCTACTTCTAGTACCAAATTTGAAATTAAACCAAGTTATAAGGTAAAACCTCTTAAGCCTAAAAAGGAAAAAAACACCATAGTTAACATAGTTTCATAGCATCCTAATTAGCTTGTCTTATCAAATACACCAAGGAGATAATTTACAAGTTTACTTGAGTCCCTACCTTAATTACTTCCATAATTACTATAATGTTAGTTTATATCTTAGTTTCTCCTATTCAGGTTGATATGATCCAACCTCTACCCAAAGGATATGACATGAATGCTTAAGGAATCAGGTTCACAACTTGGTGATCACCTTAAACAAATTTTTTTTTAACAACCCTTTGTAAGACCATTCTAATAAGGAACCAGAAGTGAATGGTATATAATGAACATACTCCTCTATCACATTATGGGCACATAATAGATGGGATTATTGGTATTTACATGTAACATATACCTCCTATGGTTTAGAGACCTTTTATTTCCTTTGATGACAATGAAATTAATGATGATGAATCTAATATTGATTCTCTATTCATTATAGTATATATTAATAAACACCCTATACATAATGTTATGATCGATAATGGTGTAAGTAAAAATGTTTGCACCATGACATTACTTACACACTTGGCTTATACTCATCATGATTTACATACTTCTAATAGATTAGTTAGAACATTCAATGGGACATTCGATAAAGTTTTTGGTGAGATTGACTTACCTTTACAGGTAAATCTACACATATGGTTACAAATTTTGTAGTTATCCCTTCGACATGCATATTTGATATGTTATTGGGAATACCTTGGATACACACTCTTTGAGTAGTATCATCTATTGTGCATGGGTGTGTTAAATAGATTCATGCCAATTGAATAATTATAGTTTCTATAATTTTGTATGAGAATCCTCTTAAATAAAATAAACTTATACCTAGAAAAATAGTTATAAAGCCTGGTAAGGCTCAATTACCACAAAAGGGTAACCAATAGGAAATCCCCTTTACTAGGTGACCAAACTTGAGAGACCATTATATCAAAGACATACATTGGATTCCATGGAATCCCCATCTTATACTACACACCATGATCAAATATATATAACACTTCTAAATGTACATATTACCACTATGCTAAATAAACAAACAAACACTCAATGATGGGTTATAAGAACCACTACTTCTATTACTCCTACCACTATTACACAACCACTAAGTCCTATTGTACATACATAGAACATAATTGATACCATAATGATAGATATTTCACCTATACATGATCCTTAACAACATAAATTGGGTATTACATTAGATGCATAGTGGGAAGATATATATGACCATCCATTGGATGATCCTTCATCTTAAAAAATTCAAAAAATACCAAAAAAATAAAAATAATTCCAAAAAAAAAACCCAAAAACATTTTCAGAACCTACATGTTCTATTAGCTCCTTGTCATCTATGTGTTAGTTACATGTTGATGGAAAATGTACTCAATTAATCTTACATACAGATATGTGTTAGACTTCTACTTGAGTATGATACAATCATACACAGACACTAATACATTCCAATTTAGGATGTTGGGATTTCCATCTACTTATGTCATATGGACATTAGAGGCATCTGATTCTTTAATATTGATACACATAAGTTATATGGTTCTATGATCACTCTACATTATTATGTTTTAGCTTACATATATTCTTACACATGCCTAGTACATGATTATATCTTACATAGGGTAATTGATATGCTATACACTTCACATTTTTTCTTAACACATTAGATCCATGGGCTACTATGACATGTTTTTTGATGGTTGCTTATGATTTAGTTTATGCACTTCCTTGAGTGTCTTGCCTTGTTGTTTTATTCCTTTTTCGAGCATTTGAATATGCTTCTTTGATTATATCCCATGTGCCTATGTATGAATTATTTTACGTTTGAATATGACATTTTTTTGTATGGACATTTGAATGTGTCATTCTTGATTTTATGGATTAAGTCATGTCCCTTTGATTATGTGACATTTGGACATGCCCCTTGTTTGTGGTCTCCTTGAAACATTATCTTTTGACTTAATTTTGAATTCTATTGTGTGTGTGATTATTTGCTTGTTGAGCTTGTAATGCTACTATCTAGAAGTTGACATGATATTTATCATGCATTTTAGGCCTACATGTGATCACAATGGTTCTATGTGCTTCAATGATACATTTACCTAGACATATTACCTTCTATATGTTACATGGTTACATTCATAGATTATACAATTATCTTATAATTTTGAGGTGATGTTACTATTAGTTCCTATATTTCCCTCACTTCAAAGTGGGGAGGGGGTGGAATATTAATGGGAGAATGTCATAGAGGCATGTTTTCCACACTTGTAGTTTCAGATTCAGTAGGGGAGTGTTATATGGTAATGAGTTCTACATATTCACAATTTTTAGATTTAGTGGGGATGTACTTTGTAAGCTTGTTCTCCTCACTCATTCAAGACATGGTACCTATATGTATTTTTAGATTCAGTGGAGGCATGTCATATGGGCATGGATTCCAAATATTCATAGTTATTAGATTTAGTAGGGGCATGATTTTGAAGTATTTTATCCACACCTATTCAATATTCAACATCTCTAGTTTACAGTGGGGGCATGTTTTGGAAACATGTCCTCCATAATGGTAATTGTATACACATAATATTTTCAAAATTTATCAATTAATGATGATTTTTATGTTGAAAAAACCCATCAAGTCTCAATCTTTTTGAGTGCACACCTTAAGGGGTGCACTAGGAAAGGGGTGGGTAGACCATTAGTGCTTCATAGTATTGTTCTCCCTATACTACCACTTAGTATCATTCCAACCATTTCCTAAAAACATTCCCCTAAGCTTTACCTCCTATCTTTCACCCTCATCTAACCATTTTATACCTTCACTAACCCTTCCCTAGACTAAACTCCTTTTTGATAATTTGTGATATAATATCAACGCCATCAACCCTATACTCTATTTGACAAAAATCACTTAGGGTATAGGTCATCCCATAGCCAACCTAGACCAAGACCTAATTTATTTTTTTCAATAATGATATAGAGTATATTGGGTCAACCTTATCAACTAAACTTTTAGAAAGGACTAGGGTTAGATTCAACTATATAAACATATTCATTTTGCTATTTTTACAAAGACAACAAGAGTTGATTATTCATTTGCACTTCTTTAGAATATGCTCTTTTGCAATTTTACTTGAGGAGTCTTAGCTTAGGGTTTCCACTTGGAGAATAATCTTGTCTTATGGAAAAGTCTTGGATGTTTTGGCCTTTCTTAGTTATCTTTACAAACCTTAACAACCTCTTGTGAAGCAGCTTTGGAAAAGGGAGAGATTGAGTCTTGATGGGTTCATATTTAAGGTAAGTATCTCTAACTTTGCTCCTCTCTTTAGTAGATAAAATTAGCATAAGTAATGGATTTTGAATTTGGAGAGGATATTACCTATACATAGCTTAAATATGATTCTCTTATGCATGTTTACTAACCCAATTTTGTGCCACAAGTTTTGGTTAGCACTAGATTAGAATTTTACTTCACTTTCGGCATTTGTACATTGTGAACATGAAAACATAAGACCTAGTTAGTGTTATTGCATAGTTTTGCTTGATTAGAGGCTTTGGAATCCTCCTTAGTGATATTATTGTGGTAAGAGATCCCTTAGATAGTTTTAGTAGATCCACCTTGGTCATGAGTCTAAATATATAATGTATCGACAATCATAAATGTAAGTAGGATTTATCTTCTCTAAGCTAGGATTGATTTATAGATCAGTTACATTTCCTTTTGCATACATTCTAGTGAATTAGACGTGAATATAACCCTTGTAGGTTTTATTTCCTACCATAATTTTTATCATTTTATTATATTTTTAGATATTTATAGTACTATATAAAATTAGTATATATAGTTCTAACTTTTTTTGCATAATTTTAACACACAATCACTTCAAAATGACTTTGTTCTATCTGTGTAGGTATTCATCAACTATAGGTTACTGGATCAAACAATTAGACATAATATTCTTATCCAATTATAGATTAGCATATACTATTGAATACACTGAATATATTTTTTATTTTCTTCTATCAACTTACAAGTCAATAAACATTGTCAAATAGGTCGACTCTATTCATTATTTATTCTTTAACACACAGGGTTTTACAAAACTTGGTTGAACCAGTTGACCTAGTTTGCAAAATTTAAAAGTAAAAAATAAAGTGTTACAACATAAAAATTTGAAATATAAACAATATTAAACCCTACCAAGGTTCCTTTCTCATCTCTCTCTATCATTTTATTTCTTCTTTCAATTTTATTTTTCACAAGTTAGCATTCGTTAAAACTGCAAACCTACAACTAACTAGGTCGACCTAGTCAACTTAGTTTTATAGTCTATATTCTATTTGAGAGACATAGTTGATATGTTTGAATTTTATCTTAAAGAACTTACTTATATAGAAAAATAGTTACCCAGTTGACTCTATTCTATACTATTTGCATACAGTGTCACCTAAATTAATTTTATATTATTCTTAATCAAGGAATTAATAACTATTTGCTAGTAATTAATTCACATTTCATTTTTAGTTGTTTGTATGCTTAGATTAACTCACATAATATAAATAAGTTTTTTTTTTAAATCATCATTTTAGTTACACTATTTTAATATTTTTCTAACACTACCAAATCACTTAACTTAAAAAAAACATTTAAATATTTATCTTCCCAAGGCCTACCTACTTGGATTTTATCACCAAGGGGGAAGCTGACTTGGTTTTTGGGAAAAGTATAAATACATGGTTAATGGTATATATTGGAAAATCACTTGAAACCCTTATCATTGTGAGATTGTGAAGTGAGGGGCTAGGCCCCAATACCAAGCTGATACCAATGCTAATATAGATCCTTTTCAGCCCAAATTTCTTGAAACCAACTTTAGACTACTTTTTAGCCAACTTTTATATCACTTTAAAATCAAAAATTTATAATAATATAATAATACATATGGTGACCAATTAGTTAGGATTTAATTTTTAGTTGATTTCTTGCTCTTTGATCATTGCATTTTATATTACAAAACCTGTATTAGCCAACATTGGTGTAAGGTTTGTGTTATGTGCGCCAATTGGATCAATCACATTGATCCAATTTTTTGTGTGCTTGATTTCATAATGACTTCAAATTATATAATTTTTTCCCCATATTTCAAGAACACTATCATCTTGGTCATTACAATCTCTTACTGACTGTGTTTTTCACCTTCCTATCTATAGTACATAGTCAACCTAAATGACTATGTATTCCCATCTCTCTAATCTATTCCCTATCCAATAGTAAATAGTTGTCCCATATGACTATATACTCTTTTAAAATAGTTTTTTAGCAGTACCCTATCAACCTAATTAACCCTACACATGTTGATTAACCCTATTATTTATATGACCAACTCTGTTCTCTATTGATTGACTCTTTCCCTGATTTTCCTTTTTCTTTCTTAGAATTCTATTTATTTTATCAAGCATTATAAAATCCCCTAGCAGAATCTTCTTGGACAAATTTAATCCATTTAGACACTATATGGGGTACTCTTTTATTCTTATCTTTTCTTCATATTTTTAATCTTTGGGGCATCTTGAGATGACCATCTACATATTACTTTAGCCTTTGGGGTATATTGTGATGCCCATACACATTTTAATTTAGCCTTTGGGGCATCTTGCAATGCCCATCCCTACATCTAATTACTCATTAGGGCATCTTACGATACCCACTCTTATTCAATATTGAATGATACCAAATTAATTTAACTTCAAGAAACCTTCTAAGACACATAGGATTGTATCTCACATGCTCATCCTTGATATAGATGTTAGCCTAAGTCTTTCCCATATTATAAGGCTTTTTATATGTTGTCTTTCTAACACTTTTTGTAGGATGATTACATGGATGTCACCCTCTATAGAAATATATCTTTCCAAAAACCTTAGTCCTTTCTTTTTAATCCTTTGGTTTCTCTTCTCTCATGAGTTGCATTGTAAAATTATGGATAGGACCTAGTCTTCTTCATGATTTCTATTTTTGTTCTCACCATTTACTTACTTTCCAATACGTTTTGTCATCCCTTGGGTTTTTATTTTGTAAGTTATAGTATAATACCATGGATAGGACTTGGCCTTCATAAAAAATACCATATTTTATCCCATTTACTTTTCACATGCTTTGTGTACCCTCATGGGTTTCTATTTTATGAGTTGTAGTGTAAGACCATGGATAGGACTAGGCTTTCCTCAATAAATCACCATATTTAATTTATTATTCCTTTTATAGAATATGTTTAGTAATGGTTTCAAGTTTTTGATCCTTGATATCAACTTTATATTTTGATTCTTTTGTAGATAAAATTTTCACAACAAAATATGTTAGCATGTTTTCTTACACTTCTCTCATTCTTATGATAAAGAATCACACTTTACTACATTGTATCCTTATTGCACCCTTTGTCACATTTTTTGTGATTTGAAGTAATTTAAATTGTTTCATGTTTAATTCCTATTGATTTCCTTTACTTTCACTCCACTTTGGATAAAACAAGGTCTAAGTTAAGTAACACTTTTATTTCACCTAAATTAATGCAATTTTTCAATACCATGTTCTCTAAGTTATTTTTTAGAAACCAAGTCTAATTTATTCAAATGAAAGTCATCTTTAGTGACCAAGTTTGGTTTTATAAATTTTTATAGAGGAGGAATAAAAAAATACATCAATAAAGTTAAAATCCAAATCATTTGAAACAAAAGGCAATGATATAAAATGCAACATTCAAATTCAATAGCCAAAATCACACCAAAAGATGTGTTTAAAAGCACATATCTTATCTCTAATCAAAGTTAAAACTCCACAGTTGACCTCATGCTAAAACTGAGGTCCATTGGGGTGTGATAGGCTAGTAGATTGGAATAGGATAATTTAATAAATTCTATGGTGCTACCTACTTTCTCATGTAAGTACCCAATCTTCATAGTAGACTGATGGCTCTATAAAGGGTCTTGAGGAACATAAAATACATGTTGAGAAGTGTTATCATTTGATGTCAAGATTCATGTCACTAATGTCAAGGTGTATATGGTGAAGAACATGGTGAGTGGTCTATGAGATAAGCACTTGTGTGCTTGATGTGACAAGGAAGCCATATGATAAGAGATAATTTGAAGGCAACCTAATGTCTCTCTATTGAAGAGAAAATTTGAAGGAAACATAATTATTATTATATTGGTTGATGTCAAGTGAGAATCAAATCATGTTTGAGTACTAGTTCTTGAGTACAAGGTGTCTTAAGAAGCTTAGTCTAGACCTTGTGAGAAGCTGTGTATAGTGAAGTTTGGTGAAGTAAGTAATCATAAGCTTGAAAAAGGTTGTTTGGCATTATGTGATAATGAAAGAGAAGTGTATATATTTTTAGAAGTGTTTCAAGGTCAGTTTTCAAGTTTTAATTGCTTGAGAAGCCTTGTCATGGTACTAATCATAACATAAAGAGACCTTGTGAGAAGGTATGAGTATGATGGATTGAGTATACATAGGCATGAGTTTTTGGTTATATGAGGATGATTGAGAATGTATATGAAGCATTAGATAACTCATAAGAGTCTCAAGGTAAGCCTACAAGGGTAGGACCTCTAGATCAAGTCTACAACTAGATCAATTCTAGACCTATCTAGCATAACAAGGCATCATGATCTATTGTAAAGACATATAAAGGATGTATGGATATGTTTAAACATGATATGTGTTTTATGGAATGAAATTGAAAATTTTAGCATGAAAAAAAGGTGTTGATATCATGGAAGAAGGCATGAAGGATAGATCAAGGCCTAGTGAGGTATGAAGACTATGGTATAAATAGAGAGTATAAGCCTAATGGGGTATCAAGATTAATTTACAAGGAAAGTGTGATCATGTGAGAATGGAAAGAGGTATTATATATTTTTTCAAACATGTTCATAAATTTTTAGGTCATGGTTTGTAATAAAAGGCATGAAAAGTGGTTTTGAGGTCTCTCGAGTACATAAAATAAGGCATGTAAATCCGATAAGGACTTTCAGGTATTCATTGGCATGTGTAACCTATACATGGTAACTTGAAATATTAAGGAGAGATGGGTAAGGGTCATAGATAATAATTATAGGCATTGGTTTTGGATTTAAGGGGCAATCCTTTATGAACAATCATTAACACCAAAACCTATGTTAAACCCTAATAAGAACCTAATATAAAATATCTTGTTAAAAATAGTCTATAATGGTATAAATTAAAATATTTTAACTTGTATTAAACCCTTCCAATCACCTAAAAGTGTGTTTGAGTTTTTAGGTGTGTGAGTATGCCCTATAGTAAAGTGCTAGTTTCTTAGAGATTTGTTATAGCAATTAGAGTTGACCAAGTCAAAGTATGAAAATAATTAGATGGATAGGGTTTAGAATTTTATTTTATGGATATGTTTTATCTATTAGGTATTCTAAAATGGTCATCCAAGATAGCCAGTTGCTAACAAGCCTAATGGTGGAAATAGTGAAAAACCTAGGCAACATTGAGAAGATAATTAAGAAGGGGTTATCATGAAATAGGGATGAATAAAAGTATATGGAGATATTTTTAAGGAATTTTAATACATTTTAATTTTTTATATAATTTTTTGAGGTTAGTGGTTATGGTGAAAAATTTGCTCACAAGTTGACTTGTCTGACTCAGATGAGACAATGAGATACAAGGTTATGAGATTGGTCTGCAAGACTAATATTTCCATTTGAACATATTATATTTATATATAAAAATGGTCAAATTATATAATAAGATCATATAAATTCATCATAATTATTTATAAATGGTCATACATGTGTTAAAGGTTATTGTCACCATGACTATGTTTTAAGGCAAACTGGCAGTTCTAGGTAAGTAAGTTATAGTGATGAGTTTGAGGATATATGATCTAAGTTGATGTATATAATACATATGGTGTTGGTTTTTTTGAATTTAAAGTATTTACAATAATTTTTGAAATACTGAAAGTCAGTGAAAGTGGTTGAAACATTGATGCCAAAATGGCTTATATGGTTTTAGTCTGCCTGTGTGTAGTGAGGTCAAAAGATTGGTATACAAGACCAATATTTGACATTATACCTTGTTATTTTTGTATCTAATATTAGTATATATATGTGAAAATATATTTTTAAAGTATAAATGATCATGGGAAGTGTTCCTTCAGGTATTGAAGATCAAGTTATTCATGACCAGGTTTTGGAGTGTTCTGATAGTTCTAAGTGGGCTATTTACAAAGAAGTGTTTGAGTCATTTTACTCTAAGTAATGAAGTATAAATCATATTAAAATTAAAATTATGTAGTTTATTTTCTATATATATGATTTATTTCAATGTTTGTTTAATTGATTTATGTTTAATCTCCTGTAGTTCAAGATAAACTTTTTTTAGGTTCATAGACCTAATTATGAACAGTGCTAATGGTGTGCTTTAAGTGGTGTTTGGAGATAAAAAGTGTCATGGACCTAATATGAGATAATTTTGGTATATTTTATTAGAATATTGAATTTTATTGATGTTTATGGAGTTTGAAATTTTTATAAGGAGTTTAAAGGGTAACGTGCATTAATGAAGGCCTAATTAAATTAGGTCTCCTTAAGGCCTAAAGGAGGTTTTGGTCTTTTAAGATGTGTAAAACCTAATATAATGATTAATTAATGTATGAAAAACACTATAAAACATATTTAAATGATAATCCAATTATGTAATTATTTATTACTAACCAAAAAGGATATGAGCAAGAGGCTTGTATAAATATAAGGTAATTTTAGGCTTATGTGTGTGAGAAAAAGTATGAGAAGAATATAACACATTGGTAAGTATAAGAAGGTATTTTAGACCATATTAAGGGTTTAGATAATATATTATTAATATTTTATAAAGGTTATATGTATTAAAATAAAGGACATATGACCTAATTTATCTTGAAGAGACCTAATTGAGCAAAGAGGCCTAGAAGGGAGTTTGAGAAGGATAAGAGTGTGAAGAGATGAAGAGGTGGTCATAATTATTTTGTTGAGAAAAAAGGTTTCATAAATATGATAAAAATAATTAGGTGGATGAGTTGGTGTTGATTCATCTATGGGGTTGGTGACTCCTTGTAAGTTGGGTACTTGTTAAAGCCTAACTGAGTTGGTGCTTATCTAGTTGGGGTTAGTGCTCCATGTGGAGTTAGTGATTCACTAAATTTGGTGTTTATATTATATGAATATGGTAAATTTGTATATATGAGTGGTTTTTATTTACCTTTAGGGTTTCCCACATATGTGATGTGTTCTTATATTTCTTACTTATGTGGATAGGTGTTTATGCTTGCTATATTTATATGCTTAATTGAATGGTTCATAATTACTTAAGGGAAATTGGTAAGATTTTTTTTGAAGATTGATTCACCCCCCTCTCAATAATTTTTATTCCAAAATTTGGTATTAGATCAGGTCCTTTGAATAAATTCTAATAGCCTAAAAAAGATCATAAAATCAAGAATGGTTAGTCAACAAGCTCAAGGTGGTTTCTTTACTAGTAAGGTTTCATTATTCAATGAATCTAATTATGCCTTTTGGAAAATAAAAATGAGGACATATCTAATTTAAATGGGAAATGAAATATGGATATCTATTCTGAATGGATACACTCCACCTCCTACACCACCAATTAATGCAACAGGTAAGAAGGAAAGTGAGATAAATTCTAAGGTAATGAATGCCATTCTATGTAGACGGAAAAGTTTGTGAAGGTGATGCACTATTATTTAGCCAAGGTCATATGATATAAATTGAAGACTATGTATGAAGGATACACAAAGGTGAATATCTACAAGTTGCATACCCACCTGAGATAGTTTGAAAGTCTGAAGATGAAACTATTGCATCTTACTTGTTGAAGGTTTATGAAGTGGTAAATGCCATTAGAGGATTGGGAGAAGAAGTGAAAGAATATATAGTTTTGCAAAAGGTATTGAGATTACTAACTCCTAAGTTTTATTCTAATGTGTTTGTAGTAGAAGAGATGTAATATTTAAACTAGCTTGAAATTGATAGGCTTCATGACATCTTGACTACCTATGAGATGAGAATAAATGAAGGAAAACCTCCTAATAAGGAAGCAACATTCAAAGTGAGAAGAAGTAAAAAGACAATAAGGTCAAATATTAGGTATTTTTAGACGTTGATGATGATGAAATAATAGCCATATTTGCTTGGAAGTTGAGGTTTGGATCAGGTAAGTATAAGGGTATGTTTCCTTTTAAATGTTTCATCTTGGTAAGATTGGTCACTTTTCATCTAGGTGTCCTAACAAGGATAAGACTAAACTTGGTGAATAACATGATAAACATCAAGGAGATAATAAGAAGGTATATAAGTTTGACAAAAATAAGAAATATTTTAGGAGGTATGAAGGTAGGAAAGGGTCATTCAAGAATAAGAGAAGTTTTTATACCAAAGAAAATAATAACTCATATGATGTAAGTGACATAAATTCACCTGATAGTGATGATGACAGTAGTGAACATGAACATGATAACAATGAAACACTATTCATGGTTATAGAAATAAGTAATGAGGGTTACTCAAATGGGAAAGCCCTTATAGATGATGAATAATCAAATGAAAAAGAGGCTAAGGTGAACCTTAAGGTAGAATTGATGAATGATCTAGAGGAGTTGAAGTTTTAAATAAAGAAGAATCACAAAATAAGATCATTAGTTAAGGATTATGAAGATAAAATTGGTTTATTTGAAGAAATATTGAGTAACACATCTAATGAGTATGATGAAATTGTCAATAAGATTGAAGCACAGATGGAGATAGTCACTATAAGCCTAAAGGTTAAAGAGGAAGAATACACCAGGTATGGAACTAAAATTGAATAATTAAAAACTTATTTGGATCAAACATATATCAAGCTGAAGACCTTTATAAAATTTGAAAAGAGTACTGATGCTTTAGACATCTTAAGTAGTCAAAAGTATACAAGTGATAAGATAGGTCTTGGTTTCATAGAAGATTAAAAGAAGGTAGATCAAGTCAAGGAGAAGGCTAATCAAGATGTATGTCAACATTAAAACACTAACAAAACAACCTAATGCTAGAGGTATGCCAATTCATTCAAAGGTTACTATTTTGCATGCAGTAAGTTTGGTCATAGAGCAAGAGAGTGTATAAAACCATTTAAAAATGAATATGCATGGGATTATGAAAGGAATAATTAGTCAAGAGGTATGTATTAGGTGGTTTTCTATAGTTGTAATAATATAGGACACATTGAAATATTTTTTTGTAATAGAATTAGAAGGTCATCAAGTCAAAACAAAGGTTTGAAGCTCTTAGAGTGTAAGAGAGAAGGTAAATGAATGTGTGGAAACCAAAGACAATAAAGGTAAGTCATGATCACTATAGAAGCTCAAATGGACTATTTTTTATGGTAGAGCATACTTCAGATGTTAAATCAAGTTAGGAATGTCTATTCTCATCTCATATTAATGATCAAATGATTGATGAAGAGGTCAAGCCATGGTGATAATCAACCCTAAAATGATACTGAAGGATATTCAATCTTATAAGAATATGGAGGTATAGAAATATATTAAACTTGTGTTATTTTAGTTCCCTATGGAAAGGAGTGACTCCATTTGGATTTATAGAGATACTCTTCAGTTAGCAGAAGCATTGTGTATGCTTGGTTTGAGGGGGAGCTATTCAAGTTATTGACTAAGCTTGATATGTGTTGAGAAGTGGTCTTATAATATGAGATCATTTAAAGGAGGTATACATGGAGTAAATGGGAGCATGTTATTATAATGCTTCATATTATATGTGTTGAGATTTTGTTGTAATAAGGTGTGGTTCCAAAAGTTTTAGTATGTATGACCCTTTGTCATTAATGTCAAAGGGGGAGAAAGTTTAAGAAGGAAGATTGACCAGATTGGGGGTGATGAGATTGATGAGATTGAAGAATGTTTTTCCATCAATGAAAAATGGGAAATTTTTTGAGAAGTGTTGTCATTTTATGTCAAGGTTTATGTCATTTATGTCAAGGTGCATTTGGTGAGTGGTATATGAGATATGAGCTTATGTGCTTGATGTGACAAGGAAGCCATGTGACAAGAGAGAATTTGAAGGCAACTTAATGTCTTTCTATTAAAGAGATAATTTTAAGGAAAACTAATGATTATTCTATTGGTTTATAATAATTTTGATGTCAAGGTTTATGTCAAGTGATCATTAAATCATATTTGAGTACGAGTTCTTGAGTACAAGGTGTTTTGAGAAGCCCAATCTAGACCTTGTGAGAACATGTGTATAGTGAAGTAAGTAAACACAATATTGTGATAGGTTGTTTGGAATTATATGATCATGAAAGATAAGTTTATATAATTTCATAAGTGTTTCAATATTAGTTGTCAAGTTTCAAGTGCTTGAGAAGCTTTGTCATAACACTAGTCATAACATGAAGAGACCTTGTGAAAAGATATGAGTATGATGGATTGAGTATACACAGGCATGAGTGGTTGTATGGGGATGGTTGATAATGTATGTGAAGTAATGAACCACTCATAATAGTCTTAGGGTGAGCCTATAGGGGTAGGACCTATAGATAGAGTCTACAACTAGATCATTTCTAGACCCTGTATGGCCTAATGAGGCATCATGATCTATTGTCAAGACATATTAAGGATGAAAAACTATGTTTAAACATGAGAGGTATTGTATGGAATTAGAGTGATTTTTTGAGCATGATAATTATGTGTTGAGATCATGAAAAAATTCATGAAGGATAGATCAAGGCCTAGTGAGTTATGAAGACTATAGTATAGAGAGAGAGTATAAGCCTAATGGGGTACCAAGATTAATTTCCAAGGAAAGTATGAATATGTGAGCATATATAGAGGTATGATATGTTTTTTAAATCATATTCACAAATTTTTATGTCATTTTTTTCAATAAAAATAATGAAAAGTGGTCTCTCAAGTACACAAAATAAAGGCATGTAAACCCGAGAAGGATTTTTAGGTGTTCATTGGCATGTGTAACCTATGAATGGGAACCTAATATATTAAAGAGATATGGGTAAGGGTCATATATAATAACTATAGGCATTTGTTTTGGATTTGAGGTAATCCTTTATGAATAATTGTTAACACCAAAACCTGTGTTAAACCTCTTTAAATCCTAATAAGGACCTAATATGAAATATATTATTCAAAACATCCTAGAATGGTCTAAAATGACTAGATAAACTATTTTATATTATATTAAACTCTCCCAAGAACCTATAGGTGTGATTTAATTGTCATGCATGTGAGTAGACCCTACAAGAAAGTGCTAGTTTCTCAAAAATTTGTTATAACAGTTAGAGTTGACTAAGTCAAAGTATGAAAATAATTATATGGATAAGGTTTAGTATTTTATTTTATGTACATTTTTTTTATATATAGGTTATATCCTTTATTTATTATAAACTGATCATCAAAGATAGCCAGTCGCTAATAAGCCTAATGGTGGAAACAATGAAAAACCCATGTAATAATGAGAAGATGATTAGGAATTAGTTATCATGAAATAGGGATGCATACAAGTTCATGGATAAATAGGTTATAAATAATGATGGATAAGGTTTATTATTTTATTTTATTTCCATTTTGGTTTCTAGATAGGTTATAGCCTTTAGGTATGCTAAACCGGTTATCCAAGATAGCCAGTTGCTAATAAGCCTAATGATGGAAACATTGAAAAACCCAGGAAATAATGAGAAGATGATTAAGAATTGTTTATCATTAAATAGGTATGAATAAAAGTTCATGTATATATTTTAATTAATTTTAAACATGTTCATGTTTGGTATAAGTTTTGGAGGTCAATGGTTATAGTGAAAAAGTTTCTCACAAGTTGACTTGTCTGACTTAGATGAGACAATGAGATACAAGGTTATGAGATTGCTCTACAAGACCAATATTTCCATTTTAAAATATTATATTTATATATATTAATGGTATAATGATCTCATAAGATGATAAAAATTAATAATAAGTCTTTATAAATGGTCATATAGGTGTTAAAGGTCATTGCCACCATGACTATGCTTTAAGACAAACTAGCAATTCTAAGTAAGCAAGTTGCAGTGATGAGTTTGAGGATGTATTATTTTAGTTAATGTATATAATGAATATGGTGTTTATGTTTGTGAATTTAAATTAGTGATAATTATTTTTGAAATATTTTAAGTCATTAAAATTGGTTGAAACATTGAAGCCAAAATGGTTTGTCTAGTTCTGGTCTAACTGTGTGTAGTGAGGTCAAAACATTGGTCTATAAGACCAATATTTGACATTAGATCTTATGATTTTTTTTATATAAGAGTGGTATATAGATGTAAAATGATATTTTTAAATTATAAATTATAATGTTAATTCTTCATTTATATATTAAATATCAAGTTGTTCATGATTAGGTTTTGAAGTGTTTTGACAGTTTTGAATGGGCTATTTACAGAGAAATGTTTGAGTCCTTTTGCTCTAAGTAGTGAGGTATAAAGCATATGGATATTAAGACAAGGTCATGAAGTTTATATATATATGATTTATTTCCATGGTTTTTTAATTTATTTATGTTTAATCTCTTGTAGTTCAAGATAAACTTTATGTAGGTTCACATACCTAATTGTAAATAGTGCTAATGGTGTGCTTCAAGTAGTGGTTGGAGATAAAAAGTGTCATGGACTTAAGATGAGATATGTTTGGGTATATTTGAGTGGAATATGAAGTTTTATTTTCATTTCTGGAGTTTTAATGTGTTCTAAGGAGTTTAAATGGTAATGTGCACTAATGAAGGTCTAATTGAATTAGGTCTCCTTAAGGCCTAAAGGAAGTTTTGGTCTTTTAAGATGTGGATGACCTAATATAATGGTTTATTAATATGTGAAAAATATTATAATACATATTTAAAGGATAATACAAGTATTAAATTATATATGGATGACCAAGAAGGATATGAGCAAGAGGCTTTCATAAATGCAAGGCAATTTTAGGCCTATGTGTGTGAGAAAAAGTATGCGAAGAATATAACATATTGGTAAGAATGAGGTATTTTAGAAAATATTAAGGGTGTATATAATATATTATTAATATTTTATATAGGTTATATGTATAAAAATCAAGGTCATATAACCTAATTTGTCTTGAAGAGACCTAATTAAGTGAAGAAGCCTAAAAGGCAGTTTGAGAAGGATAAGAGTGTGAAGAGCTAAAAAGGTGGTCATCATCAGTTGGTTGAGAAAAAAGGTGTCAAAAAGGTGATAAAAAAATTATTTAGATAAGTTAGTTTTGATTTATTTAGGGGGTTGGTACCTCCTTGCAAGTTGGTTCTTGCTAAATACTAGATGAGTTGGTGCTTAGCTAGTTGGGGTTGGTGCTCCATGTGGAGTTAGCAATTCACTAAATTTGGTGTTTATTTTATAAGAATGTAGTCCATTTAAATATATCAATTATTTTTATTCCCCTTGAGGGTTTCCAACATATGTGATGTGTTCTTGTGTTTCTTGCTTATGTGGATAGGTGTTTCTACTTGCTATATGTATATGCTTGTTTGAATGGTTCATAATTGCTTAAGGGAAATTGGTAAGAAAGTTTTTGAAGATTGAATCACCCCCATCTAAATAATTTTGATTCAAAAAACATGTTATGGGAAGGTTTTACCATTTTAATTTTCATGCATATAGCTTTATGGGATGATCTACATACTTCATTTGTTCACCTAATATTTGTGTATTTAGGAGAAGATCTTCAGAGTCTTTAATGTTGAAAGTCCTCTTATTTTTAAAAACATAATTTGAGTGTATTTTATTTTATAAATAATTCCTCTACCTTGGTTTCTAATTCATTCTCCCTTCCACCCATTTAATTTTCCACCTTGACAAGCATGTGTGATTCTAAATCTGTTTTTCCTCTTCTATACTTCCCTCTTCTTCAATCTTAGAAACATGATAACACTACTTTGTTTTAGTTTTATCTATCCTTAAAATAAAATAAAATGATTAAAAAACTATTTATTACTTTATGTTACACCACTTATTTACATTCCATAATTGATTTTCTTTATTTTTACCATTTGTTATTTTTGTATGATCCCTTTTTTTGAACACCTATGTCCATTTCTATTTTCATGTACTTTTTCCATTGTTGAGTGAGGCTGGCTTGTTACTCCTCACTCACCAATGTTTCTTTCCCTTTAATGCACCTTTTTACATTGATGATTGAGTAAGGATTGTTATTTCTCATTTATCAATGTCATTTTCCCTTTTACTTTCCCATCTTTTTTTACATAAGGATTGTTAGCGATTTCACATTGATTTTTGATTACCATTTTTTGAATGTATCTATGGTTTGACTTGGTGAGTTTTCATTTCTTACTTAAGGTTTATTTGTTTAATTTTTTTGGTCTTTAATAGCCTTGGATTTTTGATTACCTAATTTTTTCTAAATTTTAACTTGGTCATTTGGTCTAACATAACACTTGTCACCTCAGCTTACCAAATTTAAAGTAATTCTCATCCACATAAGCATAAGTTATCTTGGATTTATTGCATTTGTCTTTTTATGCCTTTTAGTTTTTTATCTTTGGGTTTGTCGAAAGTAGTCTTTGAACCCTCCATGATCAAAACTACAAACACAATATGTAACCATCCAATGATAAAGGTAAGTCATGGTACACAATTTTTTTTAGTCATTTCCATTTTAGTCCTTTACTTTCAATTATTTTATGCTTTAAATTAATATAATTTTTTAGCTTCAACATTGTGTGTTGCTATGTTATTTTCTCAAAGAATCATCCCCTATTGCACGTGAGTGACATGTGATGAGATTTGAGTGGGGCATATATATACACATAATATTTTCAAAATTTATCAATTACTGATGCTTTTTATCTTGCAAGTACCCATCGAGTCTCAATCTCTCTCAGTGCACACCTTAAGGGGTACACTAGGAAAGGGGTGGGAAGACCATTAGTGATTTGAAGGATTTTTTTCCCTATACTACCACTTGATATCATTCCAACCATCTCTTAAAAACATTCCCCTAAGTTTTGCCTCCTATATTTCACCTTCCTCTAGTCATTTTTTTCCTTCACTATCCCTTCCCTAGTCTAAAATCCTTTTTGATGATTTATGATACAATGTAAGCCCCATCGACCCTATACTCTAATTAAAAAAACTCACTAATGGTCTAGGTCTGCCCTTGGATGACCTAAATCGAGACCTTATTTATTTTTGTCAATAATGATACATATATGATTGGGATGACCTTGTTGGATAAACTTTTAAAAAGGACCAGGTTTAGATTCAGCTATATAGACACATTCATTTTTCCATTCTTAAAGAAATACCAATATTTGATTATTCATTTGTGCTTCTTTACAATCTCCTCTTCTATCATTCTACTTGAGGAGTCTTAGCTTAGGGTTTATAATTGGAGAATAATCTTGTCTTATGAAAAATTATTGGATGCTTTGGCCTTTCTTAGTGATCCTTACAAACCATAATAATGTCTTGTAAAACACCTTTGTCTAAGAGAGAGATTGAGTCTTGACAAGTTCATCTTCAAGGTAAGTATCTCTAACTTTGATCCTATCTTTAGTAGATAGAAGTAACATAAGTAATGAATTTTGAGTATATTTCTCTCTCCATGCATTAGGGTCTTACCTATACATAGATTAAATAAGATTCTCTTATGTGTGTTTATTTTTATGTTTACTAACTCCATTTTGTGCTAAAAGCTTTGGTGAGAACTAGATTAGAATTTTACTTTGATTTTATCATTTGTACATTATGAACATGAAAACAAAGGAATTATTTAGGGTTATTGCATAGTTTTTATTAGATTGAGGATTTGGAACCCTCCCTAGTGATATTATAAGTGGTAAGATATCTCATGTCTAGGTCTAGTGGATCCATCTTGGTCATGACCTTGGATATATAATGTATCAACAACCAAAAGTGTAAGTAAGATTTATCTTCTCTAAGCTAGGATTGATTTATAGATTAATTACATTTCCCTTTGCATATAGTACTTATATAAATTTTTTATATTTATCCACATATATTTGGGGCATGTTTTTGAATCATAATCTCCACACTTACATAGTTATCCAAATTGGATAAAACACACAGTTATATGATTTAGTTCATAGTTGTGGTAGAATTATATACATTATTACTATTGTTATACATAATATTAACATTAGACATATATAAGGTGCATATTATATGCAACATATTCCTAATATTATAAGATATAAATCAGTTTCAAATTCCAAAACTCTTTCATGGAATATTTTCATATTACTATTTTTTTGTACTGATACCCCATAAAATTTTATGAACTTTATTGAGCCCATATACTATAGTATTTGGTTTGATTTTTGATATGGTTGAGGTGATAAAATAACTAAATATTACCAAGTTTTTAGATTGGATTTGATCATCCAACCTTACTAGGTTATAACTATCATTGGGTTGCATAGTTAAGCTAATCTCAATTGCTAGGTGGTAACTCATTTTTTCTCTAAAGTTGGGGGCATGTGATTTCTAATATCTCTCTCTCTTTATATCCTTGGATATATGAAATTTAATAATTTATCTTTATTTATTCTAATCTCAATTTTAGAGCCTCATAGTGATACATATTTTTAAAATTAACTTGTTAATAGGGAAGGTAGTTACATCGACACATAGGTGTATTCTTAAACCTTGATCTTTCAATTTCAATAAATTTTAGGTACTTTAAATTTCATATTATATATAATAATTTTATACTATAATATGCTATTGGTTGCATGTTAGTCACCAAAAAAACACTAGAGTTGGGTACATGAAAGACAAGGTATGCACACACACCCAAGTACACATTCCTTTCCTTTAAAATAATAATTTCATTACTAGATTAAAGGAGGGAATTATAGATGATATTTTTTGATTATATAGAACCTTAGTATTTTACACTTGGAAAACTCACACCTTGTCTATTCCTCTCAGTTCTTAACCTTTCCCACATCCATAAATCTTGCATCTTCTCTATCTTTGTTACCCTTAACATATATCTCTTAGTATTATGAGGATTATATTGATGGCCTATATCTTTTATCTTACCCATAATTCTTGAAATGAACTTATATTCCATATCTACAAGTTATAAACTTGTACCTACTTTATTTCTCCTTAGACATTAATGTTTGGGATAGACAATAGTGTCAATGCTACTATCCTATCTCAACATAAGTGTCAAGTGCCCTAAAATCATCCAATTTTCAAATTAAAAATATCCTAATGGTTGGATTAAGTGTGTTAATGTGAGTTATTACTCCAAAGGGATTGATATAAATACAAGATCAACCTTCATTCATTATTCACCTAGCAACTTATAAAAATACCAAAGAAACCAAGGCAACTTGTGAAAATCACTCTATCAAGCATTAAATTTAATAAAATTTTCTTATTTATATACTAGTCATAAGGACTACACATATACAAGTATAAAGTACTAAAGGAGCATCCTAAGAGATCGATTTTCCAAGTTACAAGATAGGCCACTATTGTAATTACTTTGCATATATTGTATGATTCACATATAAGCCAACACATAGGGGAGAACTACATGAGTATGAAGATGTCTTTTTGAGTATTGGCTATGAAAGTAGTGCCCTTTGGTAACATGGTCTTTTTGTTTAGCTTGACACCATGTGCCCACTATTGAATTTTTATCCAAGGTCACTATGGATATAGAGAATTAGGGTTTTACTATTTAACAAGGAGTGACAATCCATGACCTAGATCTTAATACACCAGAGTGAAGGTGGAGTCAAACACAGAAGCATCCATATGGTTACATCCTATTTTAGAAAATATTTTTTATAGGACACTTACATATAACCTAGATAGTAGCAATGATACAACCATCCCAGGGTGACATTATTGTCTAAAATGCAAAAAATGTTAGATCTATAATCTGAAGACTATTTCAGAATCTCCTTCCATCTTGATTTCTACATATTTTCAATACATAACTACATAATCATAAAAACAAGGTAAGTATATCACTTCTTTGTCATTTCTATACTAACATAGTTATTCTTTCCATATTTAGACTATCTCAAGATTATAAATTTAGTATATGCTTATATCTAAGTTTAGCATCTAATTAGACTTTTATAGATCTATTTATCACCCTTATGCCATTTAATTTATATATACCCCTTTAATTAAAATCGAGGGTTATGATAAGATCACCTTAGATCAAAATTTTAAGGTTAAACAACACGAGTATTTTTATCTTCTTAGAAGATGTAGAGGAGGTAGTTTGATCAGCTTATTTCAAATTATGGCTCTTGTAATCTCACTTGAACTCTTATTATCTATTTTCATACTTTTTGAATCACTTATTGTATATGTTTTATATTATAGTTTCTCAGTTTAATATGATATCTTGTTAGGTACAACATTGGTAGATGGTTCTACACATACATGATTACTATTAACATATTTTGGATTTTTTGCACATGTAATCTAATGTTCAAATAATGTGATATTTGCACTAAAAAAAGATTTTGATTTTTCAACTCTAGTATTAACTTGACCATTTTGTTGATTTGATCCTTTAGAACCTCACAAATAAAAACCCTAGGTTATTCAGATTGAACATCCATACATACACCATCATGGGGAGATGTGGGAGGTGGAAGGGTTTGAGTAAATATAGGTTGATTACCCTCTTTTATCACTATATTATGGGCTAACTTACCTTTGGGATAGTGATATCATGGACCTATATAGAGGGAAAGTAGATATCATCCTTGAGGGTTAGGATGAAGAGTAAGAGATTGTTTTCTATCCATAAAAAATGAGACTAAAACTTGGAAAATTATTTTTATAACAAAATATAACAAAATTTTAAATCTTAAAGTAGAAAATAGGAACAATAAAAATAAGGATACAAAACCTATAAACATCTGTGTTAGTTTTTAAGGTTTAGCAACATTCTAATAAGAGATGGGTTCATCAATATGTTTGATCAAATTTAGGATTTATATAAAACCCTAAATGATAACACTTTTGTGAAAAATGAGGACAATAATATAAAAATAATAAAATTCAATGATTTGGAACTAATATATTTTTTATAATTACTAAAAATAGTAAGTGTCATGAAAAATAAATACTTAACTGGAAATTACATCTATGAGAGGAATCAAAGGCTGAAATTTGTTATGCAAGGAGGACTAATGATTGGAATCAGGAATCAAGAATTAGGTTCTAGATGTGGGCCTGGAAAATAATGTTGGGAAAAGGAAACTAGAGTGGTGGTGCTCTTAATTAACTTGTGGCACTCTTGTCCAATTGTAGTGAGGAAATAAGGGTTTTTGGGTTCTTTATGTCTTCATTTACAGAACCTGTATCTGGTGTGGGAGCTTATGATCACTTATGGAGACCATTGTATGACTTATTTTAATTTAAAACCCTAGTTCCTTGACATGTGAAGACCAATTAAAATCAATGGGGAAAAGGGTTAAATGGTTGAATTTGGGTGAGACATCAACACCCCATGTGCTGAGCATTGCCTACATACCAATACTATGAAGAGGGATCAAAATTCATGTAATTTTCCCATGCTATGGTGGTATGTGAATAACTAATGTAATATGATATATTATAGTGAAATAATTATGTGATTAAGTGACTTAAATATGAATTTTTACCTATAAAATATATTCAAACTTGAGCTATCAGCTATTAAAACTATATGCAATTATAATTGGGAGAAATAGGTACTTTTCCCTCAATGTGAAATTATGATTCTAGTTATTTTCAATGTGGAAGTCATCTCTTGCTGTAAAACATGTTTTAAAAGTTTTTATATAATCATATGTTTGAAATTACTTCAAATGGGGTTCATTTGGGACATATGTTGACTTTATTATAACTTTTGAATTTTAAAATTAGTCATTACTAGGTGAGAAGACAAGAGAGGGGGAAAGGAGATTGAAGTGGTGCATTATAGTCCCTTAGGGTGATCTTATGTAATGGGTGATTTAATAATGTTGAGGGTTAGGTAGGGAGTAAATTATGTATAAGGTTGATAATAATAGGAATGAGTACATTCGAGTGTTGTTTATTAGCTTAAATGAGTGGGCAAGGTGGTTGAAAGTGATCAAAAAGGGCCTTGAGATAGGTTTAGAGCTAGGTGTGTAAGAGAGTGGTCACAAGTGTAAAATTTTATATTAATTTTAATTTATTTATCTACACCATATAAAACTATAATATTCAATACTATAATCACCAATAGATCATAAGAGGAAGTCTTCATAATGAAATCTAATAGAATTATGTAGTCCATTGTTGTTGTTGAAGATCAAATAGAATAAAATATGGATAACATCATTGGAGGTATTTTCCTCCAACCATATATCCTTTAAAATCCCCCACACTCTTCTCATCCAATAATAGTGGCCCTTCCTTCCATGAATTTGATAGATACAGATAATCAATGGAACATAGATAATCCTATAAGGTAGAATACTTTGGTATACTACTCAATGAAATATAATAGTTAGGCATATTGCTCCACATAATAAAATAGTTTGGCATATTACTCCACATAGTAGAATATCTAGGCATACTTATCCATACAATAAAATAGTTTGGAATATTTCTCCATGCAATAACATAGTTAGTTAGGCTACTCCACATTGCAAGATAGTTTGATAAATGCATTCCAACTCTAGTAACTATAGACAAATAATGACCCAGCTAAAAACTCTAAACCAATTCATTAGATTGTCAATATTATCATAGGTTCCTATCCCATAAATCACAAATTTGAAAATATTTATTAGGTCTAAAAGGTAATTCCAAGACAAGGGTCTACATATACTATGCATAAAGATGTCCCCTAACCAAGGCATATCCCAAGGATAAAATCTGGATACCAACACTATATATCATCATCAGATGCATGGTTCCCAAAAGTTTTTTGGGAATCCAAAGATTTTATCATCAATAAGGTTTCATATAAGCTTAGAATATATACTTAAATTAGTTTCCTTTGAAGTACACAAGTATTTAATACATGATAATTTTCCATTACCTAGGTTTTATTATCCAAAGTTGTATAAAAGAGAGCCATAGTTTCCCAATTTCAAGATTTTATCTTGAAATACATAATTACTTTTATGGATAAAATTCAAAAATTATATTATGAAGGATCATAAAGGTCCAAACACACAATTACTCAAGTCTCATACTATAATTTTTCATTAAATACATGGTATCATTTTATCAAAGATACAATGCATATAAATCAACCAACAATGGTTAATTTTGTCCAAATATAGAACATATATTAAATGTTATAAAAAAATATGATGTTGTCCTAATGAGTACCCATATTTATCATAGGGTTAAACACCATGATTTGGTATTTGATCAAATTCTTATAATATATTATGCTAGTTTAACATACAACCACCCATAGAATAACATAAAGTAGTTGGGTCTTTGAATAAAACACATTCCACAATTTGATTAATATGCTTATCATCACAAGTTGACAATAAGAGACAAGATTAAATATCATTCAAACACTTATCTAATCTTACTTGAATAATCAACTAAGTAAACACAAAGTATCAATTTAGAGTTAGGTATATACAAGATAACTTAAGCTTCTTGGTTGGCTCTTTATCTATTTCTTCTCACAAATAAACTAGTTGATGTGTATTGGATTAATGAGTAACATATTTAAATTATTATTCAATAATAATAATTTTTTCTTATTTTCTAAAACTCATTTATCTTTTTCTCATTCTTATTGTCATTAGTTGAGTAACAAGATCTAAGAATAGGTCCACCTTTATTTTATTTACCATCCTATCAATCAAGGGTAAGTATATAATATGAATATACAATCTTAATGGGATTGATTTTACCAAAAGGTATAAACATACCTAATTGGATCATTAGGTATATGCAATCATATATGTGTAATAATTTACATATACCTAGCATATGAGTATTTAGTTACTAATACCTTATACATACCTTTCTAGATCACAATCTCATATTTCCATATTTAAGACATCACATAGTCAAGACCTTATTATTAGTTCTAACCTTCCTATACAAGTTCAGTAATAGAACTACCTAGGGATTGTTGGTTCATATGAAAATAGTCAAGGGATAAAAAAATAGACATCTTCCTTGCATTATTTTAAAGTATAATAGTGAACATGAAATGACACATCTAATCAAATATCTTGATTAGGAAACATGTGGTAGATACTATCCATAGATGCCTTTTGACAAAAGATAAAAGATTTATTGGATACTTAAAATATCATTTATTTTCACTCACTTCTTTTTCCAAACCCACTTCACAATTATAGTGGTGACTAATTCAACATTTTATCAAACCATCCTAAAATTTGTGAGGATTGTTCTCTTTTATATAATATATCATTCCTAAATATGATATGAGGATTTAGAGTTATATAAGCAATTTTAAGATGCATAGAATAGGTGTATCTGAATTGAGGTAGAAAGACATTTTTACAAGTTTATTTCAAGGGAATATTAAAGACACATAAGAAGAGAAAGATATATAATAAAAAACACTTATCCAAACCCAATCAATCATTATGCTAGTATGAGGCCTACTTCCATTGTGAGATCACCCTTGTTGGAACAAGGATCATAGTATTTTAATTTTATTTATTACTGTAGACTGAGTCTTCCAAAATAATTTTTTAAAAAATGTAATTTTATCTACATCACATTCTTTCTTAAATCATCATGTCTAGTTTTCTTAAATATTAATTCTTCATTTGTTTCAAGACATGAAGAGGAATTAAGAATATTCCATGGAGACCTCACACAAAGTGAATCTCTCAAAACAAAAACAAAAATTAAAAATTGTTGATGTGTTGTACTTAAGGCCATATTATAGTTATTTTATCATAAGAATATCAATTTACCAAATAATAAAAAAAATATCACTTTCAAATGAACCAACTTAGGAAAGTCTCAACTAAATTATTAAAATGAATGGAAAACTCAGAGATAAAACTAAAATACACTAAACTAATAATTTATGAAAAAAACTCTTTTTAGTTCCCTAAACATGTGAAAAGAATGTAACGAAGGCCTCTAAAAATAATAATAAATCCCAAATTATATTTGTATTCCATATATAATCTCTACATGGGTTTCTAAAAAAATCAAATAAATTTTGTCACAATTTTTCACAGCCTCATAGAAAGGCCCTATTACTATACACATTTTTGCTAACCTGTAAAACATAATCAAACTTGTTGCACAACCCAATGATGGTAACTCAAATCATATGTTTCCAAGGCTTATTTATTGAATTTAAATTAGAATTACCTTGGATTATATGTATGATCTGATTAAAGGAAAATCAAATTATGTATATAGAGGGAGAGTGCTTTTGATGATCTTACTGTTGAGACAGAGAATTAAAGAAGTCAATATTAGATTTTTAACTGCATGACCAACTACACTAGACTAAAAAAAAATAGTTTAGGATATTAAAACTTGCCATTCTTTAATTACAGGTCCTATGTGACTTCTATTTTGAGGATTTATATGTTTCTTCAACATCTTACAACCTAAATTATGGTTCAACTTTATTTCCATTTATGTATTTTTGATGTATATTTGATAATTAGAATTCCATATGGGACATTCAAATTTTCTTCTAGTCAAATTTAGAATGATTTTTTTTTACAAATTTAGAACAACTCACTTTCCTTTCTACTATATTTCTCTTCATATTCCTAATAGTTAAATTTATAAATTATAACTGATTCATAATTTTAAAAGGAAACTACTTGGACTTAAATGATATAGTTGTAAGACATTTCTATACAATAATTTGGTACCAGACTACTAATGATAAAAAAAATATTAAATAATAATTTAAATGAATTTATAGTTTCAATACTATTATTTAAAACCTTTCTAAGATTTGATGTTATATTATAAATACTAGATGCCATAAAATCATTTGAAATGATCTCCTTGCAAGAGCCCCTAGTCATGTAAATCCAAACATTTCCTATTTGTGTCATCTTCCTATTTACTGCACCACTTAGATTAGTTTGTCTCCTCATTTATATGCATCCCTACTTTAAAGGCATTATCCTAGTTAGAAAAAAATGCCATTCATCAGGAAAACACATCCTCCCTTCCATTTCCTCTTCCTAAATGGCATTCCTCTTTCAAATAAAGTGTTTTCTTGAAAAAAATCCTCTCTCCTAGGGTACACATGTTGAATTTGTTTATGGTTTTGGAGTCATGAATAGACACAAATATTTTAATTTGGGGAGGGCACAATCATGCGACAAATTAACACTAATTTGACTAAAATAAAGAGTCCATTTTTAACACATAAAGAAGAGTTTTAATCATAATAAATTTATTTGTTTTGAAATTAGTGAGCCCATTTTAATGTTTCTCCATGTGGAAAAAAATGCCTTTTCACTTTTCAAAATCTTGGATAATAAGTGGTAAAAAAAGGCTAGGGGGGAGGGGCTAAATACATTAAAATGTGTTAGAATAAGATTGAACACCAACCCCAAATTTTAACACTTATATAAAAGGCAATGTCATGCCATGTTTAAATCCATC
The DNA here is from genome assembly GCA_037957365.1 of Torreya grandis. Taxonomy (NCBI): domain Eukaryota; kingdom Viridiplantae; phylum Streptophyta; class Pinopsida; order Cupressales; family Taxaceae; genus Torreya; species Torreya grandis. The sequence goes on along the minus strand of JARHVA010003989.1, from coordinate 182,445 downwards.
TCAGGATTTGAAAAATTACTTAATTTTCTCCTTATTAAATTTACACACACATATATCTAATTTAAGATTTATTTTAATCTCCATGTATTTCCAAATTATTTATCAGGTTATTTAAAACCACACAATTCAAAGTTATCACAAGATCCATATAGTGAAAAATCTAAGTGACATCAAGAAAGCTAAAATAAGTGGGTTTTGATGTTTTACCATGCACTAATCACACATTGACATCTACTTTAGAGGCATCATGATAAAATGACCACAAAAGGACTCAAATTTATAAAATATGATATGAGACCAAGTCAAAAAAATGTATATTGAATAAAATGGTCATGGATGTTTAGTTTTATGGACCATAGGGTTTCATGCTCAACAATCTATAGGTTGATGTTTATTTACTAACCTATTATCCTCCATCAACTAAAGTGATAACATTTACCCCTGATAGGTTTATTACAACTAATTATCTAATTATTCCTCCCTCAAAATATCTGTATACTTATTTGAATGATTTAATGTGATTGGAACTTATGTCAAATATATTAGGGATCCCCTTGACCACATCATTCGAGGTGTTCTCGTACCTTTCCCATTACATTAAATTCCTAAATACAAAGGAGATGGAGATCTAAATAATCACATCAAAGAATTCACCACTATAATTAGAGAGGTATTCCATTGGGATACAATAGTGGAAAAAATATTACTTAAAACTCTTGATAGAGTAACCTTATATTGGTACTATAATCTCCATGAGGCTTTTACTCATTCATTTAAACAACTCATTATTAAATTTTTCAAAAACTTTGACATGAAAAAAATAATCTTCATTGGTATATGAATATGTTTCACAGAAAAAAAGAGCCTAATGAGTTTATTGCCCACTTAATTATAATGTAGCATAAGGTACTCTACTCTTCTTCCAATGCTCCAAATATAGACCAAATATAATTATGTGGTATCTTCCTCCATTATCTTAATCACTAAACTTGGAAATAAGTCCAAAAATTCCATTATAAATATTACAAAGAAGCATTGGAGAGTGATTTAAGGATAGATCAAGTAGCAATAAAACTTAAAATCCAAATGGAATGATTTTTACCCCCCAAAAAATAGTGAGGGTTATCAAAATAATAATGAAAAAAACTAAAAAAATCAAGGGCCCAATTTTTTAGACTATAACCATAATGCCACTAATAAAAATGTTACAAACCAAGCCAAGAAGAGCAACATTAATAATATAAATAAAAATCAAAACAGTAATAATAAAAACAATAAAAATGGGAATGAGAATCAAATAAATACTAATACCATGCATGTTGTCCACACTATACATTTTAATTTCCCACCACCATGTAAAAATTAATATCAAAACAAAAATAATAAATCAAGCATGCTATATCAAAACCAATACCTTAACCAAAATTAGCCTTACAAAATAAAAATGAACATTAACATTATAAATAAGGTTCAAATCAATAGAGAAAGAACCAATTTCTAATAAAAATTGATCCCAACATCTATTTACTATTTCATAGACTCATTGGCCATGATACTCGTACTTTTAGGGAATACATTTTTTTTCCCAAAGACTCTTTGAAGATCAATGATATTTGTTATTGATATGTTCTTGAGAAGTGATAAATGGAATCCCCAACATTCTTAGACATGTCTTATAACACCCAAAAACACTAATATACCTATCTATAAAAATCCTTTCCTAAACCATCAACCTTAACCAAACAAGAAAACACCACAAAATAATCCTCCTTATCAGCCCATGCTGGTTGGAACTATTGATGTAAAATCTTCAACTTTTGCATTAACAAATCTTGATGTATCCCCTTGGATAAATCTTCAAGGAAATAATAGAAACATAGGTTTGGTATAGCTATAAATTACCTAAGAAGCAAATATTATTACTTTCACCACAAAGTATCAACTAAAAACTCCTCATTTGGTGAATGCTATAGAAGATAACATTTGAGGAACACCCAAAATAGTTGGGAATTATGATCTTGTTTAATATATTATAATTTTTTTAACACAATTCATTCATGGATTTGTTAAATAAATATTTTTCCCATTTCTTTGAACTTCTTAACATCTTGGGTCTTTGTCATTTGGCTAGTGTTACCCCACCTCTTGAAGCTCAAATTAACCATATCTATCTAGATATGTAGCCTCTAGATAAAAAATTATTGATGCTAAGTATTTATTTGATCTTATACAGTTTATTTATTATGATTATATGGAAAGGAGAGGCTATCCTACTTGGGTAAGTGCATAAAGTTGTGGGATAAAAAGTGGCCTACACATGAACATGATTTTCTTGAAAATTCAAAAATCTAAACTTCTATAGATAATTTGAGATATCTACCCTTCAAATCTGAAGATGGTGTAAGAACATGAAATATAGAATTTTGAGTCTAGTTTCAAAAAAAATATATATATACATTTTAAATTGTTAAGTATAACTAGGTCAAACATCTAAAATTTTAAGAGGAATTTTTTAAAAAAAGAAAATAGAGTAGATAGATGATTGTGTAGTGCACCATTTTTTGAGAAACATTTAATATTGTTTGAAACCCTTTGGTGAAAATTTAGATAATATATTATAGTTTGTGACATATATTTTTATATATTTTTTCAATTAATATTTTTTTAATGAATTTTTAAAGTAAATAGATCCTAAAAACTAACAAAAAAATGGATAGCCACCCGTGCAACATGCCTAACTACCTAAAAAAAAACTAGTTTTTTTTGAATGTGTGTAAAATTAGGCCTAGTTTGTGAGTATATAACTTATTTTTTGATCTATTTTAATTGGATAAACAAAAAAAATTTACATGAACATGTATAGGCATGTATGTTTTCAGCACGTAGTGGCCTAACAAAGGTATAGTTAGAAATCAACATAATTTGAAACCTTAAATTAGTCCATAAATTATAAAAAACATATTTTTGGAAAGAGGAGAGCATGATCATCATGATGGTATTAAGTTTTTGAATTTTACCATTAAAATTCATTATGTATTTGGTGATCTAGGTCAATTTTGTTGTTTATTTATCAATATTATCGGACTCAATTGTAGATTGATAGGTCCAAGCCTTTGGCTTGGGAATCTAAGCCATTCTTGATAAAAAAGGCTTGGTTTTTGAATTCAAATTTAAATAGATTAATCACATTAATATCAATATCATGTTATTAACATGATTGCATTATTAACATGATTATGTTATATATTCATAACACCCAAAAATGCATGTTTGATCTTCAGCTCAAATTTTATATATGTTCTTATATGTTATTGAGCTCCATAATAATGGTGTTATTTCATGTGATATAGGAAAGGTCCATAACCTTGGATAGTGAATTAAGGTGTTACAGTATAACATTAGAATTCTAAAATTTTATGGGCATTTTAATATGTTGACTTGACTACTTATAATTACTTTGTTTTAAGGTGCAACTCATTATACTTTTTATGATATAACTGATTTTATCACGAGATGTCATAAAATGTATTTTTTAAACCTATGGATAAAACTTAGCCTTTGGAGTACCAATCTAGCTATGTATCTGAAGTAAATTGGAGTTATTTTAAGCTACTTCAACCTAATTGCATGACTATAAAATGTGATCTTTAGGGGTTGATCAGCTCCAATTTCATTAGCTTTATTGAATAAAAGAAACATTATTTATTTATATGCAAGTTTTACATGTATAGAATGTTGTTTTGAGCTCAATAAACTTGATGTTATCAGCTTATGAATGTAAATGTTGATTAGTTCAATTGTAGAGGTAATTAGGGTTAAAATGAGCCACATGAACCTATTTTAAATAATATATGATGTGATTTAGAGTGAAATTAACCCTAATATCATGTCATATATAATTAATTAGAGAGTTGATTCATTTAATCAAGGAGGCATTTGAGGTCAATTTGAACCCCTTAAAGAGCAAGATATGATTTGGGGCAAAATTAAGTTTAATTCTATCATGAATTGATCTAATTATTCAGCTTGTGAAATTAGGGACATGATTTGGGAGAAATTAAGCCCTTAAAAAAAATTTATGGCTCAATCATTTGTATAATGTATGCAACATGCATGGCTTAACTGGCCCTACTTTTATCATAAATGCAAACATGAAGGAAATTGTCATAAATAGGTAAACAATCATCTCAAATTTTATTTAATTACCTTAGTGATTGGACCCTATATCTAATATCTTAAACCCTAAGCCCACCATTTTCCTTCAACCCTAAACCCTAAACTATATACCTTAAACCCTAAGCCATAAGCCCTAAACCCCAAACCCTTTAAATTTTAGACCCTAAGCACTAAACCAGTCAATTTATCCCTAATTAACATCCTTTATAGAGTAATAATTAGGTTCATAAGGATCAAATTTTTCAAAATCACATCACTCATTACCATAATTGACTTAATTGGCTCAAATTATGATGATGTGGGGCCTAATTGAGCCCAAAATCACATTTTTTACTCATAGATCTAGGTTAAATGAGCTCAAATTTGTCCTAATTTCCTTTATTATTATTATACCTTATATATACTAAAACATATACCCTAAGACATAATCCCTAAATTTCCTAATCCTTAAACTCTAAACCATAAATATAAATTCTTTAAACCTTGAACCAATCATTTTATCCCAAAATAACATAATTTAGACTAAGAATTAAGTTCACAATGCTCAGTTTAGCCTAAATCACATGAATTATTTCCCTATTTTAATAATTCACTCAATCTACACAATGACATGGGGTATAATGACAACCCAAAAACACATTTTATAGTCACAAATAAGTCCAAGTGTTTCAAACTATCATCAATTACCTTTGTGATTGGACCTTATGTACCCTAAAAACTAAACCTTACAGGTATTAAACCCCAAGCCATAAACCATAAATACTATAACCTATATTTTAAACCCTAAACCAATTGGTTTAGCACTAATTAACATCATTTATATTAATAATTAGGTATATACATTATAAGTAAATTGCCCTAAATTACATTACCCATTATCCCAATTGACTAATTAGAAAGCAATCTATAATGATGTGGGGGATAATTGAGCCCCAAAACATAGTAGAATGTATGTACACCCTAAACCATATATACATTAAACACTAATCCCTAAACCTTAAACTATAAACACTATACCCTAAATTATAAACCATAAACTTTCCCTATTTATTAATCGATTTAGCCCTAATTAACATCCTTTGTAGTAAAAATTAGGTTTACATGACATAGAGTGATTAGACCTTATATACACCTTTAAACCTAAACCCTATGCTCTATACCTAATCCTTAAGTTCCTTAAAACATAAATTATAAGCCCTATGCACTAATGCCCTAAACCCTATACACTAATGCCCTAATACTTAATTAGGGTCAAAATGAGCCACATGAACTTATTTTAAATCATATATGATGTGATTTGGGTGAAATTAACCCTAATGTCATGTAATATATAATCAACCATTTAAAGAGTTGATTTATTTAATTGAGGAGGCATTTGAGGTGAATTTGAACACCTTTAAGAGTAAGATATGATTTAGGGAAAAATTAAGTTTGATTCTATCATGAATTGATCCAATAGTCATTTTGTGCAATTATGGACCTGTGATTTAGGCAAAATCGAGCCCCTAAACCAAATTTATGGCTTAATAAATTATATAATGTATGCAACATGTATGACTTAACTAACCCTAATTATATTAGAAATGTAAACATGAAGGCAATTATCACAAATAGGTGAATAAACAGCTCACATTTTCTTTAATTACCTTAATGATTTGACCCTATATCCTATAACTTAAACCCTAAACCTTGTACCATTTACCTTAAATCCTAAATCATAAGCCCTAAAGCCCAAACATTTTAAATTTTAAACCTTTAAACCCCAAACCAATCAATTTAGCCCCAATTAACATCGTTTATAGTAAGAATTAGGTTTACAAGGATTAACTTGGTCAAAATCACATCACTCATTACCATAATTGACTTAAATTTGGCTCAAATTATGATGATGTGAGGGTTAATTAAACACAAAATTACATTATTTACTCACATATCTAGGTTTAAGGAGCTCAAATTTGCCCTAATTACCTTCACTATTATACATTATATACCCTAAAACCTATACCCTAATCCTCAATCTCTAAAGTTCCTAATCCCTAAACTCTAAACCATAAATATAAACTCTTTAAACCCTAAACCAATCATTTTAGCCCATATTAACATCATTTAAACTAAGAATTAAGTTCACAGGGCTCAATATGGCCTAAATCACATGAATGATTTCCCCATTTTACTAATTCACTCAATTAGCATGATGACATGGGGTATAATCACAACCAAAAACAAATTCTATAATCATAAATAGGTCCAAGTGATTCAAATTATTTTCAATTATCTTTATGGTTGACCCTGTGTACCCTAAACCCTAAACCTTATAGGTCTTAAACCCTAAGACTTAAACTATAAACCCTATGCCATATATTTTAAACCCTAAACTAATCAGTTTAACACTAATTAACATCATTTAGAGTAATAACTAGGTATATAAATTAAAAGTAATTTGGCCTAAATCACATTACTCATTATCCCAATTGACTAAAATTGGCAAGCAATATGTGATGATGTGGGGGTTAATTGAGCCCAAAAATATAGTGGACCATATGTAAACCCTAAGCCATATATACATTAAACCCTAAGCCCTAAACCATAAAACCTATACACCATACCCTAAATTATAAACCATAAAGTTTTTGTATTTACCAATAAATTTAGCCCCAATTAACATCCTTTGTATTAAGAGTTAGGTTCACATGACATAGAGAAATTATACCCTATACACACCCTTAAACCTAAACCCTAATCCCTAATCCATAAGTTCCCTAAAACATAAATTATAATCCTTATGCCCTAATGCTCTAATCCTTGATCCCTAAAACCTATGCACTAATCCCTAATCCCTAAACTTTATGAACTAATGTCCTAATCCCTAATCTATATTAAGTATAATACGATCATGTTATTAAATACCAAAATCATGTTATTCTCAATATAGACAAAACTCACTTCTCAAATTATATATTTAATTGAAATTGAGTATTAAGAATAACATGATCTCATTATTGCATAACATGATCATGTTAATATTAATATAGACAAAACTCATTTTTCAACATCTATTTTTAACTCAAATCAGTAATTCTATCCCCACAAACATTCTCTGTGTACTTATGTAGGACCTATGATATCTATGTACTTTTGACCCCACCTTGTAAAAGCTATCAAATATCCTTGGGGGGTGATGGATCATGTTCTAGGAAGAGGAATATGTTTAAGAAAAAACACCAGAGGAATTAGAAGAGTTAAGATATAAACACAAGATATGAATGTAAAAACTTTATGGTAGACAAGGTACAAACCCTAATCTAGATGAATGAAATGCCATAAATAATGATCCAATTGACAATAGTGAATTAAATAATGATGAAATTGACCATAATAAATTGAATAATGATGAAATTTACCATAATGAAATGAATAATAATGAAATCAACAATATGAATTAGATAATGTTTGAAGTTTGCATTGAAAGTTCCAAGTTTTTGATTTTGTTGATGATGAGTCTATGTATGATGCTTCACCTCCCATGAATAAAAAATATTTGATGGAAATAAATAATGATGAAATTAAAAATCAAGAAAATTTAATGGAAACATATAATGAATAAATAAACAATGAATAAAATGTCATCCCACCTATAAATAATGAAAGTAGTAATGATTTTGAAACACCCTCTCAAGAAATTCCACCATTAACAACACTTTAAAGAATTATGCATAGAAAAGACAAGTAATTAATTGAAGTTGATGAAATTTTTTTAGAACCAATGTATAAATTTTTTTATGGTTTCCATCCAAGAAGACTAGCTAAACAATTTTGGGATATTTTCTTTCATAATTTGGATTATGATATTCAAAGATGTCAATTATTTGTTTCATTAATAAAATTGATTAAGATGAGACCTATAATATACACATTAGGAATAATAACATCTAACATGGATGATGAAAAAAATTATTTTTTTAAAAATATACATGATATATATCATACTATAGGACCAATATCATGTACCCAAGATTGTAATGTTGTTTGACGTATACTTACAACTTGTGCAGTAAGTGGCCAAACAAAGAAAAAATGAATGCTTTCAAAAATAAGCCAAACACTTAATATAAAAAAAATTTAATGAAATTAATTGAAAGACATGAAAGACTTAATTAACCTAATATCAAAGAGCTCTGGGCATTCTATGGTAGACTTTCATGGAAAGACAAGGCTATAGCTGATGCTCTAAAAGAGTTACTTGCTCAATTTTGAAAAGAAAATACAAGAGTTTTTATAAATGCAAGAGATGTAGTGAAAAGAAAATTTGGATCTCGTAACCTAAATTGCATCTTAAACATTTTTTGGATAAGACTCAAACATAATTATACTCTAAGTTTTTGGAAAAACATCCAAAAATTTCTATTTGTCAAATATATTTTGAGATGGCCAAACCTTTTTAAAAAAAATAAATCACACACGCACCACTTGTTGTAGGTAACATGTTGAATTTTCAATGCATTATGATTTTTTTATCCATATTCATTGTATTTTGCATGATAATAACATTTTTCAAGAGTGTGGCATTGAATTCCCACAAAAATCATATAGGGAATTTATTCCAATTATTTTTTACAAAATACTAGATTGATAATTATTTTATAAAAAAACATGTTTATATGGAAATTATAACATTTATGGTGGATTGAAAAAAAAAAATATAAATGAGGAGAGTATAAGTGCAATTAGACAAGAATTAGTTAGTTTAAGTAAATATAAGTTAGTGACTTATCAAGTAAAAAATGGTAAAGAATCTAAAAGGTGTAAGCTTGTTACAAAAGATACCTATTTCCAAATTTTTGGTCAAATTTAGGGAGAATATTACTTATGAGTATGTAAGGCACACACATAGGGCTAAATGGTTGGATGAAAATTTCAATATAAGTTAGAATACATACCCATTTGGTTTGATTGTTTTAGTAGTTGAATTTACTAAAAAATACACAATCATACCCCAAATGGAAGTTCAATCATAGTATTAAAACTCATCACAAGTTACCATATTCATGCATAAAGCATTCATGCATACACCTAATAATATAGAGAAACAATGAAAAATATTAAGGGAATACCATTTATATATTAGTGATGATCGATCACATTGTTTAGAGTATGTGCAAGGTTGTTTTCAAAAGTTCTATAAATAGTTAAGTCAGAACAACATTAATTTAAACCAACATTACATTCGGTCAAATAATTGCACATCATTTTTAAAAAATGCATGGATTTTTTATTTGTTTAACAAGATTCATGTTACCGATGGTGTAGAATGCATTTATAGTTTCACTGAGGTTGGTCATGGAAGAGGGGAGCATGTCGATACTAGATCATGTGTAAAAAGTGCTGTTATAAGGGAGGAGTTGAAATTTAAAGAGGGTGCTGATTTGATAGATGCAAAAACTATGGTTTAATGGTGTAATTATAACATTTATCATGGTGCTCAACCAAATTCTACTATTCATATACATTTTTGGTTAATTAAGGAAGAACACTTGGTAAAGTATGAGGATTGTATGAATCGAATGGGTTCAAGTGAGATCCACTCATTTTATAGCTCAAATGCAAGTTTTTGGATTGTTCATATGAGACACTTGGCATGTTTTTATTCTACATGCGTGGACTCTATTTGAAATGACTACAAGTCACAATAGTGGGTGGATGATTGGAGTTCTAAAACTCTAATTCTAATCAACACATATCAAGTTCCAACAACATTAAAACTTACAAATATGACATTACTAGATAACTTTAACCATGTATCTAATCTAGTGTAGCCAGGTAGAATATTTATCATCATGTATAATTTATTCTTATTATATATCTTCATTGTCACTAAAAATGGTTTTTTGTGATACATGGCATGTTTTTTTAGTTATTACAGATGAGGACAATGAAGAGGGCATGCATTGCTACTTGTGTCAATGTGTAGAGAGAGAAAAACTAACTTCCCTAGTTATAGATGGAGAAAACATTGACTATCCCACTGGGTTAGTGGTAGTCACTAGAACTTAGTTTTGATGATATCCTATAAAAATTTCAAATAAATAGTTGTTTGAAGAGTTTGAAATGCACATGAAGATACTAAACTATTCAAATTTGATTCTTACAATGTATATTTAATTACAAAAATATCATGGGAGGCCATTAAATAGGAAACTATGGAAATTTTGGGAGTCAACCTATGATGCTACTCTTGATTTTATCAAGGTTAGATCAGATCATAGTGGTTTTTTGGATTGAAATACATAGGTATGTTGAATTTTAAAATGTAGATGTAATCAATTTTACCAAACATTTTTTATTTTCTAAGTAGTACATATGAATTTATTTTTAATTACTTACTAACATTTTTTTGTAGGTTAGTGGTGCTAGACAAGCTTCCACCTTCATATGGTTGGCATAGCCAGTAAATAATTTTATATTCTTGAAACTAAAAGAAGCTTTCTAAAATTACTTAGCATTTGTCCTTGAAACAAGGTTACCTTGAATGAAGGCATAGAAGGAGCATCATGGCTATTTGACATGTTTGATGTACTCAAATACCTTCATGAGTTGACCTATATTTTGGGATGGTTATCTCCTTGATTCCATTTTGATCTTAAATCACCATGTCCTTACCTAAATTCAATGCTTCACTTATTCTTCAACTAATTTGTTTTCAACTCCCATAAAGTAGTTCCATTATTATAGGGTATTTTGAAATAACTTAAGTGCTTATTTGACTCCATTAAATGAATATTTTATTTATCAAGGCATAAGGGTAACATGTTTGACATTATTGAAATCTTATTTCCTTGGAAATCATGGTATAACTTTCTCCCCATTCAACATTTATCAAGTTGCCACTCTCTTATTGCATTCACTAGAATGTTCATAATATTACATTATTTTCAATGTAGGATCCCCAATTATGGCCATTCCTCCACCTTAAGAATGAAAATTAAGTGTAGGCATCATTTTAAGTCTTATTAGATCTCAAAATCTGATTAATAATCTCAAATTAGAGACCTCTTTCCTTGGAAAAGCAAACTAGATCCTATTGATTCTTGACTACACCAATCCACCTCATTAGTGTAGCCAAGGTGGATAGTGTATAGATAAAGTTTATCTTGATTCTTGACCTTCACATGGTTCTGTTTTATGCATGTTTGAACTTAAGCTAAAAAATGCATTTTTTTTGTATTGGGAAGGGCATTTTTGAGGCTAGAATGGGTGGTGGGTTTGTCATTCGTGCCTTATGGGAGGCCAAGAACCTGGTACTGGACATTTTCCATCCCCAAAAACATGTTGGTAGTGCCAATTTTTGATTAGGATGCATCAAAATGAGATTTTTTCAACCAAAACTTAAACTTTGACAACATTTATTATCAATGCTTTTGTGCTCCTAAACGGTAGTGAAAATGTACTTTAAAGTGGATTTGAATGTTGTGGTAGTGTGATGACATGTAATTTGCCTATATATACATGATTGAAGTGATATATTCTCAAGTGGAGGTCCCAGAGGTAGAAATGATAGTTGGAGCTCAAGAAGTTGCCTATTCAATGTTAAAAAGTTGCATTGTAGAATCCATCATTGTAACTTGTCCAAAAGATTTCTCTTGAATGTTTCACCTGAGTGTTCTTGGGTTAAATTAAAGGGATTAAAGAGGTAGAGTAAGGATATTATGGTTCATATAAATGAATTACAAGTTTCATTTTATGAATGTTTGAACTTAGGATTTAAAATTAGATTTTTCTTGTATTGAGAAGGGTGTTCTTGAGGATAAAATGGGTGGTGGGTTGTCATTCAAGCATGATGGGATGCCAAAAACCTAGTCCTATAATCTATCTTCCTCACAAATGTGTTGATAGTGCCATTTTTTGATCAAGAAGCATTAGAATGAGAGTTATGAAACTACAACTTAAACTTTGATAACATTTATCATTAGTGTTTTTGCACTTGTGAAAGGTAGTGAAAATGCACTTTTAAGTGGTTTAAACATCATGGAAGTGTGATCATTTATAATTTAACTATCTAGATGTGATCAATGTGATATATTCTCAAGTAGAGGTCTTGGAGGTAAAATGGTAGTTAGAGCTCAAGAAGTTGACTGTTCAATGTCAAAATGTTGCATTTTAAGACCCATCACTATAACTTATCAAATGGATTGTTATCGAAGGTTCCAATCAATTACTTTGGGGTGAGAATAGAGGGATTGAATAGGTTGGGTAAGGTTATGATGGTTCATATAAATGATTGATAGGTTTCATTTTATGTATGTTTAAACTTAGGATAAAACTTCATTTTTCTTGTATTAGGAAGGGCATTCTTGAGGCTAGAATGGGTGGTGGGTTTGTCATTTGATCCTGATGGGAGGATAAGAACCTAGTAATCGATGTTATCCACCCCCCCCAAAATGTGTTGGTAGTGCCTATTTTTGGTCAAAAAGCATCAAAATTAGAGTTTTATAACCATAACTTAAACTTTGACAACATATGTTGTCAATGTTTTTACACTCCTAAATGGTAGTGAAAATACACTTCTAAGTGGATTTGAACATAATGGAAATGTGATCATGTGTACTTTTATTATCTATATGTAAATTAATTGAAAAAGTCTCAAGTGGAGGTCTTAGAGGTAGAAATGGCAGTTGAAACTCAAGAAGTTGCTTATTTAATGCCAAGAAGTTATATTTTAGGACCCATAACTTCAGTTTATCCAATGGATTGATATAAAAGGTTACACCTAAGTGCTCTAGAGTGAGATTATAGGGATTAAATATGTAGGGGAGGGATTTTATGGTTCATGGAAATGACTTATAAGTTTCATTTTATGCATGTTTGAACTTAAACTAAAAATCTACATTTTTTCTTGTATTGGGAAGGGCATTTTTGAGGCTAAAATGGGTAGTGAGTTTGTCATTTGGGTCTGATCGGAGGCCAAGAACCTGTTCCTAGATTTTATCTTCCCCATAGACATGTTAGAAATGATATGTTTTGGTCAAGAAGCATCAGAATAAGAGTTATATAACCACAACTTAAACTTTAATTAAATTTATTGTCAGTGCTTTTGCACTTTTGAACGGTAGTGAAAATGCACTATGAGGTGTATCTGAACATCATGACAGTGTGATCATCTATAATTTGACTATTCAGATATGATCTAAGTGATATATTTTCAAGTTTAGGTCCTAAAGGAATAAATGGTAGTTGGAGCTCAAGAAGTTGCCTATTCAATGCCAAAAAGTTACATTTTAAGACCCATCACTACAACTTGTCCAATGGATTGCTCTCAAAGGTTCCACTTGAGTGATCCAAGGTGTGATTAGAGGTATTAAATATGAAGGGGAGGGATTTGATGGTTTTTGTAAATGAATTATAGGTTTTATTTTATTCATGTTTAAACTTAGTCTAAAAAATTGCATTTTTCTTGTATTTAGAAAGGCATTCTTGAGTCTAGAATGGGTGGTGGATTTGTCGTTTAGCCCTGATGGGAGGAAAAGAACCTAGTCTTAGATTTTATCCCCTTAGATATGTTGGTAGTGACATTTTTTAGTCTATAAGCATCAGAAGGAGAGTTTTTCAACTAAAACTTAAACTTTGACAACATTTATTGTTAGTGTTTCCAGGCTCCTGAATGGTAGTGACTCAATCCTCCACATAATTTTCCATATTTTTGCTCCATATATCCCTCTTTCCTAAACCTCCTACCTAATATACTAACTCATACTACTTCCCCCTACTCTCCTAAACCACACACACCCATGTAACTCTTTCTCTCTCTTTTTTCTCACCCACTTTTACATGAAAGTATATTTTAAGTGTTCAAGGTGATTTGAAGGATAGAATAAGTTTGTGATATTTTCAAAGATCAGTTTTCAAAGATTAGTTGTAAGAGGCATAAAAAAACTAAGGGATATGCCTATAAATCAATATAACTATTAATGGCATTGACTTGGGTCTAGAGACCTCAATAGGGAGTTGAATTATGTTAGGAGTGAGGTGTTGAAGGGTCAAAAACTAGTCAAGAACATGCATTAGGCCTATTAGGCCAAATACCCTTGAAGGGAAAAAGTTTAATAAAGTGTAAAAGAGTGTGGAGGCCTTTGAAAGTATATTGAATGGGTTGAATGAAGGTTGGATAGGTGGATATAAAAGATAGATGAAGTGTTCTTGAAAGTATTAAAGAAGATGAAGGAATCTAGGCATAACCAAGCCTATGGAATGTATAGTGAGACAGTATGAAGATTGAATGATAAAATGGTTAGGTTGGAAGATAGTAAAGGTGATGAAATAACATCACAAAATACATGTAGAATCTATGTTGATAATAGTCTTAGGTAATTATTAAGACCTATAAACTAGGTCAGTTTGTTAAGTTTAATTTGAATAAGTAAGAGAGAATCTAAGCAAGTTTAGTAATTTACTAAAATTGGTTTAGAATATAAAAAGTGATATTACTCGCTTTTAATGAGGAATAACCATATAATATCAACCAAAGAGCTTAAAATGACAAAAAATGTCATTTTTGAAGAGGTTAGAACATATGTTGTAAGTCTATCTCGATGGAGAAGGACTATGTAAATTATTTCTTATTGAAAAGAATAAATATTTATGAGTATTATTTAATGTTTTCCATTATATTATCCATTTATAATATGATTCTAATCCTTTCATATTGACTCCAAGCTTAAATCTCAATTATATTCAAGAAACCCTCAAGAATTTTGTATTTTTTTAGTTATAGTAATTTTTAGAGGCTTATTTACATGTGTAAAATGTTATATGAACTACATTGGAGTATTTTAATAGTTTAATAGGTTTTTAAAGACCAATATACATGTTTTATATCATATAAAATCCCAAGAATATCTATGAACTATCAATAATTAGCTCTCGACCTGCAAAAATTCTAAGTAAATCCAAAGTAAGGTTTCATGAGTAAAACACCTCCAAAACTCAAATGATTGAAAAATAAAGTATGAAAATTTGTGAGTATATGGGTACTGGATATTATAAATTATTAAAAGTATCATTATGTTGACAATAGGTTTTAAATTATAGGTACATAGGTCTATTTGTTTGTACACCAGTAGAAGACCATTTTTGAGAATGTTGTGCATAAGGTAAGATGATTTTTTGGTTTATTTGAGTTATATAAACTTGTGTAAGGGTTGGAACATGTTATAATTTCTAAAATAATACTATATATTTAATTTTTAAGATCTAAAAACTCTATTTTTATAAATTGACCTATTGGAGCAACAACTAAGTCTAGAGACCTAGAAACTTGAAAAGATAGAATTTGAGAATGAAAGTTCAATCTTTTAGAGACCTATAGTTGGTTTATTTATTGTAAGTTTTGAAAAATAAATAAATACTTGAGTTTTCCTAAGACCTATCTAAAGTGTCTTAAATAATAATTATTCAAAGAAAGGAGAGCAGATCTGAGAGATTGGTGACTAGTTAAGAGCAAACCTAATGAGTAATTGACTAGTTTAACAGAAGATTGTTTGAGAATGGATTTTGAATCAAGTTGAGAAAAAGAGTGGATAAGTGAGGTTATAATTATCCATGATATTATAGCATATGAATATTAATTTCATATCCTTATTAAACATATAAGATCAAATTATGCATTAGGTGGTATTAGGGGATGATAAAGGGTTTTGGCCAAAGATGGATCATTATATCATGAGTGAATATTTTGTTTCAAGTTATAAAGGTTACATTTTATCAAAATAAAGAGATTATAATCAAGGTTAGGTATAATTTCATCTTTGCATTATACAAGTATGAACATTATTAGGTATGGGCCTTAAGTGAAATCAAATTAGATGTTAATGATCAATTGAAAAGTTGTAAATGGGTGATGATAAATACAAAATAGATAAGAGTGTCATAAATTATTTTCATTACACACAATAAAATAAAAACTCTAATTTAAAAAAATATGGGATATCAGAGATTTATAGCATTGAAAAGAATAATTTTTTATCCTCATTTATGTATAACATTAAATGAAATATCTAATATATAATAGTTTGGAAGATCAAAAAAACACTATACGATTACATTTTAAATTAAAATTGAATATAAATTAGATAGATTAACACAATTCAGATGAAAACTCCAAAAAAATTATATATACATATGTATAATGTCAATAATACATAGATTTCCATGATAGACACATACAAAAAATTACATCTACCAATATAGTATCTAATGTCAGGTGAATGTTGTATATGCATATACAATGCCAAGAATTTGTACATTACCATATAGGCATACAAAAAATCACATCTCATGTAAGCCATCTTAATCATAAAATAACCTCCCTCTCTTTGACTTCCTCAAAGAAGACTCTCCTTGGGATGCCCTATTGATAGATGGAGATCCCTCTAATGCCTTGGATTGTTCCAAGGTCTGACTATGTGTCCTACACTCATAGCTCACTTGTAGTTAAACCTATTCAAATACAAGTATTATTTAAAAATTAAAATAAAATACAATCAAACACTTGTTAAGAAATTAATTTTAAACTAGAATAAAAAATCATTTAAACGTGCACTTTCTTCAAGATCATGATCCTACTCAATCTATTTTGATGCTCTAATGAGTCAGTGGCATGTTCATCTATTAAAATATGTGTCTAAAATAAGGAAGAAACATGAGAAGTTACTATACTACTCATTTGATTGGGACTATCGGATGTCATGGGATAACCTTGCATACATAATACATTCACATAAGTTATATTTTTCCTAAGTATGTAGTAAAATTATTAAAAAAAGTATATTTTTATAATTCAAAATTACAAGTTAATATATACCTATATCAACACCTATGTGGATGATAATTTAGTAACAATGCTTGTCTTTCTTGGCTCACAATGATGGAGGAGTGTCTACTTGAGACATCAAATGCATGTAAATAAGGTCTCATTTACTTTTATATAAAGTATAAAATATATATATGGTAAGTTTTTCTCCTTTATTAAACCAAGAGTGTATTTAATAGCATTTTACTTGAATTTTGAGATTGTTGATAGATAAATTTAACTTAAAATTACAAGACAAATATACATAGACTAAAAGTACATAAAGCATAAGATTAACTCAAAAATTTACCTCTGTATAAGTAAAAGGTGTCATCCTAATAGAAATAGATGCACTAGTGGATGGGATAGTAGTTGGATCCAAAAATGTAAACAATGAATGCATCGAATCAAATTATATAAATGTCGACTGAGATGATGAAGGGACCATCACCTCTTGGGACATAACATGACATTTATATAAAATATACTTACATCTATGTAGTGGCTGATGTCTGCACACCAAATATACATGCCCAAAACTCATCACTCATAAGTATATTATCCAAGCCCTCTGAACCACCAAATCCATAATCATAGTAAGGTCCAGTGTATATAACTCCCCAAGAACTACACGGGTGGGATCTAGTATGCACACTAGGTGGTGTATCTCTAACATTGGTCTGTGAAATCCTACTCATATGCTAAATAAGTGTATTGTGAGTGAACCAAGTGCATACAAAGTGTCGATATCTATGATCTACTAAAATACAAGGGGATCTCTAGTTCAATTAGATTTTGGATATGGATCTTTGCTGGTTGATTAAGTACATAATGTGCACTTGGTCAATCCTATACAAAGCCTTTCCCTTGACCATGAAACTCACTAAAATCAAAATAGTTTATAATCTCATTGAGGACAAAATCATAATAAAATTTCCTCAAAAAATACATTGGGACCTCATGGTTATTACATAGTGGAAATTGAACACCATCCACCATCCACCATCCACCATCAGTCTTAAAAATTGGCTATGATTAAATTATGTTGGCAATGATGGATTGGAAAACATTTTGAAGTTATTGGAAATGGTGCATTGGTGGCTGGGTCAATAAGTAAGGTGAAAATGGAAGATTTAGATGTGTCTTTATTCTTGACCTCATGTGTTAATAATTTGTTAGCATAATCCCTACAACTATCTTGATATGAAGCCCATATGTTGATTTGACTCATTATAGAGTTAATTTGACCTAATAATGTCTCTATGGAATTGGATAGATATGTGTGGTGGGTGTTGGTGGAAGTGGGATCCCTCATTCTACTAATTAATTATTCAATTTAGATTTTATTTTCCATAATGTGGTTAACTAGACTCTCTTGACTACCTGGGGGATTTTGCAGAACTGTAGGAGGGTTAGGTGGAGGAATAAGAGGGTTAGGCTTAGGAAAAAGAAGGTTAGGTGGAGGTTTAGGAGGGTTAGGCAAAGGAATATGAGGGTTAAAAGGATGGGCTATTCAAAATAAATAAATTACCAATTAAATAATGAAAATAATAAAAAATTAATAAAATTAATAAACAATGAATAGATTATTAGCACTTACCTCTTCTACATGGAAGCATAATCAATTAGCACCTTATTGGGAAAAATTTCACCAAATATTGGACTAATGAGGGTAAAACATGATCACGGAGTGGAGAAGAGTGAGGGAAAAGATAGAATGTGAATGGAAAATGAGGAAATTTTACATTTGGTTCAATTTTTTTTTGATATAAGGAATGTGATATAATTACTAACACAATCACATTCCCTATTTTAAAACAATGCGATCACATTATTAATGTGATCATGTTATTTATTTTAAATAACATGATCATGCTATTTAATGATGTAATCATGTTATGGCTTGGTAATCACTGAGCCATAATTCAAATAATGTGATCATGTTATTTAATTAATGTGATTACATTATTTAATAATGCAATTGCATTATGGGAAATATCCATGGAATTGTCCCCCAACTCCATGCACATACCCACCTTGTATTTATAAGTGTGCATTTATAAAAATTAAGTCAAAAGAGCCATGATTGATGATGGGGATACTGTTAATATAGTCCACTTTTATTTTCTCCATTAGATGGGTTATGGTGAAATAAAGTATTCATCAACTAGAAACACCCTTTGAATTTATAACAACCTCAAATTTTATTCCATTAAAAACATAGTTTTACCTATTACCTTAGGACCAAAAACAATGCTCACTAAATTATTTGTTATAGTCAAGGACACATATTAAAACATGATCTTGGGAAGGCCATGGATTCATATAATGAAATCCATCCCTGTAACCTTATTTTAGGAGGTAATATTTATACATCTTTGAAAGATTTATGTTTCTCAAGGAGATCCTAAGCCATTTGACATGCATCAGAACAATCTTAAAAAAGTAATTGGTTTCCACATATATTACCATATTCATATTAGGTGAAAATAAATAAACCTCCTCACCTAAAGGAAAAACATCTTGTCATAGTTTATA
The DNA here is from genome assembly GCA_037957365.1 of Torreya grandis. Classification (NCBI taxonomy): domain Eukaryota; kingdom Viridiplantae; phylum Streptophyta; class Pinopsida; order Cupressales; family Taxaceae; genus Torreya; species Torreya grandis. Next base: position 162,890 of record JARHVA010003989.1, on the reverse strand, counting down.
AATAGTTTTCAAAGGTGAATTTTGAATATCTCAGAACCCATTAGGTGAAAATCCCAATGATAAAGTTGTTCAAATCACTAAAAAAATAATAAAAAAGTGAGAGGAAAATCCCATAATAGTGGCAACCATATCTATAAAGATAACCATTTAATTATCAAAATATTATAGGGATAAATATATCACACTTTATTTTGACTCACATGGGTTGGGACTTATACCCCAAATAAGCCTATAAGTTTGGAAGTCTTTAATTTGGTATTAAATATACTTGACATTTGAATAGTAAAAATTTATAAGAATGAAGAAATACTCCCTAAACATTATCACATTCCTTTCCCTTCAAATAATTAATGGATGCTCCATTATGATGGGGCAAAACAAATTTCATGCACTAGGGTAGGGATAATTGTGACCTCTCCTAAAGGAAAGATCATGCTTGTAGATTAAATTTAGAATTTGAGTGCACTAATAATGGGGATGAATATGAATACTTGATTTTAGGTCTGATAATTTATATATGGTCAAATGTTATAAATGTTAAGGTCTTGGGATACTTGTAATAGTTACCAACCAAATTTTTGAAGTTTATCTAACCAAAGGCAAACACTTTTAGTTCTATAATAAGGTTATGTGATAAATTGATAAAGAGTTTGATTTCATATCCATAAAAATCCATACATAGAGAAGATAATGAACTTAATAATTTAATGGCTTCCTCCTCTTCATGATTTTGTCCTCATTAGGGAATACTTGAAACCATTTTTTTTTATGTTTGTGAGACTTAAACTGCTTATCCAAAATATGCCTAGTAATGAAATTATTATCCATGTGATATAAGAGAATAAATCCCTAATCATGGATTTTATTATGTATCAATCTTGGAGTTTTAATGGGACTATGAATAATTCCCTAAGATGCATAAAAAATGTGTTTTATCTTGTTCCTCACCATTCATCCTACCTTGGATATGAATATTATGATTCTTAATTTAAAATTGAGAATTATAATTATTTTGGGAAATATTATGAAGTATTTTAAGTAGAAGACAAAACCTTTGATTTGCCCATATTCCTCAAGAATTTAAAGAAGGTAATTCTTCTTTGATAGAAGACACTATAAATATTAACATCAACATGGAAGGACAACCTATGATCCTTAAATTAATATTGAATATTCTCTCTCCATTGAAGATGTATAATATCATAAAAAACTTATAATAGAGATTTAAAAAAATATTTCATGTTTTATTACTTAGACATGATGGGTATTTATCTTGAAGTAGTGGTCCATAATATAGTGACTAAACCTGAATCCAAACCCATAAATTTTTTTTGAGTCCCTTGAAGCCAAAAATTACATTGATAAAGAGGATGTAATCAAACTGCTCAAGGTAGGATTCATCAATCCTATAAACTAAACCATGTGGTTTTCCATTAATTTCCACATCTTAAAAAGTAACAAAAATATTAGGATATGTATTTGATTTTTTAATTATCAATAAAACATGTCCTAAAGATGATTTTCCTCTTCCATCCATAGATGTTATAATAGATGGGATAATTGGGTGTGACCCATTATCTATCATGGATGTATTTTCAAACTATAATAAAATTCATATTTATGAATAATATTGAATCAAAACTTCCTTCATCACACCTTGGGGAACTTTATACTCATTATCATACCTGTCAACATTAAGAATGTTGACACAACCTATTAAAGAGACATCACCCATATTTTACATAACTTGTACTAAAATTAATTAGATAATTAACATTGATGGAATAATATAACATATAAATATGAGTATAATAAGTATACCCACAATAATAATTGATGAAAGAGTATAATACTTGACATATATGATTGAGCCACTTCGAGGGGGCAACTTTCCCCAAAATATAATACGAACAAAATTTGAAATATGATGATAAAAAACAAACTATTACCTCATATATATAATTTACTTAGAACATGACTATTACATAGGTAAAATTTACTAATAATATAAGAATCATAGAGAAATGTGACAAGGTATTATGAAAGGTTATGTAAACCACAAGTTGGCCACACATATCCCTAGACACACTTTAGGTTAAGGGTGTAACATGGCCCTCCCATTAAAATAAACATTGTCCTCAATGTTTATTTATTTTTATTTTAATATAGAAAAAATTCATCCTCCCATGTTTCATATTCATGGTTCAAATTATTCCACTTGATCCAATACTCCTTAATCTCTCTTGTTCTCAACCTTTTTGTGCATGTGTGCACAATATTATCAAGTTATAGAATGACCCAACCTTATTCATCCAGTTATAGGAATTAGTTTAGGAAAAAAATATATATCTAATTACCTTATTTAGGAAAGATACATGAAATAAAATATGTATACGAGTGGACTAGGGTAGCTCCTAGTATGAAACACTACCAATTTTTTGTTGGATCTTATAAGGGCCATAATACTTTAGAGAAAGTTTATTATACTTTTTATATTTCTTCAAATACATATGATTATATGGATACGAGTGCACAAAAATAAAATAACCTATGTCAAAATTTTCCTCACTTTGGTGTTAATTTTCTTGTTGCTTTATTCTAAGTTGTGCAATTGCCAATTCTCTCTCAAACTAGCTAGTACCTCTTGGTGATGTTGAATGTGTTCTTCAATAGCTACAAGCTTGGGATACACTCTTAAGGAAGAAGTGATGGAAAAGGGATGATAGACATAAAGTGACACAAAATGAGACATTATAGAAGAGGTATGGAATGAAGTTTTATACCACCATTCTACTAGTGGTAGCCAATGAACCCACCATTCTTCATTATGTGATGAAAAACAACAGAGATACCATTATAGGATTTTGTTGACCACATTTATTTGATTATAATATTTATAATGAAATGGCATGAGACAAATATGTACCCCAACATGAGAATAAATTAGTCCCAAAATTATTGGTGAAGATAAGATCATGATCATTTACAATGATCTTGGGATTACCATTCAACTTTTAAATTATATCCAAAAAATTAGTGGCTAATGTACTAATTATAAATGATTGTGACAAAGAGAAAAAATGAGAATATTTTGTCAGCCTATCCATAATTACCATGATATTTTTTTTTACCTTTAGACCTCGATAACCCTATATTAAAATACATGGAGAACTCCTTTCACTTCTGGTTATGATTGGATAAAGGTTGCATAATACTAGGTGTCTTAATTGTTTCACCCTTGTTTTGTTTGCACACCATCCATTTAATAATTTTTTTGTATATACCCCTTGATTCCTTCCAAAAATAAATTATTATTTATTGTATAAATATCCTAAAGGATATTGTGTTCGAGGCTAGAATTTTTACACAGGTATAAGCAATATTTAACTGCTTTTCCATTCAAATATGGCCGAGGAACCAAAATTATGTTGGATATTATTAATCAAAAACTATGTATCCATGTCATATTTATATTATAATATGCCTCTTCTAACCAATCTACCTACCAAATGGTCATTGCACATAAAATTCATCAATGGATTCATCCCTCCTAGATAGTGCATCTGCTACAACATTCTATTTTCATTTATTATATATGATTTCAAAGTCATATCCTAAATTTTTATTCACCCATTTATAATTTTATTTTGATGATAGTAATTATTATAAAAAAATAGTTTAGACTATAATGATCAATACTTACCTTAAAATATCTACTCATAAAATAAGGTCTCCATTACTTAACTGCATGAAGAATAATAAAATCTCTCTCATAGATGAGATTTAGCCCATTTTTACCCTTAGGTTAATGAATATAAAATTCAATGGGTCTTCCTTCCTTCATAAAAACTATCCCCATGACATAACTTGATGCATCACATTAAAAAATAAAAGCTTTAGATAAATTATGGGTAACAAAACTGGAGTGGTGCACATAGCCTCCTTTAATATCTCAAAATCCTTCCAAGCTACATAATTCCCATGGAGAGAGTCTTCCTTTAAAAATGATATGAGTGTTACTTCTATGCTTCCATATTTTTTCACATATATATGATATTAACATGTTAGCCCCCTAAAACCCCTAATATTATTAAGGGTTTTTGGCACCTACCATTTCATCATAACTTTCATCTTTTGAGGATCAACTTTGACACCTTAATGTGAAAAAATATGACCCAATTATTCCACCTCTTGGAATATAAAATAACATTTTAAATGTTTTACATAAAGCTAATGTTGCTTAAGGAACTAATAGTACTTGTTTCACATGCTATAAATGTGTTTCCCAAGTTTTATTGTATATTAGGATGTCATAAAAAAAACCAATACAAGTTTCCTCAAAAAGGCATAAAAATAGTGTTCATAAAACTTTTAAATGTAGATGGTAAATTTTTAAAATCAAACAACATGAACACAAACTCATAATGGTTTTCATAAGTTCTAAAAGTTGTTTTAGGAATATATTAATCTCTAATCTAAATGTGATGGTACTTAGAATGAATATCTAGTTTTGTAAAATAAAAACATAATGTAATTCATCTATAAAATAATCAATTACTAGAATATGGAACTTATCTTTGATGGTGTACCTGTTGATTTTTTGGTAGTCTAGGCATATCCTCCGAGTGTCATCTTTCTTATGCACCATGAACACTAGGGACACATATTCACTTTGGCTATATATGATAATACCCACCTCAAGTATCTCTTGTACCAAATTTTTAATTTAAATATTATAGGAATATGGATACATATATTGTCTTATGTTAGGTGATTGACTACTCAGAAGCAGGTGAATAGCATGATCATGTTCCCTACTTAGTGGTTGTCCTTTTGGCATGGCTAAAAAAATAACCAGGTGGGCATCAAGAATCCTATGTAGATCATGATGTGTATATGGTTTTTTTGGTTTAAATTATATGGAGAAAAATCATGCTAAAAATAATTAATCCCATCTTATGATAATATTTGTCATTTGGTGTGTACTAACCAATTGTGGATATTTTTTTCATAATCCACATAGTTTAATTGTCATACCTTTAAAATGAAAGTACATGAATAACTATTTTAAATTAATCTCTATCATTCTCAAGGTTATAATAAATTATTCTCATAAAAAAATATTTTCCCCACATAGAGGAATAATACACATAGGAGAGTCTAGCCTATAGTCTCCCATAATAAGCTTAATACTATGACATTTCCCAAAACACGTGTGATACAAGAACATCACTCCATTTTATTAATTTTGGTTTGGTTTCATTATTTTTGAGTCTTAGGAAGATATCATTAGTCTCTAAGATAATTTAGGATTCATTTATAGGTCTTAGTTGGTCTTAAAATTTGAATTTGAGCCCTCTAGGCATTTTCCTGCCAAAATGCCAAATTCAAATTTTTGAATATCTTTCTATTATTTTGAGGTCTTTAACATAATTTTTTAGGTTCAAATGTTTGATATTGTTTTTTTTACATGTATTAAAGGTATTATAATATTTTAAAGTGTTTTTACACATTTTTGGTCTATATGTTATGCTTAACCTTACTTGTAACGTTCAAGAATGTATCTCGTGTATATATAAGCCTATGTTGGAGGCAATCACAAAGTAGTTACAGATTTTATAGGATAATATACTAAATTAAAAGGTTATAATGGAAAATTATTAAATGTATTAATAAGTTATTTTTCTCTCAAAGAAATATAAAATAAGGTTTAGGTTGCATCAAGAAAACTGTTAGTGAAGAATTATGTGTATGTATGAGTAGAATATGAGTTTTTATGAATGAAAGAAACTTTTAAAGTATATTGTGAAGAAATTTGAGATTATTGGTAATTTTTATTATTAATATATATTTATTAATTATTGTGGTTTGAATTTTATATTTTATCTATAGGTGAAAGAGAGAGAAACTTGGTTCCTAAGAATTCTATTTATTGACACAGTCAAGTGTCCAATCTTGAGGAATGTTTCATTGATTGATTTCAAGGATTTGATGAATGTAATGGTGTGAGAAGGTTATAATTAAGTGTTTAAGACTTGTTTAAATATTTATAATCTATTTTGGAGTCTAAAATCTCATCCAATCCCACACTTGATAACTCATAGTCCAACACTCTATTTTTTTATGTATAACTAGGATGTAAATGGATAATTTTGATTAGTTTATGAGTAAGTTGGTTGATATTCTAGTTAAAAAAATTGTATTAAGTTTTAACAAAAATTATATAAATTTTTTAATTTTTGAAACCCTCTTTTGTATTTGAAAAGATCAAATTTGTACCTCTTATCTTGTGTAGAAACCTAGTCTAGGGTTTATGGCCATTTCTAGGTTTGGGTTGTTCTAGTTTGTTTCAGACACTCAAATCTGACTTGGAATTTTATATTTATGTCATTAAAGTGAATAAAACCATTTATTTGAGTATTGGCATGTGTGAAGAGTTTTGGAGAAAAAATCAGTTTGGAAGGCAAAGAGACCTAATTGAGGCCTAATTAGAGGAAGGTCTAGTTGAATAAGTACATCCAATTTAGGAGTTAGCTCATAGAAAATGGTAGGGAGTTGTTTTAAAACTCTATATACTAGTAAAAACACCTAAAAAGGTTTATTATGATGGCTATAATAAGAGTCCTTATTATGAATTAGAGTGTTCAATTAGTGTATTTCCATTAAGAGTTTGAGTCTAAAACATTTTAGAGAGAAAGAAGAGGATAAATGGTATATGTAACAAGACTTATATTAAATAGAACCCATGTGAATTTATAAAAAAACATATAAGTTTGTCCTTATGAATGGATACATAGAGTTAGTCCTTTTTGAGTAAAGTTTCCAAGTGATTGTTTCTTTCTCCCTTTGTATTAGATTGGTATCAGAATAGATTGGGTATTTGAAAGAGGCTTAAATAAGGTTGAAACTCTTTAGGATAAGAGTGAATTTACTATTTGTTGGTTAGTTGTAGTAAATAATCTAGAATTATACTCAAGAAGAACCCAAAAGGAGGTGGAAGAGTAGGTATCCAAAGGGGAGATACAATCCTAAAGGAGTTAAGAAACCTAAGGGTTAGTTTTGATGAAAGGTTGATAGCAGCAGAGGCAAATCAAATAAGAAGAATGGTAATAGGGGGTGTTAGTGATAGGGAAGAAGAAGAACCATAGGCACTATAAGAGGAAGAAGAATAAGTAGAGAAAGATGAAGAAAGAATAAATAGGCTACTAAAGGTAGTCATGGGACATGGGTATAAATCCAAAATAAAACTTCCCACATATGTAGAAAACCTTGGTGGAGAAGAAATTATTGATTAGATTATAGAATTGGATAAGTATTATTAATAAGAGAGTGTACTAGATGAGAATAATGTGAAGTTTACTTTCACCAAGATAAAAGGACATGCAACCCTTTAGTGGGACTATGTGTAGGATGAAAGAAAAAAGAAAGGTAAGCCAATATCAAATATTGGGATAGAATGGTAGCTAAATTGAAGGAATTTTTTTCCTAGTGATTATCATACTAACTTGTTTAAGAAGTTAAAAAATTTGAAAAAATGGAGATGGGTGTTATGGAATATATCAAAGAATTTTATAAGTTGACCATCAAATTAGGTCACGTGGAAGAAGATATTGAGAAGATAACTAGGTATCTTAATGGTTTGAAATATAACCTTCAAGATGAACTCAATTTGGTAAGTCTAAGAACACTTAAAGAGTTTTACCAATATGCTTTAAAAGTTGAAGATAATCTAATTAGAAGATAAACACAAAAAAATAGGGGTAGGGGTAGAAATTATAGATGTAGAGGTTAGCAAGGAGGAAGAAGAACATCATAAAGAACTAATTCATAACCTAGTACATTTCAAAAACATGCATCTTATTCAAGAGTTGGATTTATAGGAAGGAAACCATACTTTAGAGGTGGATACACACAATGAGTTAGAGGCTTAAGTGGATTTAGAGGAAGGAAGCCATACTTTAGAGGTGGATACACATAGCAAGTTAGAGGCTTAAGTGGATTCACTGGTAAGTTTTTAAAATGTAATAGGTTTGTTGGTCACAAGTTTTGGGAATGTCTCAAGAATGGTCAAGCTAGGGGATTAAGAATTGAAAATAGAAATCAAATAGTTCAAGGAGAGGAAGAGAGTGTGGATTCTCCATCAAATGTTGAGGAACCGGAAGTGGGTGAATATTTATTGATGATAATAAATTTGATCAAACCACCTAAGGATAAGGATCCCTCCCAAAGGAAGACTCTATTCAAAACAACATGTAAATGTCAAAGTAAGTACTGTAAGTTAGTCATTGATTCCAATAACATAGATAATCTAGTGGAAATTAAGATGGTATGCAAACTTGGTCTAAAAATAATACCACACCTAAATACCTACAAGGTCTCATGAATAAAAAATGGGCAACAAGTTCTTGTAAATGAATAATGTTGGGTAGACTTTCAGATTGGAGGATATAAGATATTATGTGACATAATGCCAATGGACATGTGTCATATGATCCTAGGGAGGCCTTGGAAATATGATAGGAAAACTACACATGATGGTATAAATAATGTATATAAACTATATAAGGATGATATAATCCATACATTTTTTCCTCTCAAAGAATAAGATCATGGATAAAGAACCAATGCAAGTGTCATGATGGTAAGTGAAAAGGAGTTCTTGTACACTATCAAAGAAGAAGAATTGAGATTTGGAGTTGTGATAAAACTAAGGACTATTGTAACAACCACTACTATGAATTAATTACCAAAAAAGGTTCAAGATATGTTTAAGGATAATGTTAATATAGTGTTGGATGAATTTACTAATAAACTATCACATATTAGGAGCATCATTCATCACATTGATTTTATACTAGGTGCTATTTTAACAAATAAGGTTGCACATAAAATGATTTCACAAGAGAATGACAAAAATAAAAAATAATCCAAGACATATTGGTCAAGGAATGACTCAAATCATGTGTAGTACCAATTGTACTAGTTACCAATAAAGGATATTGAAGGATGTGTATCAATTCACTAGTAATCAATAAGATAACCATAAGGTATATATTTACCCTTCCAAGAATTAAGGAATTGATGGATTTTTTGGGTGGTTATAAATAATTTTACACGATATATGTTAAGAGTGGTTATCACCAAATAAGAATAAGAGAAGGAGATGATTGGAATACTTCCTTCAAGACATATAAGGGGTTGTATGAATGACTTGTCATGCCATTTGGTCTTACCAATGCTCTAAAAACATTCAAGAGACTCATGAATGAGGTATTTAAGCCCTTCATTGGTAAGTTTTTGATTGTGTATCTAGATGAAATTTTTATTTACAACCCTAGTAAATAATATCATATTCAACATTTGAGAATGGTTAAGCAAAGGTGAATGAGGAGAGGTTGTTGATTAACTTAAAGAAATGTTTGCTCATGAAGACATAATTTATTTACCTTGATTTTTTAATATCAAAAGGTGTGTTGAAGATGGATAAATATAAGGTGAATTCCATAATTGAGTGGCCAACTCCAAGGATAGCCTATGAGGTAAGGAGCTTTCATGGCTTAGCTAACTTCTATGGGAAATTTATCAAAAATTTTATTGAGATTTGTGCACCCATTATTGATACTATTAGAGGAGATAAAAATAATTTTGTATGGAATGATATAACTGAGATAAATTTTTAGTTTTTGAATAAAAAATAATATAAAAACTAGTGTTAACACTTCTTAAATTTAACAAGGTGTTTCTAGTTAAGTGTGATGCGAGTAGAGTGGTTATTGGATCTATCTTATGTCAAGATGGAATTTTTTTAGATTAATTTAGTGAGAAGTTAAATGAGGGAATTAAATGGTATTAAAATTATGACCTTGAGTTTTATGCCATGGTTCAAGCCTTGAGCAAGTGGAGACACTACTTAATGCCAAAGGAGTTTGTTATCTTCATTGACAAACATGATTTTCAGTTCATAACTAGCCATCCCAAGCTCAATAAAAGGCACATGAAGTGGGTTGAGTACTTTTATAACTTCAAATTTGTCATCAAGCATAAGAAATGACAAATAGATAAGGTAGTAGATGTTCTAAGTAAGAAAACTTTATTTGTTAGTGAAAATCAACATGAGAGTGGAGGAATAAAGTCACTTGAGGAGTTATATGAAATTGATTTAGATTTTAAAGATGCATATGAATCTTTAAAGAAACATAATATAAGAAACAAGGAACCTTGGATGGAGTATATGATTGAAGATGGTTTGTTATTCAAAGGAATTCAACTATGTGTGCCAAGAATTTCAATGAGAGACAACTTGATCAAGGAGAAACATTTTGGAAGTTTGGATGGTCACTTTGGTCTTGTTAAGACCTTAAATTAGCTTAGTAATCACTACTATTGGTTTAGGATACAAAAAAATGTGAGAAAGTTTGTGGAAATATGCAAAGGGGAAGATCACTAATACAGGCCTATACCAGACATTTCCAATCAAAATAGTCCTTAGGACTCTATTAACATTGATTTTGTTATGGGGTTTCCAAAACCTCAAAGAGGGCATGATTATATATTTTTTTTGTGGAAATATTTTCCAAGATGACCCATTTCATACATTATAATACAACTAATGATGCTACTCATGTGGCCAATTTGTTCTTCAAGCAAGTGGTTAGACTACATGGTATACCATCAAGTATTATCTCAGATAGAGATACCAAGTTTGTGAGACACTTTTAGAGAACTTTGTGGAATAATCTAGGAATCAATTTGGACTTTAGATTAGCCTACCACATTTAAATAGATGACCAAACTTATGTTATCAATAAAAGTTTGGGTAAATTGCTAATATGTTTGACAAAAGATAGACCTAAATAATGGGAATTCATATTACCTCAAGTAGAGTTTACTTAAAATGAATCACACAATAGGAGAATTGGAAAGATTCAATTTTAATTGGTGTATGGTATGCACCCAAGGGGAGTATTTGATTTGAGAGACTTAAGAAAAATGAAGAAAATAAGTGTTGAGGGAGAGGAGTTTACAATTACCATGTAAGAGGTGCATGAGAAAGTGAAGTAGTTAGAGTTAAATGTGGAAAAGTACAAACAAAATTATTATTTGAAAATAAAAGATGCTAGTTTACATATTTTAGATATGGTATTGGATCACTTTAGGAAGAAAATATTTCCCAAAGGTTTGTACAACAAGATGAAGATGAAGAAGATTGGCCCATGTAAGGTCACAAGAAAATTTTATAATAATGCTTATGAAATAGAGTTTATTAGTGACATATGTATCTCTCCTATACTCAATGTTTATGAATTTTATCTATATGAGTAAGTATATATGTTATATCAACTAGTTGAAAGTCAAAACACAACAATCTAATAGTGGGCAAATCAACTACCACAAGCAAAACAAGAAGAACTTGAGTTTATATTGGATAAGAAAGTTGTAAAGAAAACAAAAGGAAAAGAGTAATATCAGTATTTAGTGAATTTGAAATATCATATGGTATAGGATTCCACTTGGATGAAAATAATATAAATCATCAAGCATGGAGGTGCTCTTGAAGACCTCATGAACAAGAGTTCATGAATCAATTTCTTGTTCCTAGGGAGTATGGTGTAGGAAAATCACTCCATTTGATTAGTTCTTGTTTAATTTAATTATTTTTGAGATTAGGAGGATATTATTAGTATATAATATAATTTATGATTCATTTATAGGTCTTATTTGGTCTTAAAATTTGAATTTGAGTCTTCTAGGCATTTTCCTGCCAAAATGCCAAATTCAAATTTTTGAATATCTTTCTATAGTTTTGAGGTCTTTAGCATGATTTTTTTAAGGTTTAAATGTTTTTTTATTGGGTTGTTTATTTGTATTAAAGGTTTTATAATTAATTTAAGTGTTTTTACACATTTTTGGTCTTATATTATATGTTTAACCATACTTTCAACATTCAATAATTTATCTTGTGCATACACAAGCCTACATTGGAGGCAATCAAGAAGTAGTTAGAGACTTTATAGGATAATATAATTCATTAAAAGGTTTAAATTTATAATTATTAAATGTATTAATAATGTCTTGATCTCAAATAAATATAAAATAAGGTTTAATTTGCATCAATAAGACTATTAGTGAATAATTCTGTGTATGCATGAGTAAAATATTAGTGTTTATGAATGAAAGAAAATTTTGAAGTATAATGTGAAGAAATTTGAGATTATTGGTGAGTTTTTTTATTAATATATATTTATTTCTTAGTGTGGTTTTAATTTTATCATTTATTTATAGGTGAAAGAGACAAACTCAATTCATAAGAATTTTGTTTATTGACACAATCAAGTGTCCAATCCTAAAGAAGGTTTAATTAATTAAATTCAAGCATTTCATGAATGGAATGATGTGAGAAAGTTATAATTAAGTGTTAAATAATTGTTTTAATATTTATAATATATTTTTAAGTCTAAAATCACATCCAATCCCACACTTGACAACTCACACTCCAACACTTTATTTTTTGTATACAACTATGATATAAATAGAGATTTTTGAGTCAGTTTGTGAGTAAGATGATTGATATTATAGTTGATAAATTTTTAAAAGAATTTATATAAACTTTTTGAGTCTTTGAAACCCTCTTTTTATTTGAAAACATCAAATTTGTACCTCTCAACTTGTGTACAAACCTAGTCTAGGGTTTTTTGGCCATTTATAGGTTTGGGTAGTTCCACTTTATTTCAAACAAAATATTTATTGGAGTATTTTCATGTATGACTTTTTTGGAGAAAAAACTCAATTTTGAAGGCAAAGAGATCTAATTGAGGCCTAATTGAAGGAATGTCTAGTTAAATAAGTGCATCCACCTTATAAGTTAGATCACAAAACTTGGTAGGGAGTTATAAGCCATTAATGGGTATATAAATTTTTTTTTTAAAATTTTTAACCTCCTTATATTGGTATAAACACTTGAAAATGTGTCTTAAGAGGGCTACAAGAAGAGGCATAATTATGAAGTACAATGGTGAGTTGGTTATTTACCTTGAGTGTTTGATTTTGAAACCTTGTATAGATAAATAAGAGGATAAAGGGTATCTTAAATAGGCCATAGATTGACTATAACCCCTGCACATTTATAAAAACATCTAAATTTATTAGTTAGTCCTTTTTGAAGAAAGTTACTAAGTGATTGTTTCTCTCTCTCCTTTTGCATTAACTTGACTATACCACCATCTACAATCATGACTTAAAAGTTTGGATATGGGTAAATGAAATAGGTTAAACAAGTAGCCAAATGTAGATTATATTTATGTATTATATAACATCTCATTATTGTACACATGGAAAAATTAGACCTTGGCTATTCATCTCAATTATAAAACTTTCCCACTTTTAGAAGTCTAACATTTACTCTATATTTTGCTCTAATTAGTATTATGTTGATGACCTAGACCTTCTATCTTTCCCATAATGCTTAAAACCAACTTATCTTCCACCTCTATAAATTTTGATCATGTACCTACTTTCTTGCTCCTTGGACACTAGCATCCTAGATAGACACAAGTGTCGACATAGGTGTTATGCTCCGATGCAAGTGTCTAATGACCTAAATTCATCCAATTTGAAAATAAAACATACCTTAATGGCTTGCCTATGTATTTTAATGAAAATTATTTCCTAATAGGAGTGGTATATATTCATAATCACTTCTCATTCATTCCTCACCTATAAACATCTTCCTTACTCACTAGGCAACCTATAAAAGGCATTCAATCAAACACTCGAGTGAGCAAAGATTACATTGGAAAACTTAGACCTTAGATGTTTCTCTTAGTTATTAACTTTTCTTCCTTTTATAAGTCTCACATATACTCTATCTTGTTCCCCTTAACCTATCTCTTAGTCTAACTAGTCTTATGTAGATGACCCATACCTATTATCTTTCCCAAATTGATTGAACCCTACTTATCTTCCACATATGCAAGTTATGATCCTATACTTACTTTCTTTCTCCCTAGACACTAGCATCCCAAATAGACACATACATTGACATAGGTGTCCTACTCTGATTCAAGTGTCTAGTTCCCTATATTCATATAATTTTACAATGAAATGTATCCTAATAGTCAACCTAAGTTCTAAAATGCAAGTTATTTATCCAAAGGGATTTATATAAATACAAAATCAACCCTCATTCACTCATCACCTAGCATCAACCTAGAAAGACCTAAGGTAACTTATTAAAATATTTAATCAAGCACTTGATAAAGCAAAGCTTCACTACTTATTATTTTCATATCAGTCATAGGGATAATGCATACATAGGTATGAAGTAATTAAGGAGCAACCCAAGAGATATATTTTACAAGTTATAATCTAGTTCAATATTGTACTTGCTATTTACATTTTTCTTGACTCACACACAAGCCAAAACATAGTAGAGAACTACATTAGTCTCAGGCCCTTTTTAGAATATTGGCTATGTAGGTATCACTAATTGATATAAGGGTATTTATGGTTATCTCAACATCATGTGCCCCATAACCCATTTTCCCATAATGTCACTACGAAGATGAAGAACTAGGGTTTTATAATTTCATGAGGAGTGATAATCTATGACCCATATCTGAATATACCAAAGTGAAAGCAAATACAAACCTATAAGCATCCAAGTGGTCACATCCTTTTCTAGTAGGTATTTTGTATAAGACACCTACATTGGGTTTAGATAATAACATTGATGTAACCATACCAGGACGATGTTAGTGTCTGTGGCTCTAGAGGCACTCAAATTATAATTTGGTGACTATTTTAGAATCCTCTTCTAGTCTGATTCTTATTTATTCTAGATATAGAACTATGTCAACATTAAAATTATATAAGTACATTAATTATTTGTCATTTCCATATCTAACATACTTGTACTCACTATTTTTAGCTTATCTTAGTTTAATTAATTCAAGATATGTGATATTTGAGTATATCATCTAATAGGCCTACTATAGAGATTGTTTATCACCCTTGTACCTTAGGCTATCTCTATCCCATTTATTTGTGAATAACCCTAATCTAGTTTTTTGGGTTTAAATATTTGGTGAACCCAGTGTATAATCTTAAAACCCTAGCTAATTTAGAGTTTTCTATCTCTTTTTCTAAAACACATTCTATTTTTAAATTAATCCTAAAATAGTGTTCAAATTTGCAAAGAATTAGATCTTCTCTTTTCTTGTAAATTTTTTTTGATGAAATATATCCATATATTAACTAAACATAAATATACAAATACTTCACAAAAAAATAAAGGTGGTATGAGAGCATGCCATGTCACACTAGGCAAAGCCTAGGAGCTAAAAACAAAAGCACCACTAATAACTAGGTAAAGCCTAGAACCAAGTCACAAAGTCATAATAAAATATAACTTTTAAGCAACAAGATCAAGGTTAAAAGGTAGAGGATCCATATTATCAAGACCCTATCCCAATCTTGGCAAGCCATTACCATCTAGAATAGGCTCCTAGCCAGTATCTTGAGCTATGTCTTCTTCTTCCTATGTTTGAGTGGGAGAAATGGCTAGAGAAAGCCTAGGGAACTTATCTAGCACATTTGATTGGCCTCCAAGTAATACCCCCCAAAACATCTAGGCATAAAGGAGGAGGAGGATCTTATCCATCCTACCCAGCTAGGGAAGAAGGTAGTGGCTGCCACCCTCACTGCTACCTAAGAGGTATCATATGCTGGTATGAGGTACTATTGTGAGAGTGGTGTTTAAAATGACTACACTGATGCCAACCACGAAGTGGAAAAACAACTCTATCCTCTAGTCTGGGATCCCTAGGTAGAGATGGTAGAACTTGAGCCATTGTAAAAGAAACATCTCCCCAGTGAGAGGAGATCTTAAAGGTGCCCAAGCTCTATAGCCACTTTATTAGCTTCAACTTGAATCTATAAAAGAACATCAGAGATGATAGAGAACTTGATTAAAGTAAATAAATTTAAATAAACTACAACATTATTAAACACAACATTATTTATTTCTTTCCAAATCTAGAAGATAATCTCCACTCTGAAAATATTCTAGACTTTTGTGTATTTGAAGGGCATCATGAGTTTATCTCCTAAGATGTTCTTATAAAAAATGAATTCAGGCTAGAAAGGCTCAAAGAGATCATGGATCCAAGTCCACACCCTTTAAGCTATAGAATAGTACCAAAAAAGATGAGGAAGTGTCTCAAGGTGGCCACAAAAATGGCAAGTAGGAAGGTGAACCCCTAACTGGATGAGTCTTTTACCAATAGGAAGGCCTTAGTGTAGTATACACCAAACAAAATGAGTAAGCTTGGGATCCACACAAGCCCCCCAAACAGTGTTGAAGAAAAAAATCCACATAATAATAAATGAATAAATCCCCCAATAGGCATTAAGCTTGTCCACCATAGGTAAATGGGGGGTGAGCCAACCATATCCAAGTTGAGGAGTGTAGTTTCAAAAGGGGGTCTCCATATACCACTTCTAGTCCTTCCACCATGGACGAGTGGAGTGGATCAATATTTTTTTGAGCATGGAGGGTAACATAGAGTTAAGGATTTCATAGTAATATTCTTGGTCTACATTGGTTGACTAAAATTTGGCTTTCACCTCTTCCCAAGATAATGAAGAGTGTGATCACATGTAGGAGATATCATGGAGAGTATGAATTCCCCTTTAAAAAAAATTGAGAGTGTTGATCCAAGGGACCTCTGCCAGGGGAACTTCATTGAAGTTAATAATAGGAAACCACTAGATTGAGTGGGTGTTAATAGATAACCCATCATAGAATCTTAAACCATTTTAGATAAGCCATGGTTTAATCATTTCCCATGCTTTCTACATGCTTTTATCCATAAAGGACCCTGTGATTTGGATGGGAGACTTAATAAAGAGAAAATTGGGAAAGCTAAGTCCTTTCCAATATTTCTTTCCCTTAGGAAAGTTTGAGTAAATTTAGTGTTTAAACAACACCTTCCAAGATTATTGACCCTCAATGGCCCACACAGTCCATTTGGCACATACGGTAGCTCCTTGTCAAGCGATGTCAATGAACCCCATCCCTCTGACATCTCGCGTGAGGTAGAAATATTCCTAGGCCACCCTATGAAATCTTTTATCTTGAGGGGAATTATCCTAAAGGAAATCTCTAAGCAATATCTCTAACTTCTGGTAAGATTTATTAGAAGGCACCCAATATGAAGAATAGTACACATGGGTGGTCATAAGAATTTTTGAGCAGATTTGAAAATTTCCAACTAATAAAAGAGACTTAGTCATATAGTATCCTAGCTTCTTAATAATTCTATCAATAACATATTACCATAACAAAGGTGGAAATAATCAAAAGTAAAGGGGATACAAATAAATTTGAAGATTTCATCATGTTAGCTCCACTTCCAACCATATTTATCAACCCACATCGATAGAAGGAGGTAAGATTGCCTGAAATAATGAGTTTTCTTCCATGGGATGCTGGAGCTAGAGGCTAGGTAGAAGGTTTTGAGACACTGCAAGTCATTCTCCACATTAGATTCATCCTTAATGAGAGTAAGGAAAGATTCATATAAAAAGTTACCATTAAGTAATTGCATATTTTCTTATGGGTTCACAATGTTTGGAGGGAGATAAATTCCCTTAGCAAGGCCCCTATCTTGGGCATTGCTATGAAGATATCCAAAATCCTTAGCTACAAGCACATACAAGGTGGGAACTAGTAAGAGCCATTGATTAATGGAGTGGAACAAGCCAAATTACTCATAAGTGACTCTATTAATGGAAAGGATAGCCAAGGCATTTACAAAAATCATCTAGATGGTTTGGATGAAGATGGGCCCAAAGCCTAGTGCTTAAAGCATGGCTAATATGAATGGCCATTCAATACAGTCATAAGATTTTTCAAAGGAAATTTTAATGAATATGGCTTATTGTTTAGACCTTATGGCCCACTCCATCCTTTCCCAGATTGCTATAATGTTATCCAAAATATAACAACTTCTGATGAAACCCATTTATTCAGGGTTCATGATGAGAGGCAACATATTGTGCAACTAGATCATTAGAGCCTTGACAATGATTTTATAAGATATATTAAGGAGGGTGATGGGCCATAAATTATATATAAGCTCAAGATCTCCATGTTTAGGTATGAATTTAATATTTACTTTGTTTATATTTTTACCTGGTGAATGTAAATGAAATACTTCTTTATAAACCTTATGCAAGTCACTACCCAAAAGGTCCCAAAGGGTTTTATAGAGTTTTAATGGGAAGTAATCAATGCTAAGAGATTTATTATTATCCATATGAGACACTACCTCATGAAAATCATCAATAGTGAGGGGCTTATCACAATCCACCCATTAGGTGGGAGTGAGTTCTCATGACACCACTATGAGACATTGCTGAAGGGAAATTTCATACTCAGTCAAGGATGTTTGAGATTTGAACACTTGTTGATAATGATGGAAAAAGGACTAGAAAATATGTGAGGTCTCTATGAGTCTATTTATAGCCTCATAGATGACTTGTATTTTCTATTTCAAGTTTTTGGATCACAACATTTGGAAGAACTCCTTTGAAGCTTTGTCCCCTATCTTGAGCCAATGAAGACTGGCTTTAAATTGGGATCCCTAGGCATTGTAGTTGTATAAAATATGAATGTGGTGATATAATGAGGATAATCTGACCTAAAATATCTCATTGAAAGGATCCTTTTCAAGGGTTAAGGCTACATAACTTAGTTTTGAGGAAGTAGCAGAGTAAGAATGTCTCTATATTTTAACAAGTTGGTGGCCATAGATTTACAAAAAGTGAGAGGTCCTTTTGATGGCATAATCCCACCAAATAATCTAACCATATAATTTGGAAGGATATAGATCCAAATTAAAAACTCTCCTAATGTACACCATCATGGGTCAATGTTTCAGCAAAGAAGTGTTAAGGAAGAATTATGTTTTGTGGACTTTGGGTTTCATAAACTACCATGTCACTCTAAACCAAATAGGGGAGTGCTTAAAAATATCAAAATCTAGTATCACCTAAACCAAAGGGGAAAACATATTATCAAAGGATAAGTATAGTTGGGTAGACATCATTGCCCTATCTAGGTACTTCAAAATTTGAGTAGGGCCTTTCATGAGATTCCTCCAGGTGTACCAAACTCAATCTATAGGCCAATAGGTTAAATTAGGGTCATAAAATCCCAATTTAGTACACATGTAAAATTGTGCATCCCTTTTTACAACTACCCACCTCATAGGAAAATGACCTACCTTGTCCTTGGGAGATGCCATCATATTAAGGTCACCACATGAGACCCAATGGGCATTAGGGGGATTATCCACTATCCACTACCATAAATGGGCATGCTAAAAGGAATAATTCAAGGTATATATTTTAATAAAATCAAAATAGTGGCTTTCAATTCTAAAAAGGTCCCATAATTACTAGTATCTATGCCAGATTACACTAAGTATGGCTGCCACCTTGAAGAAATGAATGTGATCACCCCTCCACATCCTACATCATGATTGCTATGAAGAATGATACTATCATGATAGATGGGATTATTGATACCCATTAATAAAAAACACACCACCTTGAATTATTGCAAATAAATAATGTCCATCTCAAGAAACTTCTTTCTAAAATCATACACAATAAACTTGCATTTTGGGTTTGTGAGATCCTGAACATTCCATGAAAAATAATTTATAGATGATGGGTGTCAAGGGACATGTCCTTTGAGTTTAAAACTTCCAAGGCATCATACAAATTTTATATAAATCTCCCATCATTAGCACTTAAGAAATCATCAAATTTCTTCCTCATAGCAATGTTAACCTGGTACTCACCTTCTTCTACCTTGTCACCCCTCCAAGGAGGACTACAAGAGAATTTGGGCATATCCCACCAAGTAATAAGTGGAAGAGTGGCTATATATGAGTCTAAAAATTTGGAAGAACTAACATGGAGGCCTAAAAACCTTGGGACAAAACATTAGTAGCTCGAGGTGTGTTAAATACCCTAGGCTTTTCTACCAATTTTGGGCGTTCAACATGAGGAGGAACTTTCTCAATAGAAGCCTGCTCCTATGGGCTATTGCTTAGGGATGACTTACCTCCTTGGGAGTAGTAGATAAGTTTGTAACTTTGGAGTGGTTGTTATTATCCCCTACCATAGTCCATCCACCCTTAGCTAGTTTTTTGCTAGCTTTAAGAGAGGGCTTGGGGGGAGAGGATGAGTGGTTGGACACATTGTTGTAGGCCAACTGAAGGGGATAATCCCATATCTTATGGTTTGTGTCTTGTCATCAAAATTAAGTGTTGGGAAAATTGATATATAGGACTTTTTGAGAGTGCCTCACATCCCCAAATTGAATTTACACAAACTCCTTGAGGTCTTAAGAGAGGCCTACTTCTATATAGACCCTTTTTTTTGGTATAGCAGAGTAGAACTAGTTTTGTTCATGATAAAACACATGACCTATGGAAGATGTTATCTGGAAAATAAAGTTCCATTAGGAGAGAAAGAGGCCTAGAAATTCAAACCAAACTAGGAATTTAAGAGCAGTGTGCTTTAAGACCATAAAGTCTCATGTCCAAGGGGAGAGAACCATAAGTGTGTTCTTGACATACCAAGTGGTACACCTATGGAGGATTCCTCTTATATGGGAAGGGTCAAGAAATAAGAAAATGAAAAAAACCCTTAGTCATGTTTTGGATACTTTCTA
Source organism: Torreya grandis (assembly GCA_037957365.1). NCBI lineage: Eukaryota > Viridiplantae > Streptophyta > Pinopsida > Cupressales > Taxaceae > Torreya > Torreya grandis. Next base: position 142,144 of record JARHVA010003989.1, on the reverse strand, counting down.
GCTTAATTTCATAAGCTACCTAGTGAGTTTGAAACCAAGACCATATCATACTTTTAGAGGGAATTCTGCCAATAATGTATCCTATCAAACAAAATTGCTCTAACCATTGACATGCATAATTAAATTTAGTAATAGGCAATATAACATCAATTTTTGAAGCATCACCTTATGGTAAACCTTAGGTACAAACTTCTTCAAGTGATTTTAGGGGGCCATGGATTGATACTCCACCATTTTTATCTGTACCTAAAACATCTATGATAGAATGGAGAGAAGTCATTATAAAGGCTGGCCTTGCCTGAAGGTGAAAAAACCCAAATGATAATAAATGCAAGTACCATGGGTGACTTAAGGCTATAGTGTGACATAAGGTTGGGTAGGCAAAAAAACAAGGGCTGACTCAATGGCATGTATAGATGAAACCCTAATAGAGAAAAAAACCCAAATCTCCTTCAGTCTTCACAAGCCATTTGGTCAGAAAGCCACTTGTCTTATTATGGATTTTCTTGCAATATTTTTATCTATGGATACATCTATTAATTATTTCATTTTTTAATTCCTTATAGTGGATGTTATTTGTTATATATCATGTATGATTAAATCATTTTTATCTATACGGGGTTCCCAACCTTCATTCTTACATACTCCTTGTTCTAATGTTTATAATGAACTTTTACCTATTACTAAAAAATTATAAAGGGAGTGCATGAAACAATTATCCTCCCCATATCATATTACCATAAAATCCAAGGATATTACTACCAAAACTTCACTTTTAGATTTGCTATGCCATTCATCCCATTATAAGGGTATCCTTTTGGATGCATTGCATATGACCATACTCCCTTGTAATGTCAAAACACCATATGTGGCCTTTGTATTAATTTAAAACAATTGGATCAAGCATAATATATCCTTTGAAAAGGAGAATTTATGACCGTAAAAATTATAAAGATTTATTTGCCACTCTAAAACTAGGTGTGTGTTTTTGAAAAAATGAAAAAATAATTTATTATGGATAATGGTTCAAGGATCAACATTTATAACATATCCTTTTTATCATTAATTGAAATTGGACCTTCAGATTTGGAACCATCTAATATGAGTATCAAAGGATTTGATAACATTTCACAATAAGTTTCAAGATAAATAACATTAGATATTACTATGGGTTTCCTTAAATTACTTACTTTGTGTTAAGTTATGAAAAATGATTTGAACTATGAAATTATCTTAAGACAACCTTGGATACATGAGATCTATGTATCTTCCCTCTACATTGTATGCATGCTTAAAATTTAGTCATCAGGGATTTATTTACACATTTTTAATGGATATTAATCCCTTCAAACATTGTGCAATGGTCCAACAAACCAATAATACTACATCACAATCTTATAATACTAATTTTGGTTTTTGATATTATCTTGAATATGGGTACAAGGGATAAGGGTTGGGTAAAAATTATTAAAACATAGCTCAACCCATTTTTCCTGTAAATCATATAAACCAATAAGGTTTGGGTTCTTATGAAAAAGCTACAAGACACAAACATATCTCTCATAAAACAAATTATTTTATAAATGAAAAAATAGAATGTATGAATACCTCTAAAACTTAGCTCCAAGTGGTAAACCCTCATCTAATCGATAAGGGTGCTTCCCTAGAAATGTTAACACTAGATGAGTTCTCCAATGATTAATCATTACTAGATTACTTGGGGGTATATGAGGATATCCCTTCCTTTTATCATAATAATATGTTTTCTCATGACACTTATGCTCATGCTTACTTTGGTGAGGGAAATGATACCAATGTATAACATGACACATCAAACACTTTTTCTACCATACCATTTATCACAAAGAGATCTACTTTGTTAAATGAAGAAATAATCAAATATAATTTTGTAACAAATAAGGACCCTTGACTAGGTTTATTTGTGGTAATGATGAAAATGATAAAAGAAAGAGTTTCCAAAAATATTTGCTTGGGATTATTCATATATTCTCAGGATTGAATCATCATTCATAATGCATAACATATTATCGTACAAAGATGCAAAACTAGTAAAATAAAAAATTCAAAAAATGAATCCTAAAATGGTGTTATTTTTAAAAGATGAAATTCAAAATCTCTTAGATGATTGATTTATAAAAGGCATTACACATTTTAAATAAGTGTCCAACATTGTCCTTGTTACAAAACCCAATGGTGAAATTCATTGTTTCACTAATTACAATGATTTAAACAAGGCTTGTCCTAAAGATGATTTTCCATTACCTAATATCAACATGATTATATATTCTACTACTAGATATGAGACATTTTAGTTTATGGATGGATTCATGTGATATAACCAAACCAAAATTAATCTCATTTATCAATAAAAAACCACATTTAACACTCTTTGGAGTATATTTTTTTTATGCAATCATGCTTTTTAGATTTAAAAATGTAGAAGACACATATTAAAGGGACATGACTCATATATTTCATGATTTTATACACAAAATTATTGATGATTTTGTTTATTATTTAGTCACAAAATCCAAACATCACCAGGACCATTCTACTAATTTGCAAAAAATATTGGAGCACTTGCAAAAGTTTATTATTCAATTAAATCCAAAAATTGTGTCTTTAGGGTATTTTAGGGAAAGCTCCTAGGATACATTATTTATCAACAAGGCATTGAGGTTGCTTTAGAAAATGTAAAATACATTGTAGAAATGGCACTTCAACTAATATAAAACAATTGTGATGTTTGTAGGGCTGAACCTAGGCTATTTGACACTTCATTGTTTACTTGGCTAACACAACAATTACTTACATATATTTGATAAAAAATGACACAAAATTTGTATGGGATGATGTGTGTTAATAAAGTTTTGATAAAATCAAAGCATATTCATCAAACCCACCAGTACTTATGACTCCTATTCTAGATATAACACTAATTTACATATCTACCACCCATGAGGCCCTTGGGGCCTTCTTATCATAATTATATGATAATAATAAAGAGCATGCACTATATTATATCAATCACTAGATAGTCAATTATGAATGTAACTATACAAAAATGGAAAAATTATGTTTAGCCTTAGTTTTTTATACTAAAAAACCATGACAATATTTGCTAAATAATGAGGTTCATGTTATAATTAAAGAAGATCCATTAAGCTTCCTCATGAATAAAAATCTCCTAAATGGAAATATCACAAAATGGGTGATGGAGATTATAGAGTTTGATCTCAAATTTTTAGCCCAAAAGTCAATAAAAGGTCAAATCATACCTGACCAATTGGTTGTGGCTCCCTTGCTAGATTCTTTTCTACTCACTAAATATTTTTGTGATGAGTTAAAAGCATATAATATATCTTAAAAACTATGGACAATGTTTTTCTATGGATGAAAATGTAGAACATAGGCAGATGTTGGAATTGTATTTTATACCCCTAAGGTTGAATACATGCCTTCATTTGACAGATGAGCCTTTTATTGCACCAAAAATATAGTTAAATATGAGGCCTTGATCATTAGATTATCCATAGTACAAAATATTCATATAAGAAACATCCAAATTTTGGTGATTCCTAATTGGTTGTTAATGAAGTTACCAATCATTACAAAACCAAAGAACATATTCAGCCATATAAAGAAATGGTAGATAAATTCATAAATACATTTGATACATTTTTTATTGATAGTATTCCATGTAAAGATAATAACCATATAGATGCCATGACAAGTTTAACATATTTGATGGTTTTTGATAGTAATGATGATCATATAGACTTTACCATATGATAATTATGAGACCCTTCCATTTCTTTTGTTGATAAAATGAATACCTTGGTCATTCTTGATTTTACTCATAGTACTGTAAACACAAAATGGTATAGTGATATTTATAATGTTCTCTATCGAGCCTATATATCAGACCATTCATAAAATGATAAAATAAAATTACAATGTGAAGCACTTCATTATGTTATTATTTTAAATGATTTATTCAAATGAAGATTTGATGGATAATTACTTTGATTCTTAAACAAAAATGAGGCCCGCATTACACTCTTAGAAATGCATGACAAGGAGTGTGGTGGGTATTTAAATGGGTGTGCCATGTCTCAAAAAATATTATGCCAAGGCTATTATTTTCCTACCATGAAACAAGAATGTATCGAACATGAAAAATTATGCTTATAATGCCAAAAATATAGTAATTTTAATCATGCACCATCACATGAGTTACAAATAATTATTTTAGCATGGCCTTTTTACTTATGGGGTTTTGACTTAATTATAAAGGTAAACCCAATATCCACTAATAGACACAAATTCGTCATCACAACTAAAAAATATTTTACGAATGGGTGGAAGCAATTCCACTTAAGTTTACCATAGGGGATGACATATGTAGTTTTTTGATGACCAATAGTATTTCCTATTTTGGCATACCTTCAGCTATTATTTTTAATAATGAATCATCATTTAAAAATAAGTTGGTAAAATACATTTATAGTAAATAAAAAATTAATCATACCTTTTATAAACTTCATTACCCATAGAGCAATGGCTAGGATGAAGAAACCGATAAGACAATTATAAAAATACTTGGAAAAATAGTTTAATGATACAATACTAATTAGTTCTAGTAGACGGCATATTCTTTATGGGCATACCAAACTAGTGTCCACATACCTACTTATGATACACATTACTCTTTGGTATAAAATATAGAGGTAATTTTATAGATTGAACTTGAGATACCATATTTTTATGTTTTTTAAATACATTTTCAAAGATAATTAATAATGTGAAAAGAGATAATATCAGTCATAGCAGTTGAGTTCCAAACACACATAAGCTACTGAACACTTACGTGTCTATTAGGATAATATAAAATGAACATATAAAAAAAGGTTAGACCATGTGATTTTGATGAAGGTGACCTATTACTAAAAGAAAATCAAAATAATACCAATGTATAAAAAGAAAAGAAAGGAAAATTCAAACCAAATTGATTACGATGATTCAAATTTATAAAAAAGTTAGGAAAATGTGTATACCACCTTGACAAAATTGAAGGAAAAACTTTTAAAATTTAAATTAACATTATGAACTTACATAAATATATTAAATTAGGACTCTTAAATATTCCAAAATAGCAAAAAAAAAAAAAAAAACATTCAAAAATCCAAAAACACTATCAACATCTACATACTCTATGGGCTCCTTGGAATCTACGTGTTAGTTCCATGTTAATAGATGGAATATCAATTAATTATACATAAAAATGTGTGCCATGATTTTATGTGAATGTGATACATACCTATGGATATTGGGGGCATCTACATCTATGATCATGATAGTTCCAGGTTATATAATTCTATGGCCATTTTACATTATCATGTTTTGAACTCATATATATACTTACACATGCATTTATCCATGATTATATATTATGAATGGTACTTAATATGTTATGCACTTGATATTTTTTGATAACACATTTGATCCATGGGTTATAATGAAATGTTTATTCTAGTTACTTTTGCTTTCCTTTATGCACTTCCTTGAGTGTCTTGCCTTGCTATTGCCTTTTTTATTTGAGCATTTGAATATGCTCCTTTATTTGTAGCCCTTGTGCCTATGTGTGATTTATTTAACATTTGAATATTTCATTATTTTTTGTATGGACATTTTAATATGTAATTATCTATTTTATGGATGTTTGAATAATTCATGTCCATTTGATTGTGCAACATCTGAACATGACCCTTTTTTACAGTCTCCTAAGACCATTTTATGATGACTTAATTTTGAGTGCTCTTTTTTGTGTACTTGATTTACTTGTTAAACTTGTACTATATATATATATATATATGTTTCCATGATATTTATAATGAATTTTAGGCCTTCATGTGATCACATTATTCTATGTGCTTCAGTGAAACATTTACCTAGACATGTTCTTCTATATGCTCATGGTTTCATTCATACATTATATAGTTGTCTGATCCTTTTGAGGTGAGGTAACTAAAAGTTTCTATTATTCTCTAAACTTAAAGGGGGCACATATCAATGGGTACATGTTCTAAAAATTTGGTACAATTCTTAGATTTAGTTGGGGCATGTCATATAGGCATGGCTTCCAACTATTCATAGTTTTAGATTCAATGGAACATGCTTTGGAATCTTGTTCTCCAAACTTATTAAGTATTTGGAATTTATACCAATTTTCAACTTCAATAGGGGTATGCCATATAGGCATGACTTCCACACATTAATATTTTTCATATTTAGTTTGGGTATGCTTTTGAATTATGTTCTCCATGTTTATTTAGTCTGCAACACACCCAAATTTAGTGGGGGCATGTTTGGAAACATGTCATCTACATTGGAACTTATTTTAGTTTTTCATATTTATCCATATATAGTTAAGGCATTCTTTGAAAACATGTTCTCCACACTTACATAATTTTATAATTGACCAAAGCACACATTTATATAATTTAGATTCATAGTTGTGGCATAATTTTATACATTGGTACCATTATTAAACACAATTTTAACATGAGATATAACTAAGGTGCATATTCTATGTAATGTGTGCATAATATTATAAAATCAAAATCAATTTTATATTTCAAAAAACTCCTAAGGAATTTCATCACCCACCAAGATGGATTTTTATGGACTATATTAAGCCAATTTATTGCAAAAGTTGGTTTGCTTTTGGTATGATTAAGGTGATCAAATCACTCAATCTTTCTAAGTTTTTAGGTTGGAATTTATTGTATCATCCAACCTTTCCAATTTGATAGTATGAGTTGAATTTATTCACTCATTCTCACTAACTTATATGTATGATTGGGTTTCATGATTGAGCTAATCTCAACAACCGGCTAACAACTCACCTTTTCTCCAAATTTGAGTGCATGCACCTTCCAATATCTCTCTCTATCTCCTTAGATATATGCACTATATAGATTTATATATATGTCCTAATTTTAGTTTCAAAGCCTTAAAATGATATTGTTTTAATTGTTTAGGAATTAGACATGTAAATCATAGGTTATTAAAGGGGCTGGGTACAAAGGGTAAATTTATACAAATATTGTAAATAAATATATCAAACTAATTTACTCAAAATGTATGCACAAAGATAAAATTGACTTATCTGGAGTTAAATAGGAATTTTTAGATGTCTGGAACAAGTTTGGATATCAATAAAGAGTCATTCATTCTAAAATTAGGGTTGAAAACTACCTTTAGATAATAGCATGGTTAGGAGGAAAATAACACACCACACTAGTGTCCAAGGTATTTCACTCATGTCCTTCTATGGAAAATATACTCGAGACTTCCAAGTATGCCACTGGAGGGTTTTAGAGACCTATAGGTGAGTTTTGATTATTCATATGTATCACTATTTTTTTGAATATTTTCCAAAACCTAATGAACACCTATACACATGAAACAACAATAAGATCAAATACAAAAATAAGAAAAAAATCAGGTTGTGGGATATTATGATTGTGAAATACAGAACCCCTATTATACTAGACACTACCTACATTAACCCCAATGATAGGTGTCTCAGATCTCTTGTATTTATCCCTTAGGGAAATTTCATAATCAATGTGAATGGTATGCTAAAATGAATTTCACTTAAGCCCTTCTTTAATCAAGCATGTATATCTATGTGTGATTTTTGAGTAATATGTAATGTGTTGAGCTATAATATTGATTAATTTTATGTAATTATATGTGAAAATAGTTAGTGCTAGATGTAAAATGCCTTGTGAGGCTTTTTATATAGAAGGGATTTTGATTTGAGTGTAAGACCCTTGTTTATTGGTTGAAAAGATTCATAATAAAGATAAAATCATAAGAGAAGGCTCAAGGAAGGGTTAGGACCCAAAACACACTAAAAGAGTGACTATTGGAAACTAGTGTTAAATTGAACACTAGAACACTATGCTAGTGTCTAGGACTATGCTAGTGTCTTGAGAACATAAAAATGGGTGAAGAATGTGGAAAATAGGGTAGGGAGCCTCTATGACTGGTATGGGATGACATAGGACCACTATGGGTGCACTAAATATGGAAAATAAATCATAAGAAAGATCAAAAGACTCAAAATGACCATGAAAACAAGACTCACATTCATCATTAAGATCTTCTTGTGAAAGAGAAAAAAATACATACTACTTGTGGTTGTTTGACCAAATTAGGGTGTGTACATTCCCCACTTTAATTCTAGTAATGTAATGAAATGGAATTACTAGAGTAAAATGGAAAATAAAATGCATACCTATATTCACCTACATGATCAATCTATGTGGACAATAGATGTGCTCTAGACCTAGCCCACTTATTGGCCAAGGAAGTGGACAAGAGCTAGAATGTTATTTATGAAGAAGTAATACTCAATGTGGATGCCCCTATATTGAATCTAAATGATGAAATGAATTATGAGGAATAAAACCATGTTTTTTCCCCACCTTGATATGTGAACTAAGTCATGAAAAGTATTTTAAAGTGTGGAGAAATAATCCTTGCTTTCCCCCACTCTGGTATGGGAATTCAATCTAAGAAGTGATCTATAAATGTGGAGAAACAAGCTCTACATACTCCCACTCTGATATGTGAAATGAATCTTAGAAGTAATATATTTAGAGGTTGAGACTATTGCTTAACATTCATAAATATGGATTTGGTGATAATCTATGGATCAACTAATATAGTCAACTATATGACCCAACCTGGTGCAATCTTGGGGACATCTTGGTGACAAATTGAGTATAATTTGATAAGATGCATGCAGAGAATGGTAAAATGTGCCATTCCATATGTATAAGTTGGTGGAATCTTGTGAGATCAAGGACATGTTCTCTACATCATGCCCCAAAACCTAATATTTGAGTATTGTAATTGTGTTCCCTATGTATAAAACTATATCCATATAGGGATGGTGTACCATGTACATGCCCCCATAGTCATAATCTAAGTCTAGAACTATGTTGAAACCTTGTGTAAACTTTGAGAATGTAAACTAATATCTAACAAGATCATGAAACCCTATAAATCTAAGTTAATCCGTATGTTTGAACATCTAAGCAAATCTATGTATCTGAATATTTGAGTCAATTTGAACTAATCTGAACCAATCTGAGTCAAGATTTATATTTGAACCAATCTATGTATCTAAACTAATCTATGTATATGAGTCATTGTATATCTAGGTATATAAATCATTATATATCTAGGTGTTTGAATTATTATATATATGGGTATTTGAATTAGGAAATTTGGGTGTCTAAGTTGGACAATCTAGGTGTCTAAATTGGTGTGAATAGTGTATGTATGTTCCCATTTTGGTGAGAGAGGCAAGACTATGGTAAGAGTGTTGAACCAAAAGTGATGTTAGTAAGCATGTTAACGATAGTTAAAATTTCTAATATGATCATAGTATTGATTATTTTATACTTTTTTAACATAATTATTTTTGGAAATTGGGGCCAATACAGGCTTGTGGTCTATAGTGAGTTTGTTAAGGAAGTATAAGTTTTATCACTTTATGGATTCAATTTTATTAGAATAGTAGTGTAGATAGAATGGTGTGAGGGATATCATGATCAAGTCCTACCCACAAGAAATGGATCAAAAATCATATCTATAGTTTTCAAGATATTGCATTTGGAATAGTTTGGTATTAGTTGGAAAAGTTTTCACATAATGTCAACCTTAGGTAGGTGGTAATTTTAAAACATGGCTTAAATAGGTTATTTGATTGATTTAAAAATCATTTAAATAAATTAACTTGATATAAATATTTTCTCTAAGTTTAGAAACATGTTGAGGAGATGAGGAATGAACATGACACACTACGAGGAGGTGGAGGTACTCACCTAGGCTAGGGATGAGGTGAACCTAGTAAGGAACCTATCATTTTCCCTATTTTTGAGATATTTATTACATTTTTCATCATTTGTAGTGAAAATTTGATAGTTTAGGGACCTATTTAAGAGGACAGTGCTAGTGTCCCTAGGACTATGCTAGTGTCCTAAGCTACCATGTTATTATCTTAGGTCCAATACTAATATCTTGGGTACATCACTAGTGTCCACTAGAGACAATTTTGATTTTATTTTGTGTTTAATGATTTATATTACATGTTTATTTGTAATTCAAAGATGTTAATTCTAGATTTGGGTATGTTTTATAGGCAAATGCACATATGAGGGAGTTATGAAGTGGCCAAATGGTAGAGTGCTTATGTGGACTACCCTTAACAGATGATGAGAGGGAATTGATCAGTAAATCTAGTTTGGGTTATGTGACATAAATTATTTTGATGCCTTGGGACTGCCATATGATGATGACATTGTATGAGAATTGGAACATTAATACTTGTACATTTTGGGTGCCCACTAGGGATATCACTTTGACATTGGAGGACATACATAAGATACTAAGATTTCCCATTATTAATTGATGGGCAATTTTACTTGAGGCTATTAGAGATAGAGCTATAGAGTGATCCATGAGGTAATTTATGACTATACCCATGAGGACCCATTGGCCAAGGAGATTTAATTATGTGTTATTGTCTTTTATTATTATGGCTAATATTTCATGGCTATAAATTTTTTTGGCTATGCTACAAGCTTCCTTTATTATTGTGGCTAGGAGTGGGGTATATATATCATATAAGATGAATGGTATAGTTCATGATATAGAGGATCACAAGACCATATAATCCTGGGGTTGTACTATGTTAGCCCATTTGTATTTTTTTACTTAGGATTTATGCATGGGTGGCATTGGGTCTTCTACATTATTGCATTATTGGGATTATGAGAATATTATAGTGGTTAGAATAAAGGGGTTTCCACATATGGATTGGGCCCACCCACAAATGTTTATAGAGATATGGACTAGTAAAGTTTGCATGCAATCAAGGATTAAAATGCACTATCGATAGGTGTTGGATAAATTGATAGCTAAAGAAATTATTTGGATATCCTACAAGGGATTTTAGGGGTGGATTGAGGATGGAGTTTAGATGAGATGGGTTTGAGTGAGTTATTGGTTTCATGATCTTTAGGTTAATGTATTTGATATATTTTAGTATGAATGGGTGACACAATAGTTTGGTGTTATCCAAAATGTGCCACCTACACCATGGGTGTGGTTAAAAAGGTCTCAAGTGATAGTGAGTCCAAGTAGTAGGCTGAGACCCACAACTATTAATTTAGTTATAATTCTTGTGATATAATGAGATCTAGTGTTGTATATACCTGATGTAGATGATGTATGAGTGACCTATGCCTATATAGTATGGTTAAGGAAACATATATAAATAAAACCATTTATAAGAGATGGGGCTATCATGTAGGATGTATTAGATTTAGTTCCCATTAAGGAAACTGAGGTTATGTTGTCATTATGGATTTGTATGTTTTATTTAGTATAGTTTTTGAATTATCAATGAAATATCTAATGTACTATGTTGGTATGTGTAGGTCTAGAATACATTGAGTACTATGAGACCATTATTGGGGATAAAATATGAGAGATGACATGACATATCCTTGATGATTTCGTAGATGATTGGATAGTGGAGAGGGCCATAAGAGTTTTAGGCATTCATGCACATCTATTAATCGAGCCACCAATGCCACTATGTCATATGGATGAGTATCTATTAATTATTTCATTGAAAGACATTCTATTATTTAATCATTTTATCTGGTTTGATATGCACATAACACTATAAAAACATAATCATAAAAATTAGTTCATCAAATATAACCATTGCCACTATGTTTTATAGATGAGTATCTATTGATAGAGATGAGGCATGTGCTAAGATGCAAATGTAAGCTATGCCCCCACCTAATGTTCTAGGTGGGGTAGGTGGTAAGATTTTGGATGACTAAATCCATCTACAATAAGAGCATGTAGAGTTGATGGTCGAGGTGGTAGTACTACAAGATAGAGAGAGGAAACACATGTATCAATTGATATCTAAAGGGGATGTGAGGGCATATAGCTCCATTTTTGATGTATCTAAGAGTCAGAGTGAGAAGGGTGGTTTTGGTGACCAAAATCTAATTATTAAGTGATTATTATTATTATTGTATTAAAACTTGTTTAAAATAATATACACATGGAATTTTTGTTACATGGGTATTGTGTTATCTATAATTTTAATATATGACATTATTTACTTGATTAAGTTTTTGGGTTATATTTATTGCTTATGTTTTGATATAGAGATGTATTTGTTTAGTTAGGGAATTATAATTGATTTCTTCAATTTATATGGATGCTAGAGTAGATATGTATATTAGATTAGGAATGTTAGTTGCTTGTTGTTAGTTGTTATATAAGTGTCATGGTATATCTGAGTGTGGATCATGTAACTATGAAATAAACTTTCTAAATATAGATGTCATGGTAAACAAGTAACCATATTGTTCATGTTGTGTAGGTATACAAGTAGACTCTAGAACTAATACTGCTTGTGGTGCACTACTGGTAGTTAGATGTGTAGAATCTACATTAAATAAATTAATCAACTTCTATATTGAAATTATGCTCTAATCTCTATGATTGTTGAAAAATATCTTAATTGGTGGTTAAATGGAAAATGTGCTCTGATCTCTATGATTATTACCAAATATATTAATTGGTGGTCAATCTAAATTGTGATATTATCTATGTTATTGTTTCTAACTATTTTAATCAATGGTCAAACTAAAAATGTGATTTGATCTCTATGATTATTTCCAAATACCTTAATTAGTGTCAAACTAAAACTATGCTTTGATATCTATGATTGTTGACAAATATTTTAATTAGTAGTTGAATTGAAATTGTGATCCAATCTCTATGATTATTAACAAATATCTTAATCAATGGTAAAACTAAAATTATGATCTAGTCTCTATGATTATTTTCAAATATCTTAATCAGTGGTCAAACTAAAACTAGTGGTGGGGTTGGTTTCCATTTTTTTACCATGCTGTTATAAATAGGTTGATCTATGTGAACTAGTTTCCATATCTATTGAATCTGTGGTGTATGGAATATTTCATAAGTAGGTGTCCTAGAAACCACATGGCTCATACAATGAGTAACCAATGGTTCCTTAAAGGAACATCTTAGGATAACTCACTTGTAGAAGAGTGTTATCTAGGAGAGTGTGGATAAAGAGATCTTGATGCCCCCTATGTGAATGCTATAATGCCTTTTTATGAAAAATGTGCTTGATTATTTGATTAGGAGGAAATGTGATCATTCCTATGTTTAGTAATGTAAATAATATATCATGAGGCCTCTCTATCTGAAAACTATATGGCCCCACTATGGGTGCCCTGTACTCTATCCATTGTGGGAGATGTTGTGTAAAGTGAATTTTGGCCTTTATTGAGTATCTTTATTGGTTATTTTTGTTTCAAATTTTAATTAATAATAGGTGGATTAGGTTATTGTCACATTTTAGATAATTTTGGCTATTAGAGATCTAAATCAAAATTTATCTCTAATTTTTCTCAACTAGTCCCAAATTCTTCTCTAATTCCATAATTATGTTACATAGACACCAAAATGATTTGCATTTATCATATAGTAATTTATATTTAATATGGAAGATGATACCTCTAAAAAATATGTATTTCACCTCTAAGTATATTGACAATAGATCAACTATTTCATACATAATTTGAATTATATATTATAATCATTCATTATGTATAACTTACCCTAGTGTAGTGAAGGTAACCTCTCATACGTGACTCAAGGTCCATTATTTTATATGTAGTGCATGAGAAATACTTCTTATAACTCATCGTATGTATGTAGTGAACCATTAGGGAGTGAATGATGAAACCAATTTAATGCCTCACATTCTAGAGTCTACATAAATTATTGTAGGAGAATCAAACTACTAGTCAAATGTGCCATAGCTTTCCTATAAGCTTTAAGGTAAAAGTATGGGTCTCCATGTCCATTTAACTTTGGTAATATTGGTATTTGAAACTACTTTGGTAATGTTTTTTTTAATATTCTACATGGGATATTATTGTCATGAATAACATTATCATCAAGCCAAGAGTAGTATTCTTTAATTTCTAGTGTGAGTCAGTATACTTATTTTAAATCACCCATGACATGTATCAAAGAGATTAACTCTTGTGAAGGTATATTAACATAATAAAGAGGTTAATTTAATTCTTAAACCTTGTTATTAATTTTATCCATTGGTACACTACATTGAGGATCATTTTTAAAGAGAGTTGGTTTGCTCTCCGTAACCTTTGGAGGGGTGATAGCTTGGACCTGGTGAGAGGGAAATGGGTTATCAACCTCATGGAGGTTAATATGATAAAAAGGTTCTATTTTATTAAAGGGTGTTGAGGGAGATTCATTGGTATATCTTATTTTGTTAATCTATAAAGATGTATCACATGATAATGGACTAGAAGATACATTATTATCATACATAGATAAACTATGTAAATTATGAACACAAGTATAAGCTCATGTGTGTTTATTTGAATGCATATTATAATTTTAAATAGCATTTGATAAGCAATAAATTTGAATATGAAATATGGGTGAAGTAGGGAGAGAACTAGAAGGACTAGACTCAATGTCTTCTTCACCAAAATCATAGTAATCATCATTATTAAGGTTCATCAAAATAAGAGTTTAATTCACTTGTAGAGGTAAGAGTAGAAGAATTATCATTCACAAGCTCACTAAGAAAGAGAGAGTAGAATAATATTTTAACTATTTATTATTATGTAGTATATCATCATGTGTAGGTGTAATTCAATGCATGTCTTCACTAGCTATGAGTGGAATGCATGTATGATCATTATTTTCAATCTTGGAGTCAAGGGTAGAAGAAGTATCAATCATGTTTTTATTTGGTACATTATGACAGTTAGGAGAAGAGTTAAATATATTTTAATTATCAACATTTTGCAAAGAGTCATTGTGTTGAGCTTGGAATACAAAAGAAAGTGATAAAATAATCTCATCCACTTGAGTTTGTGCATTGGTAAAAGGTGTAATATCATTAGTACATGCTTTTTCAAATGGAATTGAGAAGGGTAAAGAATAAGCATTGATATTTCATATATTGTTTGAATCATGCAAAAGTATATTTTGTTTATTACACTTATATTATTTTAATTTGAATAAGGAGGTATCAAAAATGGTTGAAAAGTTAGGATAACATTGTAAAAAAACACTACCAACAAGAGGTTATTTTGGCATTATATTTTTAGTTTATTTTGAGAAGTAGGAGAAGAGAGAGAGGAAAGAGAAGAAGATGCATATAATTTGCACTCATCAAAACTTTCATTTTCATGGTCATAGTAATTATCATATCCACCATTAAAATAATAATAATAATAATAATAATAATAATAATAATAATAATAATAATAATAATAATAATAATAATAATAATAATTTTTATAAAAGAAATAATTATCATGTGCTAATATGCAATCTTGAAAATTTGTCTATTCATTATTATAATTATAAACAGGTTATAAATTCATCAACTAGGTGAGGGGAAAAGGTTTCTTGGATGTTTTTTTAAACTTGCCAAAAAAAAAAGAATGTAAACAATGAACAAAAAGCACATAGTAGGTAGAATATAACCTAACATAGGTATATTTGAAAATATGAAAAATATTTAGCCCAATGTGTGGAAAAATCAGAATTTTATTTGAAACCCTAAGGGTTATTATTTGGATGCATAGGGACTTAGTATGTGGATCT
Source organism: Torreya grandis (assembly GCA_037957365.1). Classification (NCBI taxonomy): domain Eukaryota; kingdom Viridiplantae; phylum Streptophyta; class Pinopsida; order Cupressales; family Taxaceae; genus Torreya; species Torreya grandis. The sequence goes on along the minus strand of JARHVA010003989.1, from coordinate 126,322 downwards.
AGAGTTTTTGAGGGTTTTTTAGACAAAATTTAAAGTTTATTAAATTAATGAAACCTTATTATAGAAATGATTTGGATAAGTTATGTTGTGCAAAAATTAGTTAAAAATTAGAATTTTATAAACCTTAATTTATTACATAAAAATGGAAAAAATATACCCTAGGATGGAACTAGGATTTTAAGCAATATTCAAAGAAATTAAGGTTTACCAAATGTTTTAAATATTTATGACTTAGACATGTAAGTCCTAGGTTGTTAAGGGGGATATGTACAAAGGGTAAATTTAGAAAAATATTACAAATAGATATATTGAACTAATTTACCCAAGATGTATGCACAATGAGAAAATTGACCTATCTAGAGTAAAATAGGTGTTGTTGGATGTGAGGAAGGATAGAAAAATCTTGGAGATCAGTAAAGAGTCCATTCTAGAATTGGGGTTGAAAACTAACTTCAAATAATATCATAGTTAGGAGGATAGTAATGCACTATGCTAGTGTCTAAGGAACCATGCTAGTGTATTTCTATGAAAAATATACCTAAGACTTCTAAGGATGCTATGGGAGGGTTTTAGAGACCTATAGGTGAGTTTTGAGCTTCTAATCTTTCATTTGTATTAAAATTTTATTGATTTTTTTTGAAAACCTAATGAAAACATGTACACATGAAACAATAATAAGATCAAATGCAAAAGGAAGAGAAAAATTAGGTTTTGGGATGTTATAATTATGTGATACAAAACCCCTACTATCTTAGCTACTGCCTACATTAAAGCCAATGATAGTGGCCTCAAATCACATTTAGTTCTCCCTTAAGGAACATGGATAATCAACATACATGGTATGCTAGAATGACTTTTTCTTAGGCCCTTATTTGATCAATCATGTAGATCAAGGTGTGATTATTTAGTAATATGTAGTGTGTTGAGCTATATTATTGACTAATTTTATGTAATTATGTACCAAAATTATAAGTTTTAGATGTAAAATACCTTGTGAGACTCTTTATATATAAGGAACTTTGATGTTAATGTAATACCCTTATTCACTATCCAACAAGATTCAAAGTAAACATAAAATCATAAGAGAAGGCTTAAAGAAGGGTTAGCACCCAAAACACTTTGAAAAAGTGACTATTGGCCACTAGCACTAAACTAGACACTAGTGCATTGCACTAGTGTCTAGGAGCACACTAATGTCTTGGGAACATAAAAATAGGTGAATATTGTGAAAAATAGGCTGGGGGGCCCTGTGATTGGCATGGGATGACATAAGACCATTGGGGGTGTATAAAAAATGGAAAATAAGTCATAATAAAGATCAAAAGACCCAAAATGACCATGTGAACAAGATTTACATTCATCACTAAGAACTTCCTATGAAATCATAATAAAATACATAGTAATTGTGGTTACTTGATGAGATTAGAGTGTGTATAGATACATATTTCAAATCAAATTGCCAATAGGTAAGATAATTACATCGATACATATGTATACTCCTAAACTTTGCTATTTTAATTTTGATATTTTCAATACTTTAAATTTTAGATTATATACTGTAACATGCTCTTGGTTATAGGCCAATCACCCAAAAAATAACTCAAGCTGGATTAACACAAAGGAAAAGGGTATTCTACACACCCATGTATGAATTTCTTCGCTTTTAAACCAATGATTCCATTACTAGTTTTTAGGGGAAATGTAGAAAATATTTATGGATATATAATACCTCAATCTTTTAGACTTAGTAAACTCAAACCTTGGTTGTTATTATTAGTTATGAAACTTTCCTACTTTTAAAATTCTTGCATCTAATCTATCTTATACCCCTTGGTATATCTCTTGGTCTGAACAATCTTATGTTGATGACCCATCCCTATTATCTTGCCTAGAATTCTCGAAACTTTCTTATCTTACACCTCTACAAGTTCTGACTTTATACCTAGTTTCCTATTCTTTGGACACTAGGATCCTAAATAAATACTTGCATTAATACAAGTGTCCTATAATGTAAGTGTCTAGTGCCCTAAATTCATCTAATTTTTAAATTAAACATATCCTAATGGTTGGCCTAAGTGATTTAATGGGAGTCATTTCTCCAAAAGGATTAATATAAATACAAGATAAACCCTCATTCATTGCTCACCAAACATTTGATTAGAAATACCTAAGGTAACTTATCAAGGTATTTAATCAAGCACTCAATAAATTAAAGTTTACCTATTTCCTCCTATTTCCATATCAATCATAGGGACAACATATACATAGATCTAAAATACTGAAGGAGTAGCCCAAGAGCTATGTTTTCTAAGTTACAAGTTAGGTCATTGTTGTCCCTAATTTCCACATATTGCATAATTCACACACAAGCCAACATGTAAGGGATAACTACATCAATCTAAGGCCATTTTCATAGTTTTGGATATTTATAAAGTTCTCATTGATAGAAGGGTCTTTGGAGTCTACTCAACATCATGTGCCCACTAGCCCATTTTACCCTAAGGTCACTATGAAGATGAATAACTAGGATTTTGTAAATTCATGAGGAGTGACATGTTAGGACCTAGATATGAATACAATGGAGTGAAGGCAAAGAAAAACCCATAAGCATCCATATGGTCAAATCCTTTTCTAGTAGTTATTTCATATGAGACACCTGCATTGGGTTTAAACATTAGCATCGACCTAACTATCCTAGGTTGATGCTAGTGGCCATAGCTCTAGAGGCACTCAAATAAGAATTTGGCAACTATTTTAGAATTCTCTTCCAATCTATTTATTGCCTGTTCCAAATCTAGAATTGTGTCAACATCATAACCAACTAAGTACATTACTTAGTCATTTTCATATCTAACATAGTTATACTTACTATTTTTATCTTATCTCAATTTAATGAATTCAAGATACATTATATATGAGTTTAGCATCTAATTATCCTACTATAGAGATAGTTTATCACCCTTTTACCTTAGTCTATATCTATCCCCTTTAACCCTAGATAAACTTAATTTAGAAATTTAGAGTTTAACATCAACTTATTGTTGATCAAGTTATGTGGACTCCTTGAGTTAATTAACACTATCAACTTATTCTTCTTGACGAATCCCACATCCTCAAGGGTTTAAGGTGTGATAATACCCTAAAGTGTATGACAAGAGATAGTAGGGTATGGATATATAGATTCTTCATCTATCTCTTCCTTTCCCTCACATGAGGCCACATCAAATTTTTCATCTTCATTGGATTCTTCAATGTATAAAAACATTATTAACACATTTATGCCCTTTTCTCCACTTGTTATCACAATCAAAACATAACCCTTTTTCATGCTCCTCTTCAATTTGATGAGGGGTAAATATGATAGGTTGAGGAAATAGTGGTGTTTGGGAATTGCATTTTTATCCAATAGTGAAGCCCTTTATTTAACCAAGTCTATTTCCTCTACCTTGTGTGCTAATGTGGTGGATTCAACTATTGAACTTGGACTAAACATACAAATATCAAGCTAGATGTTATCCTTGAGCCCATCTAATATTAGGTCATTCATGTTTTACTCATTGATGTCATCCAAACATAATAAGAGATTATATAATTATTGAATATAATCTTGTCACAATATTACTAATTGATTAAAGTATTTTTTTGATATTTTATTTTGATAGTGAATTTTTATCTCATTAGTAAATATCAACTAGCTAGTAAGAAGAACCTTCTTTTTATTCTAAGTACACAACCATTGATACCATATGAATTTATCAAGTTACAAATACATATATTCCATGACCACATTTTATACACATGGTTATTGATGTGGATCAAATAAATTTTCCATTTGATTTATCCAAGTGAGTGAGTCCTTACCATCAAATTTACACACTTCTATTTTTGGTATCATGTGCTTTAAATTAGTATTTGAGTTTTGATTATTCTATTTAAGAGAATAATAATAGAGTGGTTGAAGATTATTTGGTTGAAGATTAGCTGAAATAATGGTCAATTTACCACTAATAGTTTCCAACTAAGTCTTCATGTAATTGATGTCCCATTTTACTTTAGTGAGGTCCCTTTTTATTGTGTTAAGATCATCTTTCTTTACCATGATTTTCATATCTAACTAAATTTGATGAACCAAATTAGAAACTAAAGGATCCAAAGTTTTGGATTACATGTCATCCTTTTGAGGCATTTTTGGATTGTCTTTCCCTTTCCCATGACCAAAATATTTAGGGGTTAAAAAAAAGTGTACCAACATATTATATTGATGTGATTGTCTCATCGAGATAAATCCAAAGACTGATAAATTTCATAAGGGTGAAAACATTTATAGAATTCTTTTAAAAAAGACTTCAAATAATACTTTGGTGATGAAAAAAATTAAATTCTTTGTGAATCACAAGTTATGTTTTTCAATCCCTCAATTCTCAAAATAAAAACTACATTAGATCCAAAAAAACATGACATAAAAACTTACCCAAACCAATGATCTAATAAAACTTACAAAAATGGAATAATATATCATATAAATATGATTATAATAAGCATATCCATAACAATAATGAATGAAAGATTATAATACTTGATATGTATGACTAAGCCACTTTGAGGGTGAAACCTTCACAAAAATGTAATAAGAATGAAAATCAGAATATGATGATAAAAATCTAACCACTACCACATATATACTCCATTTAAGACACTAATACAATATATGAATCACATAAAAATGTGATAAGGTATTATAAAAGGTTATATAAGCCACAAGTTAGCCACACATATCCCTAGACATGCTATTAGTTAAGGGTGAAACCTAACCTCATTCAAAAATTTATAGATATTTATGTATATGATATTTTAAGAAAGGCCAAAAAGAGAGATAATCATCTTGAGGTCTTGCATGTCATTTCCCACCTTATTGACTATATTTTCATGCTTATTATCGAGAAATTTGTTTTATATGTCATTGGAAAAAAGTTTTTAGGGTACATCATTTCCAAATGTGGTATTGATATATATCCTAAAAAAATACATATTATTTATATATCTCCCCCTAAATTTGAATTATGGATAAGATCATTCCTAGGAAAGCTATGGGTAATTTGAAGATGTATTGTTGACCTCACGTACAAAGTTCATCCTATAAAAAACTTGCCTAAAAAGGAGAGCCATCTCATATATACCCAAGATTGTTAAAACACATTTGAATTTGTGAAACACTTTATTATATCCCAAAAAACTATTATGCTACCCAAGTATTATTAATCCCTTATCCTTTAAATAATAATAATTGAAGTGTCCCTTTCTTGCATGTTATCTGAAGAGGAAGATGATGACATAAATTATATATGTATATATATATATATATGTATGTATATATATATATATATATGTATGTATGTATGTATGTATGTATATATATAAAATTCATTATCCAAGTCCATCTTGATTATGAAATGGGGTATACTAAACTAGATGAGGAATTACTTACCATAATGCTAAAAAATTATTGAGGCATTATATGCTCAATCAAGAAATAAAGGTCATCTTAAAATACTAGGCCCTTCATACCTTCCTAACTCAATCAATTCTCTCAAAAAATAATGGATATTTTATCACATTATTGAGTGATTTTGGGTTAGCTTATGTTAACTAGAATTATGATAAAATAAAAAGTATTACTAATTGCTTGGATGATTACCCTTTGGATATCAATGAGTTTTTTGACACCAAATTTATTGATGAGATTATTTGTTATATTGATAAACCCATAGTCAATTCCTCCATGTGATATGTAGACATAATAAATTAATTGGCTATACATCCCGACCCTAAGGGAGCCAATTCTTGGAAGATGTGATGCCTTCAAATTATCATAGCCAAGTATGTTTATTTCATCATTTCCATATATCAAAGATATTTTAATGGCATACTTATTAGATGTGAAGATCATGAAGAGTTTGATAAAGTCTCATTTTAATGTCATATTAGAATTGTGGTGGTCACTTTGGAGGTCACACAATTCTTAAAATATCCATATAATGGGTTATTTTTAACCTAGGCTTGAGCATGACACTATGGATTACACTAGGACATGTCAAAAAATCTAAGAATTATCCCAAAAAATCCATTTTAGTACTTGACCCTTCATCTTGTTATCACATCTAGGCCCTTCATCCCATTATCGCACCTTATCCCTTCTTTATTTGGGGAATAGATTTAATTAAAAAGCTATAAGCCACTTCTTTTTATTGACATCATTACATTATCATTGTCATTGTTTATTTTACCAAGTGTGTTGAGGCCATGTTATTAACACAATAATTGGATTCATCATTGTCAAATTCATTTTGAATTAAATAATTTTTATGTTTGGAATTCCATAAGTCATTATTTATGAAAACAACTCACCTTTCAAGAAATTTTAGGTATGTTAACTATACAAGAAATCATCTATATCTGACCATGGTGCCTCTTCTATTACCCTTAGGCTAATGTTCAAGTTGAGGAAACTAAAAAAATTTAAGTCCATCCTAACTAGGAATGTTAAAGATAAAAAGTGGGATTGAAACCTTCAACCATATCCTACTTTATGGACTTATAAAATGAGTATTCACACACTCATTGGTATGACATCCTATTCCTTTATATTTGGTGTAGAGGATATCCTAACCATAAAAGAATAAATTATGAACCTCAACATTTCCCTCTAGGGTCTCCTAGATAAATAAGAGTATCAAAACTAGCATCTTACTCAACTAGAGATCTTAAATGAAAATTGGCTTAAGTTCTCTCAAAATCATGAGGCTTATGCAACCCATAAATGTTTTCTAAATGATAATAAAATTCATGAATTCCCTATTCAAGTTAGAGACCTAGTGTTGATACTTGATAGTAGAATTGAAAATAAGAAAGGAAAATGTAAAAAATTTAGACCCAACTTATTAGGTCCATATATAGTAACAAAAGGTTTTAAAAGTGGGGCATTTTATTTATGCACTTTAGAGGGCAAAGAATTTAATGAATTTGTCAACTATTTACACTTAAAAATTTAATATGTATAATTCCATATGTTCCACACTGTCCTCATTGAATTGGTAGCCTTGTATTATCATTTGTGTTGATTATGCATTTCAATTATTTTTCATGGACAGTTAACTATCTAGGTATAATATCACTTAGAAAAAAATTCATTGTAGAAAATCATTTCATATTTTCATTATTACACTTTATCCCTTTGGAAAATTAAAAGGTGAGAGAGATATTTTTATTGGTGGAGTAAAATATGGGATAATTCCCTAAGTTACAATCAAAATTCTCACACATGTGAGGATAACTATCAATATTAAATGTGCATTAAATAAAATATTAGTAACAACACTACCTAAGGTGGACTTCACAAAAAGTATGAACATGACTCACACCAACATCCCCTCTAAATATTAGTTTAGGTTGTTATAAAAGAGAAAAAGTATCAAGATAATAAGTATATGTCCCATAAACTAGGCTTGATGAGGTACCCATGTACAATGATAGAGCAACGATAATAATGAATCAAGATATTACATATGACTACTGAATATGATGAAGCCTCCATAAGAAGAATAAAAATTAGCTTCCATGAATTAGCTATGTGAACAAGAGTAACTATAAATACATGATCCATTTGACTAAAATTCATAGGTAAAATACACCAATAATGTTAGATTAGAAACTATTCTAAATGTTGATGCCAATAAATAATTTTTGCGTAGACACAATGTTATAAATTTTGACACCACCAACAATGGCTAAAAAATGATGTTATAAATTTTTATACTAGTAAATACAGATCATAAATAATATTCTAAATTTTGATTCTAGCCTCTACATATGCATAGTATATAATAATGAACATAAGGTACATATCATATTCCTAAGAAGTATTAGAAATATAAAATACCCTCGATAATGCTAACTAGGGAGTGAAGACAAAACAATTCAATCTCTCTAGAATTTTTAATGTGGTAGGTGTGAAAAAAATATAATAAAAAACCCCAAGCGAGAGTGCCCAAAATACCACATGATGAACTCAAAAACTATGCATATCTCAAAAGATAGCCAAGATGAAAAAAATCACCTTCCTAGTAGACTCAAATCCAATCCATAGATAAATATAATTATTAATGAATTATCACAAGTTACCAAAAAGGTGAAATTTGGTCCTAATAACATTTATAATGAGATAAAATATATTTTGATTCCTATTGGACTCATTGGGTCTTTTTTACCCCAAAAAATTGTCTAAAATTACAAAAAATGTGATCTACGTGGATTGACACATGAGCTCATAGTCTTCGATCCAACTAAAACAAAAGTTAAAAACACACACACTATATTTAGCACACTAAATGTAATGAATGCATAATATGCACCAAAAAAATCATAAATGAAATATAGTATAAATACATTCGATGGAACTCCTCTAGATCTATATATTTAAACAAGAATCTAACCAACGAAATAAATAGATCTAAAACAATGTGAGATGGAGATTGTGGATCTATCTCTAATACCAAATTAAATTAACATATCTAAAATACCATATTAAAATATCTATTAAGGTCTAGAATCAAATATTTTAAATCTTAAAAATAAAATAACACAAATTCATGAAAGCTTAAAAATGAGATAACATAATATCATCCAAGTAACATAGCTACCTATTTTGATTAATATCATTAGCCTAATTCTTCCTAGTATAATAATATATCTCCTTGAATTCAACATAAGATGGGAATTACATAAAATTGATGTCAAAAGTGCCTTATTTCATGTAGACTTTTAGGGATAAATCTACATATCCTAATGTCCTTGGTTTATAATCAATGAGAACTCCAACATTATGTATAGATTAAAAAATTTCTTGTACATTTTAAAATAGTTTTCTTGAGCTTGGTATGAAAACATTGACATATTATTAATCAAATCTTACTTTACACATATTCAATCTAAACCCACATTATACACCAAGAAAGTAGATGGACAAATATTGGTTTTGGTCATCTATGTCAATGACTTAATAATTTTAAGAGTTCCACCAAGAAAATTCATGAATTTAAATCTCAAATAATGAATTAATTTGAGTTGAATAACTTGGGATTATTGTATTCTTTTCTTAGTCTTTAGATTTCATAATTTGAGAAAGGAATTTTTATTAATTAATACAAATATGCTTAATACATACTCAACTACTTTAACATGAAATATTACAAGTCTGCACTGACTCCTTATCAATTAGGAGTCAAGATTTCTACAAATTGTTTTTATTCTTTGGTTGATGGTATACTCTAAAATGAATTTGTGGGAAGTATTTTGTTCTTAACTCATACTTATCTTGATATTTTATTCACTATTAACTTAGTATCACACTATTGTTGGGACCCCATGAAATCCATTGATAAGTTGAAAAATACATTCTAAAGTATATTTGTGGCAATACTAACTATGAGATTATATAAAATACTCCATCTTCAATGAGATTTGAAGGATCAAAACACAGACATGGTCGTCAATCAATCTTTCATCTTTAACATTTAATTAATCAAGACATTACAATATATAGGAGTATATATCTAACTCCTCTAACTCCTCATACTAGATTTAGGTAGGTTATCCAAAAACCTTTACTCTTTGATTTCACACCTAAAAAAATATGAGAGTTGTTACACCAAATATTAATAAATATTACATATTTATATTATATTTATTTTATCATATTAGGACTAATTCCTAACATTCCCCCCTTAGTTATAACATGGGGTGAGAGATTCAAATTTAGGTTTCAATCGATAATGCATTTAATTACATTAAAATGGAGAGTTTGGAGATCATACAAGCTTTATTGAAGTTCATCTACCTTTGATAGGTTTATTTGTAACTTTTCAACACAAGACACATACTATTAAACTGATGTATAATTTAATAAAAAATGGTAAATAAAAAATTAAAAAGTAATTAAATATTACTTTTTTATTGATAGACAAAAATTATTTAGACATTCAAAAACTTTAAAACAAATATAGACATAAATGACTCATTATAAAATATAAGAGTATTATTCATGCTATAACTTAAATGACATTGAAGACTATAAATCCAAATACTAAATGAAAACTTTAAAAAAACTCATAACCAAAATATAATATTAAAATTTAACAAATAAAACAAACCAAACATTCAAACCATATTAAAAAAATTCCAATAACATTTAATGTATGCTAAATAAACAACCTTAAAAAATAAATAATAATAAAGATAATTAATTTTATAAAATCTTTCAAATATATAATATTATAAAAATATAATATTAAACAAATATAAAAAATTCAAAAATCCATACAAAACTTAAAATAAAATATAAACTATAAAACCTAAAATGCTTACACGAATAAAAATGAACCCCAAAATCTTTATCTTCCTTCATTGATGGAGAAGTCCAAGGTTATCCACAACTTGGAAGGAAAATATAAATGATGAAGATGGAGCTTGTTGTGGATGGAAACAAGTGGATTAAGAATCAATTCAAGGTGTATGCTATGATGTTTACGATCTGAGTTGAGTGGATGTTGAGACAGACATTGAAAGAAGTAGTGGAGTAACAAATAGGGGAAATGAGGATTGAATTATTGATTTAAAGATTCAAATCCTTTACCAATGCAAAGTAATGAAAACTGCCCATGATGGATCAAGGTGAAGATGAATGGTGGTTGGAGAGAAAGGAATAGGCTATATGGCTATGTGAGAAGTTGAGATTAGGTGATGTGTAGGTCAGATGAATGTTGAAGTTGACTGTGTTGAGACTAAGGACTATTGAGAGTTGAGGCTAGTTACCATAGGAGGAAGACATAGTGTATGATGAGAAGAGGAGTTGAACTAGATGTTATTTTTAGAGGATTGCGTGGAATTAGGTTCTACCATCAAGGATCTTAGGATGTGTTGAGGTGGTTGTTGTCACTGAAGTGCATAGTCTTTTAGAAGCTGTGGAGTTCATATCTTTTGATGAATCTACTCAAATGAGGATGGAATGAATGGATATGGTCCAAAATAGGTTCCAAATAAAAAATGCAATACACACACACACACACACACACACACACACACACACACACACACACACACACACACACACACACACACACACACACACACACAAAACACACACACACACAAACACACACACACACACACACACACACACACACACACACACACACACACACACACACACACACACACACACACACACACACACACACACATTTACATACACTGTAAAAATATAAAAATAAATATATGTAATTATTTTTATAATATATTTATAAAAAATCTTTTAGAATGTCAACCAAACTTATAATGGTCTGCACTACTTTACCACTAATAAACAAAAATAAGGATAATATACATAGTCTTCACTCTAAAACCCTTGTGAAGAACATGACCTAAATTATAGAGAGGTCCCTTAGGGTGCCTAATCTGATACTAAATATAGAAAATGCTCCATTATTAGTGAGATCCAAAGGATCAAAACATAAACGTGTTCATCAATCAGTCATTCATATACAACATTTAATTAATCAAGACATTATAATATATATAGTTGAAAAACCTACCTAAATTTAGTAAGACAAGTTAGAGGATTTGTTATAGGAGTTACTAAATTTAGGTAGGTTGTCCAACAACCTTTATTCTCTGATTTCACACCTAAAAACTCTATGAGAGTTGTTACACCAAATCATTAATAAATATTACATATTAATATTATATTTATTTTCCATTGTTAATACTAATTAATAATAGGGATTAAGTATAATTTAAGATGAAAATACTTAATTTTTGGTTACATTTATGGTGGGAACACATCAATTATTAAATACATAGATAATGATAAGGTAGGGGATATAGACAATCACAAGTCAATTATAGGATACATCTCTATCATTTTGGGGTAGGTCCCATGACTTTGTCATACTAGAATAAGAGTAGTAGTGATTTTTATATTAAAAAATCTAAGTACAGTGGATCTATCACTACCAAACATTAGTTAGTTTAGATTCAACACTTTCTTTCAAAATTTAGATTTCAACAAACCCAACCCACACAACTTTAGAGTGATAATTGAAGTGATATCCATATTATCATAACCCAATGGAACACTAATACATAAATAAAAGTTATATCCACATGAATTATATTACATAATTGATACATGATGAGGTCATTGATATTAAGTTTTTTTAAACATATGATCAGGTTGCAAACATCTTCTAAAATGCTTGACTGAGGCCTAATTTGTTTAGTTAAGGGAACTTTTTAGAGTGAAGGAAAGTGTTGTCAAGAGGGATAGTTGAGTGATTCCTATCATTCATTTTATTGAAGAACATCATAATGTGGATGTTAGTGTATATAATTACTCATAAACTATTTTACATTTTTAAAATGCACTTGCAATATATATTTTTTAATTTATGGGTAGGCAATAATTGGTGCATACTTATCCACAAATGGTTGCTAGAGAAGATTATCAATTAAGTAAATACTCACTTAAATTATAATAGTTTTATCTTATTCTAATTTTAAATACTCACCAAAAACCTATACATAACCCTAACATATTCTCTTATCTATATAAAAACATATAGGGATAGTGGGGGAGGTATATTGTGAATGAAAATTACTATTATACTAAAAAAATTAGGCCAGTGTGCTTAATCAAAAGAGGTAGCTACATTAATTGGATGAATATGTGTTATGTTTTTTTAATATTTTTTAAATTTATCTATGCATGTATTTTGGGTACTTATCTTATGGTAGATAAAATTATTATGGACTCTATCCCAATATATTAATATTTTATACCATATTTCCTATAAATTTTTGGAATCTTAGATACTCTCATCCATGACCTAGTTTAGAGGCTTCCTCATGGTAGATTTCCCCTCTAGTTTTCTCCAAGCTAAGCACTAACATGTTCACCTAGTTAGTATAGAGTCATTTAACCCTTTTTAGAAGGTATGTGGTTAAAGGTGTAGAATAACCTATACATAAGGATGAATAACACTATTTTAGAGTAGGGCAATTAATTAAAAACTCAAATAAATGAATATTTCAAATAAAAATGCTAAATTATGATAAATATATAAGGTACACTCAAAATATTAGTTTTATTACATAAACATGATTAAAAAATAATACTTAGCTTATCTAAAAATGTGTAGACATGTATAAAATGTATATAGGTGAAAATGGGTAGGAACAAGATCAAGATCTAGTCATCAGATTTTGTAAATATTATTTCTAGAGGATTAGACACTTGAATTGACATATGGAAACTTACACCATTGCTTTTATACTAATAATGAAAAAAGTATCCTATATAGAGTATTCAATGTATTGTGAAGTGACCACGTAGATACTTTTTTGGTTTTTATCACCTTTTTATTGATGTATTTTGTTTGCATGCATAGTTTGTTGATGATTGTGTATGGATTAAATCCAAAATCTTCACCTTATGTATTTGTACGTTACCAAAAAGAGTTAGTGGGCTCATGGTGTTGAAATGACCTAAAGGACCCCTTTATCAATGAACACTAACTACATAGCCAATCCTCCAAGAAGGGCCCCAGACTTATGCATTTATCCCCTAGGTATTGGCTTGTGTGTGCACAAGGGTGAAATATACTATATTCAAAGGCATGTAATGATATAACTTATAATTTGAAAAATTATACTCATGGGATATTATTTTATTACTTCAAACCTATAATATGATTAATATTAAAATAGGGAAGAATAGGGTAGTAGAAGTCAATTGTGCATTGATTGATTGAGATTGAATAGATGTTTGCTTGGTATTGGCTAGATGAATAATGAGTAAGCTTAGATTTGTATTTATACCACACTTTTCGAAAATATCTCATGGTAGGGTTCAATAAGACAAATGGATGACCCATAGGATTTGAAATATTTTAAAATTAGATGAATTTTTAGGACTAGACACTTAATAAGATTTTGGACACTTACTTTAATACAAGTGTCCTTATGTGGTACACAAGCATTTGATATGATAGGATGATGTTAAGGATTTTAAAATAATAATATATATATATATATATATATATATATATATATATATATATATATATATATATATATATATATATATATATATATAAGGTTTTAATCTTTTTATATAATGTAAGAGATTTGGGTCATCATAAATCATTGGGTTAGACTATAAGATAAGTAGTTAGGCACAATGAGATGGTGAATGTGAGCCTTTAGGTTTTAATATTTTTATAAAATGTAAGAGATTTGGGTCATCATAAATCATTGGGTCAGACTATAAGATAAGTAGTTAGGCACAATGAGATGGTGAATGTGAGCCTTTCAGTAACATGAAGGTCCAAGACTGAAGGATAGATCCATAATAGGTATTTTTTAAGTATACAAGACTGATATTATATATAAATCAAATTTTAGTATCTACACCCCCACCCCTTCCTCCCTCTTAATCTAGTAATGCATAAAGATGAAATTAATAGGTTAAAGGAAAGAAAGGCATACCTAAGTGTGTATAACACACTTTGACTTTTGTTGAGACCAATTTGAATGTTTTCCTTTTTTATGGTATATAACAAAGATAATGTTATAATATAAATTAGTGCACATAATCTGAACTTTTATATACTTGAAATGCTTGAGAATAAAGAGAGTGAGGAAGGAGTACACCTATGTATCAATTCAACCATGTTACCCCTTGGTGCTTTAACTTGGTAAATATGATTTATTATGAATAATTAGAGATAAAAGAGCTTACAAATTTAACCTTGGATATTTGTGTTGTTCCCAAAATCTGTCACTCATTTTTGGGACAACATATGAACTATTTTGGTCTTGTAGGCCAAAATCCTCTCTCCCCTTCTCAAAAATTGTTCTGAGCATTCAAATTCTTCATTATTCAAGCTCTTTCAGTTAAGGGACTAGCAGGTTCAATAGGTTCAATAGATTCAACAGGCGAGTTATCACAAAGGAATAAGTTCCCAACACTTAGGCAATTTCAATATTGGTTCAATGCCATGGTTCAACCAAAAATGTTCATCAGCAAGCTTCAAACAAAGGATTGAACCATTGAACCATTGAACCCCACTTATCAAAGGTTCAATGGGTTCAAAGGTTCAATGACGTCGACAAGATTAAAGAGTTAAGTGCTTCATCAAAAATTCAAAGTTCAAATTGCCTCAGAAAGTTCAATGGCTTTGAAAGACTTAGCAAAAAGAAGGAAGATTGAACCATTGAACCATTAAACCTTGAACCAAAAAGGTTCAAGGGTTCAAAGGTTCAATGTGGTTGGTTTAAAGAGATTAGTTCAAGTGGTCAATTGAATGAGTAAAACAAAATATTGAACTGTTAAGCCGTTGAACCAAAGTTGGTTCAATTAATTAGTTTAATCGAATGGTTCAAAGGAGTGCCCCGAAGCTAAAAAGCCAAGTGCCCTTGCGGAGGTAGGGAACATTTGCCCAAAGATCAAAGAGAAGACCAAAAGGGAAGATTTCCTTCAAACTTTTTGTCTAAGGAAATTACCAAGTAAAGGAACCAAAATAATTCCTTCAGAAAGATTTTCTATGGAAGAATTTCATAAAGGCAAATCCTTCAGACAAATTATCTGAAGGAATTCCTTCATACATTTTGCTCGAAGGGATGATCAAAAGGCTGGTGGAAAAGTGGCTAAGGCAAGGAAAGATTTCCTTCAGAAAAAATGTTTGAAGGAATTCCTTTGAACATTTTTTCTGAAGGATTTGAAAGAAAAGACCACTCGAAGAATCCCAAAGGGCAGGTACCCTTGCAGGGGATTTTGACACCTAGAAAATGGACCTTTCTCAAAGACCTGATGGGACACCTTCCCTTTAGGGTGTCTTAAAGACATAAAGCTAAAGGAATTTCAAGGCTTTAAAAGACTTAGCCAAAACAAAGGATGAGAAAGAGATTGAACCGTTGAACCTTGAACTGAAATGGTTCAAAGGTTCAAAGGTTTAAAAGTTCAAAGAAAGCTTCAACCAAAGAGTAGGGAAGAAATTGAAGTAGGGAAGTGATTAAACTAGGGAAGTGATGGAACCAAGGAACTGATAAAGACCACTTGAACCATTAAACTATTGAACCAAAGAAATTTCATAGGTTCAAAGGTTCATAGTTCAATATGGTTCAAACAACTAGCAACCATTGACGTCCTCGTAGACATCAAATTTAAGGTAATAGAATATCTATTAATTTTCAAATATAGCATGAAATTTGAAGGATGAAACAAGTGACCAGCTAAAAAAATAGCACGAGAGCTCCAATTAAAATAGGAAAGAAGAGAAGGCTACAGAGATATTGAAATATCTATGAGAGAGTTATTTTTAGTAGGTGAAATAGTTCACCAAGTAGTCATTTGAGCACACCAAATCAAGGACACAGCCTAATTTTCTTCCATGAAGTAAAGGCAAAGTGGATAGCTGTGCAAATAAGAAAGAAAGGACTAGGTGGCCTATACTTTGGAGGAGACATATGAGATGAATTGGCATGCCAAAATTAAGGTTGATGCACTGTTCCAAGCATGGCCCCTTGATAGAATTGAAAATGTAATCAAGGCATTAAATAAAGCATGAGTCATTCCATGGAACAAAGTGCCAAGCCTTTCTTGGCTGCCATATATTATAATCTCTTATTTTATGCAAAGGAGATCTCTCCATTATAGAAGCAAAACTCTGCCCAAATTGAAATGCGATTACTGAGACTTTGAGCTCAGATTGTTGATCATATTACTTTATTTGAATGAGAAAGCAAGTTACTTTTAGAATTTGTGCTGTTATAGCTTATGTTATTTTAGGAAATTGTTCTTATGTCCATTTCCTAAGAGCATTCTTGTTTACTTAATTTAACAAGAAGAACTAGTGGAAGTAATCAGGAAGGTGTCCTGAAGCCAATTGTGGAAAGACTTTGTGTTGTCACAATTGTCTTTAGTGTGTTTTTAGTTTCTTTCTATGTAAAGAATATTGGGATGAATTTGTGCCCCCATCATCATTCATATTTCACTCTTTGGGAAGTTGAGGTAGAGACTTTGTGTTACACCTCATTCTACTGGTTACTATGCCCTTGTTACTCGTTGGTTACCCACTAGAAAGAACTTCTACACTCTGCTGCAAGACCACTTCTAAAAGAAGATAAGTGCCTTCAGTATTATCACGAGGATTTCTCCTTTGTCTATGAACATCATCTCTAAAAAAAGAGAGATGGATGGTGTAGTCCTACCCCTGAGTGTTATTTTCTACTTACATATATAGTATATAGCTCCTCATATTTATAGGGAACCTCCCCTTGATGAGAGGAAAGATTTGTCCACCTTTGATGTGGTAAACCTACACATTTGGCTGACCAATCTCCTATGCTATGGTTGAAGAGACCTATTTTTCTCATCAATTAGTTGGTGACAAAATATTCACCCAACAATTTTTGGTGATTCTGCTGGGAAAGAACAAGTAGTTTAAAGCCTCAAGCTGAAGTAGGGCTAGTTCTTTTCCATTTTTATTCTACAATCTAGAAACTCCATGCTATACTAGAAGATAAAGAGCCCAAGGTGTTGTTGACCTTGTTTTTGAGTTGGTGTAGCAGGGCAATTTCAATTTGTTCCCTCCCCAACTTCAAGTTCAATGATCTAGGAGTGTTCATCCTACCTATACCAGGTCACCAACACAAGGTAGAGATTCTTTTTCTACTATTAGCAAAGCTTTGCCTATACATACTCCACCTAGATTTTTTATCCCCCTTTTCCATAATCAAATCATGGCAATTTAAGGCCCCTGGGGTAACTCTTTCAGCCCCACCTCTACATGAGCTTCCATGTAGTTCAAAGAAGAATTTCCCTAAATTCTTTAGTGATGGGAGAGTTCATCTTGATGAACATATTGCTGCCTTTAGCATAGCTTATGGTGTGATAGGCATGGAGTATGAGGACGTAGCAGTCAAGCTATTTGTAAAAACATTGCAAGGTGCTACTGTAGACTAGTTCTACCATCTATAGGCCCAAATTATGACCGATTGGGACACTCTTAAAGCTAAATTTGAAGCTAGATTCAAGCCTACAGAAGATGCACATGCCTTGCTGGCCCAACTCACATAGATGAAGAAGGAATCTCATGAACCTATGAGGGACTTCATTGCCATGTTTGATAATCTGAAGAACTAGATTCCTACAATTGCTCAAGCAACACTTGAGAACCTTAAATGCTTCTTCATCAACTCACAATTGCATGAAGTAATTTTTTTTCTAAGATGGACTGGCCACATAGACCTTGCTGCTACTCAATATTTGGCTATTGAGGTAGAAGATGACCTTATCTTGGCTAGAAAGATAAGGAGAGATCCTAATAGAGGTAAATTCTCTTCATCTTCTGAATACTCACCTATAGTCACCACTGATCCAATGGTGCAGACGCTGGTGAATGAGTTGCTAGCTCTTAGAAAGCAAATGGTGCAAGGGATGTCATCTGCTCCTCTATATAGAGACATACCAAGGAGGACATTCCCCAATTAGTCATACCAAGGCTATGCTACCAGGAATCAAGGGCAGCCAAATCATCTTCCTCCCCCTCAAGGAAAATTGGCCATTAAAGCACCTCCAACCAATTTAGTAGTTAGATATCTTGAAGTAGAATCAAATTTCTCCTTCCAGCCTAAGTTAAACCTAGAAGATGACGCTAATCTCTTCACAGAGGGAGAAGAAGAATTAGCTAGTGACTCCAACATTGGTTTCTTGAATTACCAGGATGAACCCAAAAGTGAAGGTAAAATAGTTGATGGAACATATGCTATATTCATTAGGTCCAAGAACCAGTCAGCCCAGCAAGCTAATAAAGAAAAAATAGAGGAGTAAACTCAACCAACAATTTCAATTGCTATGCAGGGAACCACTCTACCTTTCTAGCCAAAGGACCTGGTGATTGCAAGAAAGGTAAGTACATCAAACAACCCTACACCTTCTACTTTAAATTCATAGACCAGTCTTCCCCCTCCCAAAAACCAAAAGGATGAACTCCCATCTTCTATTCCTAGTTCATTTTAGACATTTGACATAATTGACCATATAAAGAAAACCAAAATTCAAATGTCTGAATTTGAATTCCTGTAATCCAACCCTGAGTAGTTAGATAAGTTGGTTCAATGTGTAAAGAACCAAGATATCCCTGTAGGATAAGAAATTTTGAAGGTAACTAATGATCCCCCCAATAACACATCCACCAAAAATAACCTTGTCATTACTCCTACTGCTCCCAAGAGGATTGAACCATTTTATGTCTCCCTACTGATAAATGGACACCAACTGAACAATTGCATCATAGATTCTGGTGCATCTGACAATGTCATGCCTACCAAAGTGGTGGAATCCCTTAGTCTCACACTAACCAAGACATTTAGGAGATGTTTCTCCATGGAGAACCAATAAGTGCCATTGCTAGGACAAATCAAAGATTCCCAATTTGCATTTGCAGCATTCCCAAACAAGAGAATCAAGATGACTGTCCTGGTGGCCAAGGTCCCAGCATCATATGGCATCCTTCTTGGGAAATTTGTTTGTAAGGATGTTGGTGGTGATTTAAGCATGGACCTATTCAAAGCAAGGTTCTTAGTCAAAGGTGTTATGCAAAGATTGCTCCCTAAGAAGGAAGCAAAATACGTGGTCACTCAAACATCAGCGCTTGAAGCTCAAATTTTGTTTGAGTCTTTAGGCATGGGTAATTACTTTTTATCCACAAAGGAAGTCCATGAGACATCTGATGAAATTTCTAAATGTGTCAACCTAAAAATTGGTTTAGATGGAACAACGGAAGGATTGGTGGAGTGTAGTGCAAGTGTAGAATAATCTCCCCTCCAAATGAAGAAGAATCTAAGGAAAAATTAGTCTCTAATGAGGTATGGATTCTGGAATTTGATGGTAGCTACTCTTCTACTAGTTCAAGAGCTAGGATTGTGTTGATATCTCCTCAAGGAGATATTTTTCCTTCTTCATACAAGTTGCAATTTAGTAACACCAACAACACAACTGAGTATGAATCTCTATTGCTTGGATTGAAGGCTACTCGAGATAAAGGCATCAAACTCTTTCATGCCAAAGGAGATGCTAAACTGGTGGTTTGTCAGGTAAGGAACCTATATCAAACAAAAAATGAGAGATTGTGCCACTACCATAATCTAATCTAGGATCAAATTAAAAGCTTTTATTCTTTCAACATCTCTACCATACCCAATGAATTCAATGACCAAGCTGATGCATTAGCTATTTCATCAACTTTCTTGGTTCCTCACCCTAATTTTAAGGGAGACAGGTACACTATTGAATTGGTCTTTCGACCAAGTGTGCCTGAAATGCCAATCATTGGCAAGTGTTCAATGGTGACAACCAAATCATTGCCTTCTTGGAGCAAAATGATAGTTTTGAATAGCTTCATTTCAAAGGTAATGAGCTTTAAAAGTTTGAACCAGCCCCTAAATCAAGTGCAGATGCAAGTGAAGAATTCTTGTAACTTAAAGGAAATAAAATCCCAAAAGGCCTAGTTTCCATTGAGAAGCTATTTGACAAACACGACAGGTTCATCAAATAACAACTAATGGATTCAATCTCCTCCCAAGAGTTTGATCAAATAGATCTGGGTACCAAAGAAAATCCCAAGATGGTGAACATTGGGAAGTGTTGCACTCAAGAAGAGAAGTTCAAGTTCACTGCTCTACTTCACTAGTACATAGATGGTTTGGCGTACTCCTATGATGATCTAAAGTCACTCAAGCCTGAAGATATTCACCATGAGATCTCTCTCAAGAGTATTTTAGTACCTTACAAGCAAAAATCTAGGTAGTACAATCTAAAGATATCAGGTACTATTCTATCTAAAATACAAAAAATGTTGAATGCTAGGATAATTTTCCAAATCCATCATTCCACATGGATTGCCAACATAGTACCTATGAGGAAGAAGAATGGTAAAATTTCCTCTATACGGACTTTAAATATTTAAATCAGTCATCCTTAAAGGATAACTATCCTCTGCCCATCATGGA
Source organism: Torreya grandis (assembly GCA_037957365.1). Taxonomy (NCBI): domain Eukaryota; kingdom Viridiplantae; phylum Streptophyta; class Pinopsida; order Cupressales; family Taxaceae; genus Torreya; species Torreya grandis. The sequence continues at coordinate 105,199 of JARHVA010003989.1, read as the reverse complement.
TCAAGTCCTTTAGATAGTGACTAGTTCAAAAATGTTATCAATGCTAGATGGCTTCTCAGGGTACAATCAAGTTGAAGTTGGTAAAGTAGACCAGCATAAGACTGCCTTCACCACACCTTGGGGCACCTTTGCCTATCGAAGAATACTATTTGGCCTAATAAATGCTGGTGCCAATTTTTAGAGAGTAATGGACCTTGCTTTCAAAGATGAAATGGGTAAGTTCATTGTGGTGTACCTTGATGATTTAATAGTCTTTTCCAAGCATCATCCTGATCATGTGCACCATTTGAAACAAGTGTTGGAACATTGCCGCCAGAATGGCATTTCTCTAAATCCCAAGAAGTCTATTTTTGGAGTAATAGAAGGGAAACTTCTCAGGCACATTATATCTTGAGAAGGCATAAAAATTGACTCAAACAGAGTCAAGTCCATCCAAGAACTTACTCTACCCACAAGTAAGACTGCAGTTCACTCTTTCTTTGAAAAGGTGAATTTTTTATGAAGGTTCATCCCCGAGTTTGCTGAAAGACTCACCACATTGTGGATATGATGAAGGGAAAAGCTACTTTTTAGTGGAGTGTAGAAGGCAAGTCAATATTTTAAGACATCAAGACAACTATATCCCATGCCCCAATTCTAGTTTGTCTATATTATACCAAGGATTTCAAAATATATAGTTATGCTTCTGAGCACACACTTTCAGCAATTCTTGTTCAATAGAACCAAGAAGGTGTAGAATCTCCCATTTATTTCATGATTTGTTCTTTCAAAGCTCATGAGATGAAGTACTCAAACATGGAGAAGCATGCTTATGCAGTGGTAAGGGTAGTGAAGCATTTCCACTTTTACATCCTAAATTCACACACTACTACCTTAGTTCCTGACACCATAGTCAAATCCATATTAACTCAGTAGGAGTTTGGAATGAAAAGAGGCAATTAAATTGCTAAAATCTAGGAGTTTGATCTAGTCATCAAACCAATGAAGCTAGTGTAGGGAAGGGGCCTATGCCAATTGATTGCTGATAACAGACCAAAAGAAACAGAGCATAGAGAAGAATAAATTGAAGACAATCCAATAGTCCTCTTTGTCTTCACCATGAATGAGTGGTATTCAAGTCTTGCTCTTTTATTTACTTATGGTGAGTGTCCTACTCACTTGTCTCATAAAAAAAGGACTATCAAGTTAAAAGCTGCCAATTTTATCCTATGGGACAATGGCCTGTATAAGAGGAACCTTGATGGAGTATTCCTTCACTACGTGGATAAAGAGTAGGATAACCAACTTTTGAAGTCCTTCCATAATTTGGCCTATGGAGGAAATTTTTCTACTCCTGTAACTGCCCATAAGATTTTGTGAGCCAGGTATTATTGGCCTACTCTATTTCAAGATGCATACAAATGGGTACGAAGATGTAAACTATGCCAATAGTTCATTGAAAGACACAAATTAGTTGCTCTACCTCTTAATCCAATGGTGATAGACGATCCATTTCAGTAATGGGGAATAGATTTCACTGGTGTTATAAACCCATCTTCAAGTGCTGGACATGATTATGTCCTCACAGCCACATATTACTTCACCAAGTGGGTGGAAGCTATTCTAACCAAGCATGCTACTTCAGAAGTAGTGTACAATTTCCTCAAGGAGAACATCATTTCTAGGTTTGGGGTCCCAACCAAAATTGTCACAGACAACATAGATTATTTCTCTTATTAGGAGATTACTTAGTTCTATTTTTACTATGGGATTACCCTCTCCCACTCTTCTTATTATTTTCTACAAGGGAATGGCCAAGCTAAATCAAGCAACAAGAACCTGGTGACTATCATCAAGAAGCTGGTAGATGACAACCAATGAACATGGCATAAAGCATTGGTTGATGCTTTATGGGTAGATAGAATTACACCTAAGAGGGTAATTGGTATGTCACCTTTCCAACTTCTTTATGGTCTCATTGCTAAGATACCAATCACCCTAAAATTGCCAGCATTAAAATTGGCTAAGACAGTCAAATATCAGACATATGAAAGCTCCATCGATAAGAAGATCATGTGCTTGACTGAGCTAGATGAGTAGTGAACTATGGTGGTGGACTGAATTGCTATGCATCAAAGTCTAGTGAAGAAGCTCTTTGACCAAAAAGCAAAAAATCATGAGTTATAGATTGGAGATCAAGTCCTGTTGTGGGACAAGAGAAGAGAACCAAAAGGAATGCATGGGAAATTTGACTCCCTTTGGAGAGGCACATTTACTATCCATAAGCTCAATGGTGAAAATATTTTTCTATTGAAATATCAAGATGGCATGCCCTTTTCTCTGCCTCATAATGGGTAGCATCTGAAGCACTTCAATTCTTAAAGTATCAGATAAGATCATCTGTATATATGTATATTTGTATAGTCTTTAGTTTTATTTTGTGCTTTTCATTTTCATTTTTGGCACCTTTATTTTTTGGGTAGCATGACTCCATAGCCCAATGGCATACTTAAAGGCACTAGAGATTTTGGTTCCTACTCTCCTCAGCTATTTCAAGTTTTCAACTAAAGAAAGTTCCCCAACTGGAGCCAGCTATTGTTCCCAAAAATTGTCACTCATTTTTAGGACAACATATGAACTATTTTGGTCCTACAAAGCAAAATCCTCTCTTCTCTTCTCAAAAATTGTTTTGATCATTCAAATTCTTCATTATTCAAGCTTTTTCAGTTAAGGGACTAGTAGGTTCAATAGGTTCAATGGCTTCAACAGGTGAGTTCTCACAAAGGAACAAGTTCCCAACACTTAGGCAATTTCAAGATTGGTTCAACACCTCGGTTCAACCAAAAATGTTCATCGGCAAGCTTCAAACAAAGGATTAAACCATTGAACCATTGAACCCCACTTCTCAAAGGTTCAAAGGTTCAATGGGTTCAAAGGTTCAATGACGTTAGCAAGCTTAAAGAGTTAAGCACTTCATCAAAAGTTCAAAGTTTAAACCACCTCAAAAAGTTCAATGGCTTTGAAAGACTTAGCGAAAATAAGGAAGATTCAACCATTGAATTGTTGAACCTTGAACCAAAAAGGTTCAAAGGTTCAATGCGGTTGGTTCAAGCGGTTAATTGAATGAGTAGAACAAAAGATTGAACTGTTAAGCCATTGAACTAAAGTTGGTTCAATTGGTTAGTTCAATCAAATGGTTCAAAGGAGTGACCCAAAGTTGAAAAGGTAAGTTCCCTTGCGGATGGTAGGGAACATTTGCCCAAAGATCAAAGAGAGGGCCAAAAGGGAAGATTTCCTTCAGACTTTTTGTTTGAGGAAATTACCAAGTAAAGGAACCAAAATAATTCCTTCAAAAAGATTTTCCATGAAAGAATTTCATAAAGGTAACTCCTTCGGACAAATTGTTCAAAGGAATTCCTTCAGACATTTTGCCCAAAAGGATGACCAAAAGCCCAGCAAAAAAGTGGCTAAGGCAAGGAAATATTTCCTTCGAACAAAATCTCTGAAGGAATTCCTTTAAACATTTTGTTTGAAGGATTTAAAGGAAAAGAATGACTGAAAACTCCCAAAGGGTAGGTACCCTTGCGTGGGGCTTTCAGCACCCAAAAAATGGACCTTTCTCAAAGACCTAAAGGGACACCTTCCCTTCAGGGTATCCTAAATACATAAAGCTAAAGGAATTTCAAGGCTTCAAAAGACTTAGCCAAAACAAAGGATTCTAAGAAAGAGATTGAACCGTTGAAACTTGAACCAAAATGGTTTAAAGGTTCAAGGGTTCAAAGAAAGCTTCAACCAAAGAGCAAGGAAATGATTGAAGTAGGGAAGCGATTGAACCAGGGAAGTGATAGAACCAAGGAACCAATAAAGACCACCTGAACCATTGAAATATTAAAATAATGAACTTTTACAGGTTTAAAGGTTCATAGTTTAATATGGTTCAAACAACTAGCAACCATTGATGTCCCTACAGACATCAAATTTAAGGTAATGGAATATCTGTTAATTTTCAAATATAACATAGAACTTGTAGGATGAACCAAGTGACTAGCTAAAAAAGATAGAACGAGAGCTCCAATTACAATAGGAAAGAAGAGAAGGCTATAAGAGATATTGAAATATATATGAGAGAGTTATTTTTAGTAGGTGAAATAGTTCACCAAGTAGTCATCTGAGCACACTAAATCTAGGACATAGCCTATTTTTCTTCCATGAAGTAAAGGCAAAGTGGATATCTACACAAATAAGAAAGAAAGGACCAGATGGTCTATACTTTGGAGGAGACATATGAGATGAATTGGCATGCCACAGTTAAGGCCGATGCACTATTCCATGCATGGCCCCTTGATAGAATTGAAAATGCATTCAAGGCATTGAATGTATCATGGGCCATTCTATGGAACAAAGTGCCATGCCTTTCTTGGCTGCCATTTATTGTAATATATTGTTTTATGCAAAGGGGATCTCTCCATTATAGAAGCAAAACTCTGCGCAAATTGAAATGCGATTACTGAGACTTTGAGCTCAGATTGTTGATCATATTACTTTATCTGAATGAGAAAGCAAGTTATTTTCAGACTTTGTGCTGTTATAGCTTGTGTTATTTTAGGAAATTATTCTTATGTCCATTTCCTAGGAGCATTCTTGTATACTTTATTTAACAAGTAGAACTAGTGGAAGTAATTAGGAAGGTGTCCTGAAGCCAATTATGGAAAGACTTTGTTCTGTCACAATTATCTTTAGTGTGTTTTTAGTTTCTTTCTATGTAAAGGATCTTGGGATGAATTTGTGCCCCCATCATCCTTTATATTTCACTCTTTGGGTAGTTGAGGTGGAGACTTTGTGTTAAACCTCATTCTACTGGTTACTGCGCCCTTGTTACCTGTTGGTTACCCACCAAAAAGAACTCCTGCGCTCTGCTGTAAGACCACTTCTGAAAGAAGAGAAGTGCTTTCAATATTATCACTAGGATTTCTCCTTTGTCTGTAAACATCATCTCTAAAAAAATGAGATGGATGCTATAGTCCTACCCCTGAGTGTTATTTTTTGCTTACATATATAGTATATAACTCCTCATATTTATAGAGAACCTCCCCTCGATGAGAGGAGAGATTTGTCCACCTTTGATGTGGTAAACCTACACATTTGGCTGACCAATCTCCCTATGCTATGGTTGAAGGGACCTATTTTTCTCATCAGTTACCTGGCGACAAAATATTCACCCAACAATTTGAACAGGGAGATTAGATAGTAATTATGCTCCCAATCTAGTGTAAGGTTGAGTTGTGAAATGACAATTGAGATCATTACATATCAATCGCACAACTCAAGTGACAATATAATAAAATCCAATTCACATGGTAAAACCAAATCAACCTATGAAATTGAAGTAGTTTTATACCATTGAGGGTGTTTAATCTCAACTAGACTACTAAAGGGAGACAATTGTTGTAGATAGAAAAGGCTCAAAATGGTTCTTCTTGGTGAAAATGAAGCTTCTTCATAAAAGTATCAATGTTTCTTGGTAAATAAGTTTGAATAAATTCAAATATGTATTTGAAATATTTGGTGCACTAGAATGTCATACACATGAATAATCCATCAAAATGTAACCTCTATTGTATAAATGTGTATGATATCTACCACATATAATAAAATTTTATCCCAAATATATAAAAAATCAATGCAATGTGTAGGATTCTAACCCAAGTGTATATTTTAATCATGTAAACTATATTATAATTATATATATTATAATATTTGTATAATTTTGGAGGTCATGTCTCTATGACATTCCCCCATTGATATGCCTACCCTTTTGAGGTGATGGAAATGGAATCTAGAAGTTACCTTACCTCAAAAGGATAAGATAACTATATAACATATGTATGAATCATGTAGCATATATGATTAGCATGTTTAAGTAGATTTACAAGTGAAGTTCACAATATATGATCACAAAAATCTTTAAAATGCATGATATAGATCATGCAAATGTCTATAAAGTAACAATATAAGCTCAACAAAAAATCAAGCACACACATACAAGAGCACTCAATGTCACACAAAAGGGATTTTAGGAGACCATAAGTAAGGGGCATATTCAAATACTGCATACTCAAAGGAATAACATATTAAAATGTAAAAATAGAAATCTACATATAGTGGTATAGGGGACAAAAAACAATGACCATATTTAAATGTTCCACAAGCAAGATAATAGAAAGCAAAAAAAATACACTCAATGAAGTGATAATGTGAATAATTTAATTATAAGGAACCAACATAAGAATATCATACTAGTCTCAAGACACGTATGTGTTAAAAAAGTGATGTACATAGAATATCAAGTACACAATGAAAAATGGAAACATGAGTATAGGAATGTGTAAGAATTAGTATATAAGATCAACATGATAATGTATACATGATCATAAAGTAGTGCAACCTATATGAATCATGATGAAAAATGTAGATGGCCCCATTGTAGTATATCATGTAAGAAGAGGAAAGGTCTATAATCTATATTTGAAAGTATCACGTGTCTAGAGTATTCTTGTATCACACTCATATACACATGAAACTTATATGTGTATTCTTGTATCTACTAACATAAAGTAAACAACATAGATGCCAAGGAGTTAGTAAATGTGTGAGTGCTAAATATTTTTGTATTTTTGAGTTTATTCAAAAGTTTTTGTATTTTATTAAATATTTTATTTTTGTATATTTTTTGAATATTTGGGAAGGAAAAATATTTAAGATATGATAAAATCCATGGGATGTTCACTGTTGTACACAACAAACCCCATTATTTATTTATTTTGAATAGGGACCCATTGAAAGTTTGAAAGGTCTAGTTCTATTTTGAAAATATTTTTCATCAACATTTATATGTGTATTTAGCAAGCTTGAGATTTAAAAGTTTTTATTCTTTATGTAGATGAGTGTTATTCAATATGAACATAACGGGCATTTATTTATTATCTAGGTTTTCACTGTGTGATTTATTTGGACTAACCTATTAATGGTCTTTGGGAGTTTTGTACATATATGGGTTTTCACATTCAAACTTTGTGTATTTTGCACTTGTAGGTTGTGCATTTCATGTTTTGGGTCTTCAAAATTTATATTCATATGTTTTTTCATTGCAAAATTTGTCACATGCATCAACATATCTAGAATTTTGAGTCCTAACACCTATGTAGCTTACTTTGCCTTCACATATTTTATGCTTCATAGGATGTGTTTTCAACTCTTGATTTTTGCTAGTCATAGACTTCAAAAATTTTGTTCTTCATAAATTTGGTCCTCAGAACTTTTGTTCACATATTTTTTCATGACATTTTCTTTGCATATCCTACATTTGGTAAGTATTTTCAGAATTTGTGTTTCATAAGTTGTGTTTAGTATTTGCTCTTCAAAAAATGTGTTTGGAAGTCATGTTCATGAAAAGTTTTCTTCATCAGTTTTGTTCATAAGATATGATATTCAAAGATTTTATTTATAAATATTTTCAATCATAGCCTTTGCCTTCACATTTCACATATTTAGGGCATCACATGAATTGGCCAACTCAGTCTCAACACAAATCCTAACACCCAACTTCCAAAGGCATGCTACATGGCATAATTTATTTTGCATGAAATTAGAGATAAGGTCTCACTTACCCAAGGCTACACTATGGCATTTATCTAAACATATAAAAAGGTTATGTGGCATACCCTTCAAATTAAAGTTGTAAAATTTGAATTGAATGAATACAAAAAGCTTGGAGACATTGGACATTGATTGCACATTAAATGGAATTAAAGTATTACCCTCAATTATATATGTGTGAATTATAAAAGACATCATGCCTATTGATTATTGAAGAGATGAAGTGAATTTTCATTCACAAGAGAATTCAAAGCCCTAACTATCTGTGTTCCTATGTGAATTACTTCTAGAATGAAATCAAATAGTTGAATTAAAGACTATAACTACGTAATTAAACTAGGTAGTAATGGATTATTCATCTAAGGTATTAGTGGAGTGATGCCACCTTATAAATTATCTATCTAAGATAATAGAATATACATATACAATATTTGATTCTACTATGTTCAATGATGAATATGCTAATTATTTAGCTCTTTGGGATGTGATAAAGAATGTAGACACACTTTCACATGAAGAGAATATGAAAACCCCATAGAAGTAGCTGGTATTGGACTTGCTACCATTAAAGGATCAACAACTACATTTTATAATGACCAAGCCTGAGGTGATGCCTACCATCAACCTCCTAAGGGACTTATTATTTATAGGGAAGGTGACTAGTGATAGTTTCCTAAACCACATAAGCCATAAGATAATCATCACTTGCATTTTAGGGGATGATTTCTAGAGGTACATACAACTACCCACTATAGATGTGATGTTTAATGGACACTTAGTTTAAATGTGGAAGAAGGTGACCAAAATAGAGAACACATTAAGGAAATGGATAATTAATGGAGAAGTGGTCACCCTTAAATCCAAGGAGCTAGTGCCTATCACCAAATTTTAGATGGGAATCCATATTAGGATGGAATTATTGAATAGGTAGTATGGTCATCCTAGCATCCACTTTCTCCACATAGAATGGGTGCCATTATTATATTTCTTGATGAACTCAGAGCTAACCTTCACCCTGGGAGAGATAATTAGTGTAAGACTAAAAGAGAAAATGTTTAATAAGGATAAGAGGCCCATGTACGACCATATACATATGTCATATTTTTTAGATGTAATTATGGGCATCGTTTATGTGCAAAATGGATCTCCATAAAGCCCAACCCCAAATTTCATTAAAAATTAGGTATGTGACTTATTTTCCTTCCTCCACATGGATGCATATACAAAGAATATAGTTATAATTCTTGAGAACATTTACCCTCAAATATAGAGGGAAATTCATGAGGAAACCTTATTCAGAGTATCAGAAAGCATTAAGAAAATGCTTGGATAATGGGGGATTATTAGTTTTATCTTGACTACTAAATAATCATGGTGATGGGGAACAAGGTTTCCCATTTACATATTCCAAATTATGTCCTTGAAAAATTATCTAAACATGATATTGCGTACTAGTTGTGGTGGAGCATTGATGAGGATTTGAATAAGAAGGGTTTGTTTCATATCTCTTATTTGATTATTGGTCAAAATTTTTATACTAAGAAAAAACATTTTAGATAAGTTGATAAAGCCAAGGAATACTATTCATTGGTGACTTTGCCATGTAGGATTGGGATCCTCGTGTCCTAATTCAAAAGCACTTCTAAGGTTTTGACATCCCCTACCAACATGAACCATATGAGCATGATTTAATTTTTTTTGAATGAAAAAGATGATGCCAAGGTTATAAAAAGAGAAAATCAATTGGATCGATGGAGGATATTTTAAGAGACATCCAAGTAGAGCCCTCTATAATAACTATAGAGTCACATACTAGGCTCCCACCTCTTAGTGGATGGTCATTTATAGATTAATTGACATCTCAACATTCCCAACAACCACAAAACCAAGGAACCTCCTGTAGACCACCACCCACTATGATGATAGTCATGAAGTAGGAGCGGGGTGTGGAGGAGGCCCTTATTATGTCAAATTTATCACAAGAAGGTCCATCTTAGACACCACCAATTGTAATGACAATTGTTAAGTTATAAAAAGAGGTGGAGGAAATTCTTTTTACTATAATTTATTATGGGAAAGCTAAGGAACCAATTTGCATTTATTCTTATAATTCTAAATATTATAGCCTCCTTGTTACATCCTCGGTTATAACTAATTCAAGTATGGATGTTACACCCAATACCATTCAAAAGGATCCTCCTTTGACCAAAAAATCAATAATTTGGTATAAGATGAAGCCTAGAGTCCTTAGGGACCCTATGGATATAGTAATAGAAACACCAATACAAGAAGGACCTGAGCCTAAAGATGAGGATGAAGAAATGTAAAAGGCCAAAATATTGAGTCTTAAAGGAATAAAAGGGAAAGCACCATTAAAGGAAGAAAGTCAAGTGAGGACATTTCACCTGTAACTACCTCAAAACCTATTATTTCTTTAGTCCCTATGGTTTCAAATGTCTCTACTATTACTTTTGTTTCATTGGCTCCTATTGCTCCTAGTACTACTTTGGACTCCTTAGTTCCTACTACTTCTAGTGTTATTATTATTCCTGCAAGTCTTGTTGCTTCTACTATTGGAAATATTTATGTTTATCCTATTCTATCTACTCCATTTATATTATTATAGTCACATTTTCCCTACTCCCCCTAATCCCAAGAAGGTAAATTTTAATAAGTCTAGGGGTTCCCTTGCTAGCACCCAATTATAAAAATATGTTGGGAAATAACGGAAGCACACAATTGATTACCAAATACAAGTAACTTACATGCGGAATTAAATCAGAATCACAAGTAACTAGAATTCAGAAATAACACAGAATATGAGAGACAATACACAACTTGTATTAAAACTCTTTCAGAAGGAAATAAAATAAAGAAGATTGCCATAGTTATTCTTCCTTACACACCTCTAGGGCTCCCACACCTTTAGGGCATAAATAGTAAATCTTCCCTCAAAGCTCTCTCTCTTACGGTCCCAACACACAACTCAAACACAGAGTTGGTGTTCACCTCCAACCAGTTAGTATCCACTACTGCCAGTACTCCAGTGCTCCACACACTCCACAAGTGCTCCACGCACTCCACAAGTACACAAACATAATTCAAGTAGATCTCCCCTAAATTGCAACAACCTACAACCCAAATGATCTCACTTATGGAAGGAACTGCCCTGCCTTCCTCTCTTGCTCTATTTTTGAGTACACACTATACTCCAAGTAGATCCTGCCTGATCTTGTTCCCTATTGTGTTGCTATCCTCCCTAATCTTGCACACCTATAAATCAATCTGGTTCTGCACACCTACAAACCTAGATCATGCACACACATACACCTGCAGATCAATGATCTTAATTACCATGTAGATATCCTAACGTAGCCATGCACACCTACTGACCAAGATCCTACACCCCTGAAGAACCCTTTTGATTCTCCAAAACTAGCACCCACACTTGGTACTACTGTGGAACTAGGAGGAACACCCTTGCTCACCTCACACACAGAAGGAGCTAACTTTGCTCAACTCAAACTAGAACACTTTACAATATAGCCTATGAGTCTCTTAAATAGATCTCATGCAAACAATAATTAGACATTTAATTACAATAATTAGATCCACAACTTCCAGTCTAAATTTGGCTCTTGACATGCAAACACTTGGTTCATTAACTAACTACCCATAAAACTTGTAGTTCTAAACTGCATAGGTGACCGATGTCGGTCCCTATCTACCTGGAGGTGACCAATGTCGGCTAATCCCTGACTGACATCGGTTGCTTCTCTTCACTAATCTAACCGACATCGGTTGATCAGACCGACATCGGTTGCTCTGCAACTCAACAACCTTCAGTAACCTCCTCCCCTATTTGCATTAGTGAAACTTTTAGCTCCACAACCTAACAATCTCCCACTTGGAGATAAATAGCTGCACTATACCTGTACCTATACCCCATCTAATCTATTTCCTAGCTTGTATCCCTCTTCAAGATCAATCTTGAAGACCACCCACCACATAACCTGTGGTGCACCTCCTGTCATCCAAGTTACCTATTGCATTCGCATCTACAAACATATGTAGAAAAGAAATTGACCCTGCATAGGATGTCGACCTACTGCTGGTCCCTCTCAAATACCTTAGAATCCACTGAACTGCCCTCCAGTGCTTCTTTTCCAGATCGGCTCTAAAATTTCTGACAGTACCCACTGCTTGGGCAAACTCAAGTCTATACCAGACTCCATGTGATTTCAAACACTTAACTATCCAACCCTTAGTGTGCTCCAGTTTTACATCCTAAACCTCACCAACACCTAATTCGCATTAGCTCCCACTAGAGACAAAATCAACCTGTGATCTTCCATGTCTCCCATGCTAAATAATTTTGCTGCTCCAAATTCCTCATGACATGCCACTAAACTAACCTTACCCTTAGCTCAGCAAAACCCTATATGTATAAAATTGATAGCTAGCATACCATCCACATACAGTAATAGGATAATGTAGCTATCATCATCCACCTGGTAAGACAAACATAGTAGTTACCCTGACATTGACTAAAGCCCTACTTTGTCATCCACCTGTCAAAACCTGTACCACTGTCCTGCAGCTTCCTCAAGACCATATGACCTGGCCTTCCATCTCACATGTCCATTATCTCTATTTTTTAACTAAGGTATCCATTCATCTCTGTGCTTTCATACTAGCTGGCAACCCTACCAAATCTCCCATTTGGTTCTGCATCATATTCCTGCCATGCTCCTACTGTTTCCTGGATCCTTCCTGCTTTACATTCAACAACTAGTATAAAGAAGAGGAATAAAAAATTTGAGGCTTACTTACCACCTTCAATCCTCCATATGGGCATTTGAGACTCTTTGATAGCTTGCTGTCTACTCAAAATCTGTTACAGTGATCGACCTCAATCACTACATAGTCTGCATCCAACCGACATCAGTTCCCATGTGCCTATCCTGATTACCGACCCTAATGATGTCGGTGTCTCTTGTTGCTGATGTCGGTCCTCCTGACTAACATCAGTCTTACCTATTGCTAACATCGGTCCTCCTGACCGACGTCAGTCTTACCCTACCTGACATCACCAACTTCAGTCTGCACATGACCGACATTGACACCTGTCTATTCGACACTGATTCCTCCTGACCGATGCCGGTACTTGTGTTTTCTTGTGAGTGATGACTTTTTACTTATGAGATTTCTTTGAATCAAATTCTTGTCCAAACTGATCTGCTCAGAGGTACTCAGCCTTCTCCACTGATATCTGTCTGCCATCTCCTCCATAAACACCAAGGCTTTCCAGTTCTTAAGCCTATCAAACACATCTAACTTCCTCTTAAGAACATGCATCTCCTTCTTACTCATATGACCAAGCCTAAAAAGCCACATCTCTACAATGGAAGAAGAATCAGTAATATAAGCAAGTAGATAAAGGGTACCTGCTTTCTTACCACCAGCTAATTCAAGTGCATCCGCTGTGAGAGTTCTTGTGCATCTCTCATCACCCAACTTTTCTAAAGAAATTAGCCATATCTTCAACACTAAGACCTGCATGATCCTCTTCAACACCCATGTGTTGGCCACCTACAATTTCAACTTCACTTCCCCTTTGCCAATTCTTTGGCAAGGCACACCAACCCCTAAATAAATCTTTCCAAAGTCTCCAAAGACCTTACCATGAAAAGATACTATATTTCAGAATGCATGGAAAGAGGCAACAAAATATGTAAAACAAGATTCTACTTTATCAAATAAGCATACCAGAGCATCCTGTGCCACATCCCCTACAACATCTGCTTCTTCAGTTCCTTCATGCTGATCTTCCACAAACCAACAATTTTTCTTTACCTGCTCTTTCTTTCCATAACACCGTAAGTGATCATCTGTGCTTTTCAATTCCTCCATTCTTAGCTTACTTTCTTCTGCCATTGCTCTACTCCCACTCAATTAGAAATCCCTGAGAGTGACCTGTAACCAAACACAAAACCTGCTCCCTGCAACCTTAGCTCTGATACCACTTTGTTGGGAAATAACGGAAGCACACAATTGATTACCAAATACAAGCAACTTACATGCAAAATTAAACCAGAATCACAAGTAACTAGAGTTCAAAAATAACACAGAATATGAGAGACAATACACAACTTATATTAAAACTCTTTTAGAAGGAAATACAACAAATAAGATTGCCATAGTTCTTCTTCCTTACACACCTCTAGGGCATAAAAAATAAATCTTCCCTCAAAGCTCTCTCTCTTACAGTCCCAACACACAACTCAAACACAGAGTTGTTGTTCACCCCCAACTAGTCAATATCCATTACTGCCAGTACTCCAGTGCTCCATGCACTCCACAAGTGCTCCATGCACTCCATAAGTACACAAATATACTTCAAGTAGATCTCCCCTGAACTACAACAACCTGCAACCCAAATGATCTCACTTATGGAAGGAACTGCCCTGCCTTCATCTCTTGCTCTATTTATAAGTACACACTGTACTCCAAGTAGATCCTACCTGATCTTGCTCCCTGTTGTGTTGCTATCCTCCCTAATCTTGCACACCTGCAAATCAATCTGGTTCTGCATACCTGTAAACTTAGATCATGCACACACATACACCTATAGATCAATGATCTTACTTACCATGTAGATCTCCTAACATAGCTATGGACACCTACTGACCAAGATCCTACACCCCTGAAGAACCCTTTTGATTCTCCAAAACCAACACCCACACTTGGTACTGCTGTGGAACTAGGAGGAACACCCTTGCTCACCTCACACACAGAAGGAGCTAACTTTGCTCAACTCAAACTAGAACACTTTACAATATAGCCTATGAGTCTCTTAAATAGATCTCATGCAAACAATAATTAGACATCTAATTACAATAATTAAATTTGTAGCTTCCAGTCTAAATTTGGCTCTTGACATGCAAACACTTGGTTTGTTAACTAACCACCCGTAAAACTTGTAGTTTTAAACCGCACAAGCGACCGACATCGGTCCCTGTCTGCCTGGAGGTGACTGACATTAGCTGATCCTTGACCGATGCTGATTGCTTCTCTTTACTAATCTGACCAACATTAGCTGATCAAACTGATGCCAGTTGCTCTGTAACTCAACAACCTTCAGTAACCTCCTCCCTTGTTTGCATTAGTGAAGCTTTTATCTCCACAACCTAACAAAATATTCTACTCAATTGGGATTGCCTATGCTTTCCTCCACCATAACCCAGGCTTATTTTATCACTTCCTTTTCCAAATCCAAAATGAATAATCCCAATTATATTGTTCATCCAATGCCTTAGTTTGGAAATGTAGATTGGTATAAGATCATTTGTGTAATAACCCCACTAGGTTCGACATAAAAAAATGTGATAATTTTTTTTAATGTAATCAATGCATTCCTTCATTATAATTCACCATGATAATATATCAAATATATCAACTCCAACCATGGTGTAGCATGATTCTATAATGAGGCATTACAATTTCAGAATACACTTCACTTAACTAGTACAATACTACCTATGCTCTCACATCCTAAGGTTTTCCTACTTAGGTAGATGCTATTCAGGTTTACATAGGTA
Source organism: Torreya grandis (assembly GCA_037957365.1). NCBI lineage: Eukaryota > Viridiplantae > Streptophyta > Pinopsida > Cupressales > Taxaceae > Torreya > Torreya grandis. The sequence continues at coordinate 89,963 of JARHVA010003989.1, read as the reverse complement.
AACAAAAGGATACAAAAATTCTAATGGATTCATTAGGTCTTAGATTTTGAGTCATACCTTTGATACCACATGTAATAAACCCACTAGCTTTGACATATAAAAGTGTGATATTTTTTTTTTAAAATTTAATCAACACATTCCTTCATTAGAATTCACCATGAGAATCTAATTAGTGATCCAGATATAACACTCTAATTGTATTAAATATAAAAATGAACATATAATAGTCACTGATCATTATCAACATAATAAACATGTCATAACCAAATATGGAAAGTAATTACAAATACCCAGCCACAAATTGTATAATGATACAACCACTGCTACCAAAGTATAAATAAGTAAATAATTACATCTCATCATATTAATTTTTAAATAATAATAAATGTAATATAATATATAAAATACAAGATACATGGCTCCATGAAGCATGAGTTACCAAAATCTAGTATCTCTGACAATCTCAAGTGTCATCCCCACAATAGTACTTACATGAAGATGACACTTGAGATTGCCAAAGATACTAAAATTTGAGAACTCATGCTCTATGGAGCCATGTATATTTTATATTGTACATTATATTACATTTATTATTATTGAAACATTAATATGATGAGATGTAATTATTTACTTATTTTTACTTTGGTAGCAGTGGCTATATCCTTGTACCATCTGTGGCTGGGTATTTGTAATTACTTTTCATATTTGGTTATGATGTGTTTCCTATGTTGATAGTGATCAATGACTATTAGATGTGTCATGATTATAGTTAATACATTTAGAGTGTTATATCTAGATCACTAATTATATTCTTATGGTGAATTGTAGTGAAGGAATGCATTGATTAAATTTAAAAAAATTATCATGTTTTTCTATGTTAAACCTAGTGGGGTTGTTACAATTTGGCCATCATTACTAGACCCATTTCATGTAGATGCCTTAATTAAATATTTAAGGGGTTTCTTAATAGAGAGTATTATTGAGGAATCTTAGTCAATAGATTCCACATAACTGGTAATTCCCCAGTGAGTTATAGACCCAAAATCCCAAGCTTCCCAAAGACCCAATCTAACAATAAGTAAGTTCTCCACTGTGAGATCCATTTTTGACAAATCAATGACTACCATTTAGAGGGTTAGGAAGAGGAAAAAGGAGATGATTCTAGTAGAGGTTTGGTCTTAGAGGAAAGGTAGGATGTGTTCTCATTGTCAAAGATAAATACCAAGAGACACAGATAGTCTCCATATAATGAGGATTTCAAAGCCTACATATAGGCAAATATAGATCCATTATTATAACTCCATGAAGTCAAAAAGTAGGCTAGATAAGAGTCACAACAACAACTAGAGTAGGTAAGGGAATAAAAATAAATTGTTCATGTTCCTAGGGAGATCAAAGGTGATGTATAGAATGTTGCTCTTAGGCTTTACATTAATTTAGAGACTACTAGTTCTATGAGGGTTGAATTATCCCTTCACATTATTGAAATGATCAAATTATTTAATTCTTTAAAATAATATGAAAAGAATATAAATTTACTTGTATTATATATAACCAATAAAGCTTACACCCATCTTGATTTATTGACACCATTGGAAGCATATAATGTTCTCAATATGGTGGTAATTAGGACATCAAAAGTCAGAGAGTGTGTATCAAGTGTGCAAGACTTGATTCCTAAACTAGTAGAACAAGAAAAAAAGTCATAAATTTTTTAAATGAGTTGAAGTTATCCCAAGACTTATACCCCTAAAGAACATTAATAAGCAGGGCCATTTTTTATCAACTACTACTAGAAATTAGCTAATTTAAACCAAAGTCTCCAGGGATGCACACTAGAATAAATTTAACAAGAACTAGGATTTTCCAGGAATAAGTTCATAGAGGTGGAGATATTATAGATGGAATTTAGGGCCACAAATATTTAGGATGAATGCTTACTAGGGTATATCAACAGGGTACATATACCCTCCCTTTTGAACATGGATGTAATAAGGTTGTAACACAATGTTGGATACAAGCACTACCAAGAGTTAGAAGCAAATAAATAAGTTATGGTTGGGTCTCAACTATGCCATCCACTATGTCTCTCCAACAAATATCTATTCAACCATGTAGACACCATTGACTAATAAAACTTAGTTTATTTAGTTATTTTTATATGTAAATTGACAATGTAATTAAGACACACAGTAGTTGATTAAATAATTTTATAAACATGCTCATGCTACATGTCTTTGTAAGAATGAGTCTAATTTTAAATGATTTAGTTTTGACTAAGTTTAGAAATGCATGAAAATCTTGAATTAATTAAAATTCTCAATCTAATTATCATTAACATGTAATTTTAGATTTTTACATAGATTTGGAGGATGAGGTGACCCCTCCCCAAATCTATTTATAATTGTAATCATATTGTTTTTAGGGGTTGGAAAATTTATCAATACAAGAAGAATTATTTTGATTGTCACATGACTATGTTGATGGTTTTCTATTCCAATTCTATGTAATTAATTGTGTTTAATTTCTTAGTTGTTTGATTTAGTAATTTTAAGTGTGCAAAAGTTATAGACATTTACATATTATTATTATTGGTGTATGCTAATTGAATATGTAAAATAACTATTGGATATTTTTTTTATATTTGAATAAAATTAACAAAATTTTATACATCTAAGGATGTAAAACACCAAAAAATATGTCAAAAGTCTAAAAAATACAATCAAAACAAAACCATTTTAATAAAATTATTATGATATAAAAAATTCACCTACGTGGCAGTAGTAGAAAACCAATAAAACCAATAGAAAACAAAGAAAAGTGTTCACAATAACACCAAAAACTACATTATTATACTATCCCATCATTAATAATCATCACATCAACTTCAATTGATATAGATTGATCTACCTTAAGTCCCAATTCATTGTTTAAAAGACCAGGTCCCAACTGTGAGCTCTATACTGAGGAGGTAAAATGTTCTAATTTACTCAAAATATCCTTCATATTAGAAGTATTAAAAAGGTTGATAAAATATTCAAAATCCTTTTTGTTACCCTCTTGAATCTTTTTGAATTTTTTAAGAAGTTACATTAACAAAAATATCAATACTATTAACAATAATCTAATTTGAGTCAAAACTACTAACCACTTCATCTCTACCTCGATGAACTTCATAGATAGGTACCTAATTACCAACAATAGTCCCCATCTCAAGACCTTCCCCATAAACCTCCTCACTAGAAGTAGCTACCTCTTCAACCCCATTGACCTATAATGCCTATAAAACATCTTTGTTGGCTTCTAATAAGGTAATTGACCCATTCTTATCCAAATATAAAGACCCAATCCATCTAGAAATGAGATTATTAGCTTGATCAAATTATGCCTCTCTGATCAATCCCCAATCATATTCAAAAACCTTTACCTATGCAGCTTCACCAAGAGAAATCCTCTAGTTAGGAGGATGTGAAAATTTGGGGTATCCTCTACTACTCATCAAATAGTTAGAAGAGATCTTCATCATACCTATTCTTAGAAACTTCCCTAGCTCACTCCATGTCATATTCAACTAAAAAAATATCTACTAATAAACACATATCATGATAAATTCAATATTGAATTTAGTAAGCAATCTAGTCTTAAACTAGAAAACTTCTAAATTCCTTTATTTCTAAATGAACCAACAGATTTCAGTGGCGAACACAAGCCATAACTTATAGAAAAAAATGAACCTTATTTTTTGACACACATAAATAAAAAAAAATATTTTACCATGAAATATCATAATCAAACACAAAGTTCTAATTAGTAAGACAACTTTTCCATATACTTATCGTATAAGGACACAAGAAAAAAAAGGTGTGCAATAGTTTTTAGCTCACCACACAACATATAATGAGGATTAAAAAATCTATAATTAGAAATAATTACCCCTACAACTAATTTGTCATACAAAATAAACCATCTAAAACAAGATTTTTTTGGTTCAAGACACGAAGACCATACACCATTGAATCTAAAAATCTAGATGGAGAATGGATCACACACATGCTAAACTCAATTAATACTAAGGAGAGAATTGTGGAGAAAAAAGTTTATCATAAAGAATTTTAGTGTTATATTCCAAAATGGGGGACCATTAATCCATTTATTATCCTCACAAAACCCATCATTATCATAAAAAATAGATACATCTCTAGAAGCCTAAAAATCCTTAGTGAGAAGAGTGAAGGTTCTCCTTTGAGACACTAGAATCTTGAACCTTTATCTGATATCAGTCCATGAGGCCTAACCATTTAAAAATAATAAATATTTTAAACATCTTATACCTTTGGAGAACCAAAAAAAAGTTGAGCACCCTCTAGTAAGGGCAAGGGGCCTTATTTTAATATTGAGGTTCCACCATATAGACTAGTACCCCTATCACCTAGACCCTAGCCCACTGAAGATAGGAGGTGCAATAACAAGGTGTTTTACAAGATCTTTGGCTTTCCAAATAGACTGGAAATTTTTTTACATAGGAAACAAGACAATCAACAAATCTAAAATATGAATCCCTTCCAATGTAGTTTAACATTTGGGAATCCCTTCAAAATATTAAGCCTAACCAAAATATTTCAATGATCATCCTCATCTAGGGCCCTAATGATCCACTTGAATACTATATAAATACCTTGAAGCCTAAGGTATTTCAACCTAATCCCCCAATATTTCTAGGTACATAACATATCTTCCATGCCACAACATGCCTTTTTATGTTTCCCTTGCCATCAGACCATATGAATTTTCTAATTATTCTATGTAATATATTAATTTGAACTTATTAAAAATACATCATGAGGCATAGTATATATTATAATAAGAGAAAAATTTCTAACATACTTGAATTCTTCCCAGGAGAGAGAGGAAATGACTATGCCACTTACCAATATTAATATTAATTTTGACATACAAATAGTCCCACATATATTTGAATGAAGGTACAAAATCAAAAGGAATACCTAGATATCTAACCATCTAATTAGTGCCCTTCCATATCAACCCATACTCCACCAACCATTCTGATGAGTCTTCATTCCACCCTATCATACATGATTTGTGTAGTGCCACTTTAGATCCTAAGGTAGAATAATAGATGTCAAGTCTTCTATCCACTTAATGAAGATGACCTTTTTCAAGTTTGACAAATAACATAGAATCATCTACAAAAAAAACATTAATCATATATGATCCATTGGGTAATGAGATACCTTTGACTAGAGTACCTACTAATGATAGTCTTAACAAGTAATGAAGTTCTTCAGCTACCACAATAAAAGGAAATGGGGAAAAAGGGTACCCTTTTATAATTTAAATTTTAATCTCAATAGATTTATTCAACTCACCACTAACTTTAATAATGACTAAGGTATATTTAAACAAGGCATTTACCATTCTATAAATTTTTTCCTGAACCTCAAAAGGTTTCAACATTAAATTGATGAATGACCACTGAATCCTATCATAGGATTTTTTGAAGTCAAGTAAGATCATACCAACATCTTCACCATAGTAATGAACCCAATACATACCTTCCCAACTGGAGAAAATATTGTCAAGGATATATATACCTTTCACAAACCCTATTTAAGTAACAGAGATAAATGAAGGCAGAATGGAGGAAAGCCTTCTAGAAAGAATTTTATTAAAGATATTGTAAGAGACATTGAGAAGAGTAATATGTATCTATTTATTGACCTTAGATAGTTATCCATATTTTGGTATGATCTTAATCACACATCTATTTATTTCAGGGCCTAGTATACCAACTTTAATGGCTTCTTTAAAAACTCTTAGGCATTCAACAACAATCCACTCCTTATTTGACTTGTAGAGATTTGAAGGAAAACCATCAAAGAATTTAACATAATAATGAACCCAATACATACCTTCCCAACTAAAGAAAATATTTCAAAGGATATATCTATCTTCCACAAACCCTATTTGAGTAATAAAGATAAATGAAGGTAGAATGGAAAGCCATCTAGCAAGAATTTTAGAAAATATCTTGTAAGAGATGTTGAGAAGAGTAACAGGTTTATATTTCTTGACCTTATATGGTTATCCATATTTTGGTATGATATTAATCACACGTCTATTTATTTTAGGCCCTAATGTACCAAATTTAATGGCTTCATTAAAATCTCCTAGGCATTCAACAACAATCCACTCCTTATTTGAATTATAAAACTCTGAAGGAAACCTATCAAAGCTTGGGGATTTGTATAACTTTTTAGAGTCAATAGTTTCCTTAATATAATATGGATAGATGTCACTATCAATCATCAAAGCCTGATCTATGTCAACTTTCTTAGGAATATAGTTATAATAGAGTTATCTACAATTATCAATCAACAAGTTCAAGCCATTTGACAAAAAAGGTCAGAATAGAAGGAAAAGAATGATTTTTTTTATCACAGTTAGATCATTTGATATAGTCCCTCTACATTAACTTATATAAATTTTAATTTTTCCATTATTTTCTCTTAAATAGTTGAAAAAGAATCAAGAACCTTTGTCTCCAAGTTTGAACTAGTTTAGTCTAGAGTGAATATGAGCCCCTAAGTAATAAAAGTTTGATGATTTCTAATTTCATGTTTTAGGATGGTTGGTTGATCAAGAAATAAAGCCTTATTTGGATCTAGTTCTAACCTTGATTTATAAATAATTAGCTTCTCCTAAGTATTGCAAGAAATATTCCTTCTCAGAATTGATTGATGCTTACCAAAGGTTCTTGTAAAATTCTTAAAAAGGCTCATACAATAGTTTCACTTATAAATGGAAGATGAAGAATTAATATCAAACTTATCAATGTTATATGCAAAAAAAATTACACCTATACAATCATAATTACTCAAATGTGTAACATTAAATTTATATAATCCTTTCCTCTCAAGAATATTCACCTCACACTAAATATTTATCAAAATAGACAATTTAATGGGATGGTGATCTAAGATAGTAAACAAGAGCACCTTCATTAAGTTGCAGTCGTCTTGATGTGCTTCAAAAATATTATTTTTGATGTAAAATATATCAATTATAGAATAAAATCTCTTATAAGAGACTTGATTATTACACCATGTATACTAGATACTCTTGCTATCTTCCCCCCCCCCAGTTAAGAGGGTCAGAGAGTTTAAGAATATGCTTGAATTTGGACAAAAAAATAATTCATTTCCTTTCCATATAATTGGATCACCCCCTGTTTATCCTATTTTTCCTCTACCATATTAAAATATCCCCCTATAATCTATGGGATGTCTTCAATTATAAGTAATCCAATTCCATAAGATAGCCCTTTCTCTATAGTCATTATAAGCATAAATATTACAAATTCTAAACACTTGTTCCTCACTTTTGAGAGTGACCCACACAACTCTATGACAAAGAGATGACCCAGAATCAACTACTGACTCCTACCACTTAGGGTTAACTAAGATGGAAGAACCTTTCTCTTGTGGATGAGAGGTAGAAAATTGAGTAGAATCTGGCCATATATAGTTTAAAATAGAGTCCATCTCGAAACCAATAGCCTTAACTTCCTATAGCAACAATAAATCAAATCCTTCTCTTGAAAACCTAAAATGTCTTATAATAATGTTAGGGGATTCTAGGGCCCTCACATTCTAACTAACAGCCTTCATCAAAATAGGGGGTGAGCCTATCTTTATAGACTAGAGGTGTTAGATCCTCCTTTCTTTTGATACAATCTTATAAAACACTAAAGAACCTTATTTTATTTAGATTTATTATTACTATCCTCAACACCTCCTAAAAAACCATTAATTACCTTCCCATAATCACCTCTAGGAGATCTTAAGAAGAGTTATAAATTAGACTTAGTTTTTAGTCTCTTTACCATTATTTATTTGTAGCCTACCAGAGATAGAATTTGAACAAACATATTTAAGAGGAAAATCTCTTTCCAAAATAAGCTCTATTTGAACATAAACACATGGGGAGGGAGAGAGTGCCATGGGAACTCACTCATCATAGGTCAAATCTAAGGTAGAGGTCAAGGGGCTAGGGGTATGAGCTACTAAAGCATACATATTGGCTAAAATAACAACATACTCATTTGAAAGTATTCCCTTGGTGCAAGAGAGATATTACACCATAAAATCACTCTGATCAAGGCCTAGAAGGGGGGAATGAGAAGGAATCTCATGCACTAAATGAAGATTATTTATAACCACAAAATCATAAGAAGATCAAATACCAACATTTACACAGTCCATATTCACCATGGGCTTATATTTCTATGTTGTGGATCCTATTTATAGATTATAATGTATTTCAAATAATATACATTTAAAATGTACTATACACTCTTTATGTATTCTTACCAAGATATGGGGCCTGACCAAGCCTCAAATAGGCATTTAAGGGAAAACCCCCCCAAAAATGAGGTTTTGAGGGTGGTAGCCCCCAAATTTGTTTTTGAACCCCCTTAATGGGGAACCATTTTGGGTTAACTTGGCCCATGGTTTTGTTACCCATTATTTTGTAAAACTGCTATGTGGTTACCTATTGATGTAATATATATGTAGTAGGTAATACATTAGATGGAATTGAACTGAGTTTTTGAGAAGGTGAATAGAGAGTGTGAATTTAGGTGCAAATTTAGGAGATTTTATAGAGCACAATTCCAAATAATATTTTGTGCATTGTAATTATGAGAAGACTAATATGAGAGTGGATTATACTCATGTGACTTGTAATAAAATCTAAGCAAGTGTTTCTTGGTGTATTTATCCCACATTGGGGAACCACATTAAATCTTATCTTTTTGTTGTGATTTTTTTATTTTTGTTCATATCTATTATTATTAAGATTCTATGAAATTATCTTTGCATTAATTTCTATTTTATTCCTAGTAACTGGTATCAGAGCTTCACGTTGTATTTGCTAAAGTGTTGAATCACATGGTTATTAGTTTAAGTGGGAGGTATGGCTAATGATAATAGATCAAAGGTTGAAAATTTCAATGGATAAAACTTTGGTCTATGGAAGATGAAGATGGAGGATTAACTCTATCAGAAAAACCTCCATGCTCTACTAGGAGGAAAAGTAAAGTAATTGGTGGGTAAAACAGATGAAGTTTGGGAGATGCTTGATAAGGAAGCACTTGGGTCCATCTGATTATGCCTTTCATCTTTATTCACATTTAATATATCATAGGAGAAAAACAAAAAAGGTCTCATGAATGTGTTAGGGAAGTTATATGAGAAACCCTCTACTTTTAATAAAATATTTTTAATGAAAAAGTTATTTAATATAAAGATGTCTAAAAATGGTTATGTTGCTGATCATTTAAATGAATTTAATATGATTCTGAGTATGTTAAACTCTATAAAAATTTAATTTGATGATGAAGTCAAGGCTATACTTATTTTGTGTTCCTTACCATAGAGTTGGAATGGCCTGGTAATGGTTGTGAGCAATCCAATCTCTAACAATGCCAAGTTAAAGTTTGAGGATGTCGTAGGAGTAACCCCTGATGAGGAAATGTGATGGAAAATATCTAGGGAAACTTATAATTAAAGTGATGTTTTGGTAGTGGAGATTAGAGGGTGGTAAAAGTTTTAAAGAAAAGGAAAGCATAAAAAGTCAAATGGTCAAGAAAGGTCAAAATAAAAGAGTAAGATGGTATGTTGGCACTGTGGAAAGATTGGGCATGCAAAGAGGGATTATTGGGTTCTTTATAACAAGAATAAAAATCAAAAGACACCAAGGAGGTGAATGTGACAATAGGTAATGTTTATTAGGATGCATTAATTCTCTCCATAGATAATATTGTTGAGTCTTGGGTTTTAGATTCGAGGGCTTCTTTTCATGCTACACCACATAGGAATTATTTTATTGATTATATTCAAGTGGATTTTGGACATGTTTATCTTGGTGATTATGAGACTTGTATCATAGTAATTAAATGAAGTGATTAGATTAAGTTGTAGAATGGGAACATTTGACTACTAAAGGATGTTAGGCATGTGCCTAAGTTGAGATGGAATATGGTATCCACATGACAAGTAGGTAGTGAAGGTTATATGGTGACATTTACAATATATTAGTAGAAGGTGACCAAGGGTGATTTTTTGGTAGAAATCGGTAAGAAGGTTGGTATCCTACATTTATCAAGTAGTGCTGACTATTGTAATTTAGTTACCAAAAATATAGATGCAACTTTGTGGCACTATAGGCTCGATCATATGAGCCAAAAGGTCATGCAGATTTTAAAGGATAGGTTGACCAATTTTAAAGGGGCTAATTTATATTTATGTGAAGATTGTGTGTATGAAAAACATAAAGGGGTCAAGTTTCTCAAGGTTGTACCTATGAGGAAGGTGAATAAGTTAGATCTGGTTCATTCATATGCATGGGGGTTGGCTCAGGCATCTTCTATTGGTGGCTCATCTTATTATGTCCTTTTATTGTTGATACAACTAGGAAAGTTTGGGTGTATGGAACTAGGAGAAAATATGATGTGTTTGATACATGTAAAAGATGGAAAGCCTTGGTTGAGAATGAAACAAGTCTTAAGTTAAAATGTCTCAGGTCAGATAATGGTGAGAAATATTGTAGTAATGAATTTTTTGATTAATGTTCTAAGAATGGAATTCAAAAATAAAGGACATTTCCAAGAACCCCATAATATAATGTAGTTTTAGAAAGAATGAATAGAACTATCATGGAACGTGCTAGAAGTATGAGGTTTTATGCATGACTACCAATTCAATTTTGGGTAGAAGCTATAAACATAACTGTATAACTGATCAATAGAGGTCCTTCATCTTCTTTGAATGGAGGCATACCTAAGGAAGCTTGGTTTGGTAAGAATGTTGATTATTCCTTCTTAGAGTACTTGGCTGTGAAGCTCTTATTCATACTAATAAATATGATAGGACCAAGTTAGAGGTTAAGTCTAAAAAATACACCTTTATTGGTTATGGTAAGGATGAATTTGGTTTCTAGATTTTGAGTCTTAAGGATAAGAAAATATTTTAGTCTAGGGATGTAGTCTTTAATGAAAAAGTCATATATAAACAACAGTTGTAGGATCAAAGAGAGGATTCTAGAAAAGAGTACATAGTATTGGAGGACATTGCATATGATAAAGTGTTCAAGCAATTAGTTTAGGCACCTAATCCACAAGAACCCCAAACTCCTATGGTGAGAAGGTATTTTAGGGTAAGAGGGACCCTGAACATTTTTCTCCATCTCTTAATTATTTATTACTCATTAATAATAGAGAGCTAGAGTGATTTGAAGAAGTAATGTAGGTAGATATCAATAAGTGGGAGAAAGCAATGGATGAGGAGCATTAGTCTCTCATGGAAAATTAGACTTGGGATTTGGTAAACCCACCTGAAGGTAAGAGAGCATTACAAAACAAGTGGGTGTATAGAATTAAAGAGGATGATGGGGGAAAGAAAAGCTATAAGGCCCAGTTGGTGGTAAAGAGGTTTGCACAGAAGAAGGGAATTGATTTCAATGAAATTTTTACCCTAGTGGTAAAGATGACTTATATTAGGACTATTTTTGGGATACTGGAAATGAAAGACTTGCACTTAGAGAAGTTGGATGTGAATACTACATTCCTTCATGGTGATTTGGAGGAGGATTTATATATGGAGCAACCACAAAGATATGAGGTCACAAGAAAGAGGAACATGGTGTGCAAATTGAAGAAGAGATTATATGGATTGAAACAAGCTCTATAATAGTGGTACAAGAAATTTTATAGTTTTATGATGGAGTAGGAATAATCTAGGTGTCATTTAGACCATTGTGTATATATCAAGAAGTTTGATGATGGTAGTTACATTATCCTATGTCTGTATGTGGATGACATGTTGGTTGTAGGTAAGAACATGTAGAAATAAAGGTACTCAAGGAACAACTTGGTAATTCCTTTGATATGAAGGATTTGGGAGTAGAGAAACAAATCCTTGGTATGAGAGTAACTTAGGATAAGAAGGAACAAAATCTGAATTTATCTCAGGAAGAGTACATTAAAAATGTCTTGGAAAGGTTTAGTATGTGGGATGCTAAACTAGTTGGGACTCCTTTGGTAGGCCATTTTAATTTATCAAAGGAGTAGTGTCCCAAGATAGAGAAGGAGAGAATATAGATGTCCTATGTAAATTAATCATCAGTATTTGGTAGCTTAATGTATGACATGGTGTGCACTAGGCTAGATATTGCCCATGTAGTGGGATTAATAAATAGGTACATGAGTGATCAAAGTAGAGAGCACTGGTAGGTAGTGAAGTAGATCCTTTGATACTTGAGAGGGACCATGGGGATAGTTTTAAGATATGGTGGATTGGACACCACTTTATGTGTTTATGTATATTCATACATGGCTAGAGATTTAGATAGTAGGAGTATAATAGGATATGTATTTACTGTAGGTGACAAAGTAGTGAGCTAGATTTCATGACTACAAAAATTTGTGGCTTTATCAACCATAGAGGCTGAGTATGTTTCTACCATAGAGTCAAGTGAATATATGATTTAGTTACAATAGTTGATTGAATATTTAGGGCATAAGTAAGAGGAAGGGAAGATGTATAGTGATAGTTAGAGTTCTATACACTTATACTTAGCAAATAACTCTACTTTCCACTCTAGGATGAAGCATATATAGTTGAGGTACCATTTCATCAAGATAGCTTTAGAGGAAGATAAGTTAAAGCTAGAGAATATTTATACTAGTAAAAATATTATAGACATGATGACTAAGGTGGTCACAAGGGAGAAACTGAATCTATGTTCAATTTCAGTTGGCCTTCATAGATGATTGTGAAGGGTTGAGAAGTTTTCTTAAAGGAAAATAATCTCAAAGTGGGAGATTATTATTTTATGGAACCTATTTACAAATTATTAAAATTTATTGTACACTCTTTATGTATTCTTGCTAGGGTTCAGGGGTGGTAGCCCCAAATTTTTTTATGAACCCCCTTAATGGAGAACTATTTTGGGTAGACTTAGCCCATGGTTTTGGTACCCATTTTTTTGTAAAACCTCTATGTGGTTACCTATTTATGTAATATAGATGTAGTACGTAATACATCATATGGAGCTAAATTGAGTTTTTGAGAAGGTGAATAAAGTGTGTGAATTTAGGTGCAAATTTAGGAAAGTTTATAGAGTGTAGCTCCAAATAATATGCTGTGCATTGTAATTATGAGAAGATTTATTTGAGAGTGGATTATACTCTTATGGATTGTAATAAGATCTGAGCAAGTGTTTCTTGGTGGACGTATCCCACATTGGGTGAACCACCTTAAATCTTGTCTTCTTGTTGTGCATTTTTTATTTCTATTCATATCTATTATTATTATTATTATGATTCTATGAAATTATTTTTGCATTAATTTCTATTTTATTCATAATATATCTAGTGATAGGACAATGGTGTAAAAAAATTTGAAGCCCTTACGAGAGAGACGTCCCACCAAGCCATCACTAGAGGGTGCTAAACTAGAAAATGGATCTGAAACAAATTAGGGGTTTTCTATTACCACAATAATATCATCAAAATTAGAAACTTTTTTTTCAAAAATATCATTCCTTTTAGGTATATTCTTATTTAGTGTTTGATTAATATCCCTTTCTATTTTAATTATCTGAGGGTAATCGTTCCTAAGATGACCATATTTTTTATATAAGAAGCAAGCATTAAGACCACCCAATCCTTTGATGGGATAGGAAAAAGATTCACCCTTAATATTAAATAAATGAGTATCAAGAAATAATTTCAGTGGGTCCAAAGAAATCAAAACCCTCACATGCATATGTGATAGGGATCTTCTTGAATCTTCCAACATAATAACTTATCCTATAAGATTAAGATCTTGAGGTGAAAAATTCCCTATTGGATATGAACATTCTCAATATCTACCCATCTCAGGGTTACTTTGATTGTTATTTCCTCACAATTCAATTTATCATTCTAAGGAAAAACTTTAGAAACTCACCACCCTAAATTATAGATGGGTTTGCTAATAACCCACCTAGAATAAAATCATGAAAACCCCCTTCTAAAACATTATACAAAAGGAATTATATATCCCCATTTTCTTACCCCAGACATAATTCAACCAATTATCAAATATTTTTATAGAGAGTAAGGAGTTTCTATTCAATCATAAAAATAAAACTCCAACATTCATCAAACAAACTTCTTCTAGTTATAAACCCATTTCCATTGATTCATTCAAAAATAGAGAAAGTATTTTTGAGACTAGATGACTTACCAACTTTGGGTGTAGTGCCATTGCTGACTCCATCTTCACTTGTAATTGATTCTTCATGCATGAATTATAAATCTTTAGAAAGTTTATAAATGTCCTCCTACTATAGGACCTTTGAAAATAAGGGTTTTTTCATATCACCTTCCTTCCCCTTCTCACCATCTACCAAACCTTACATAATGTTCTGACTAGGGTCATTATTAACAACATCTACATAATCAAATACACCATTAATAATACCATCATTCCAAATATTTTCATGCTCAGAGGCATCCATTCCATCCCTTTCCATAACACTACATCATAAATGTATGAAAAAACTAATTTCTCCCTAAGTCACATAGACAAAAAAAACAAAGCAAAGATAATTCAGGTAGAACAAGCAAGACACCAAGAATAAAAAATAAAACAAATGACCCAAACCACTCATAAATCACTAAAAGAGGGAGACCATGCATAAACATCAAATAAATAAGATGACCATAAAATAAATATAATAAGGGAACCATAAGTAATCCCTTTTGAAATCACACAACCATCTTTTCTACCCTACCTTTCCCTCTTTTGGAGTTTTTTTGAGATCTACCCACTTTAGCATAGGTTCCATCCATCCAACTTATCTAGGTTTTAAATTTATTATAGGTTTCACTCATCCATTCAATTCTAATTAACAACCTACAAGCTTAGCCTACTATTATACCACATGGTTGTTCAACCCATACCCATAATTCATGCCATAGAGTGGATTTTATCTTCATTGAGATCTTAAAATGTTAGAGGTTACCTTGTTAATTTTTTTTTATGTATTAAAAATACATAATTAAGAAAGAGAAGCTTGTGCTAGGAGGTCCATAACCATTATGTGATTTTCCCTAGAAAATTTTATTCCCCACGTTTGAGTTTCACTAGAGACACCTAAGAGAGTAACTAGGTATAGAGCCCAAACCAATATTTTGGTTTCACCTTTGTATATCCAACAAAGGTCTAGATTGGCACCAGTTGTCCCCACCATACCCTAGGTTAGAACACCTTCCCTATTGAGAAACCTCTATCCCATTAATCATCCTATGGATTAGACTTGGTTAGATATATCTACCATTATAGTCTTAGGATATGTGCACTATTTTCTAAGGAATCTAAAGAATCATCTAACTTCTTGCTTCCCTTTAGGAGGAATAATGGTAGAGGAGAATATCAAGTATGTCAAAACTATTTTAAGATTAATGAATGTTTCTAATGATGATGTTGCATGTAGGTTTTTTACATTAACATTGTAGGATGATTCTTATTATTGGTTCCTCAATTTGTAAGAGAACTTAATTAATTCATGGAAATCATGTCAAATCACTTTTCTTTCCCAATTTAGACAAGTTACCAATTCGAGTATGGTGTATCATTTTTTCATCATTATTAAGAGGGAGCCTAATGATCCAATCTAATATTTTAATGTGATTTTTTAGATTATGTACACTTGTTTAAGTGATACATATAAACCATCAATAACATTATCACTTGAAATATACAGGAATGCCTTGGATCCAATTATTGTAGTATTTTTACAAAGAACTACTACTACTACTAACACTCTATCACTGGCCTCTGAAGAAGTGATCAACATTGATAGGTAGCTAAATATAAATATACTAGGCACTCCTAGCCTCAATGTTGGTTTTTTAGATTTGAATCTAATGCCTCATGTGAATCAGAATGTTCTAGCATTTAATGAGAATTAGTTTTATGCACTACGTCCTATGACATAAAATACACCAAATTAGAATTATGGCTTCTTAAACAACTTTACACAAATGAATGGTCAACAAAAAACTCAACATTTTCTCCTATCCAATAATGTAGCTACTTAGGGTGTGGATTATATCAAAGAGGAATTGGATTCTATATAGAGTATGGTTCAAAATCTAAGCAATGATTTCTTGAACATGTAAAGAAGATAGGAAATCCTACTGATCTAAACAATAATCAAAATTTTGGATTTCAAATATATAATAGTCCCTATAACAAGCCTAAAAATGGTGGAGATAGCTCTATCTAATTGGGGTAGGGTTCATAACATGTCACAACATGGTGAGCTTGACTGTCTTAAATTCTATGCTACATTTAAAATCTTCTAAAGGGAGATAATAATGCAAGATTTAATGAATAATCCACTAGAGTTCTCCCATGATACTATTTCCTCAAGTATAGCCATGTTATTTAAAACTCATGAGTTTCCATTCCCAAGAAAAGATGATAATGTTCCAAAAGATAACTCAGATGAGATACAAGATTTTTAATAGTTTTAGAGAAGTAATTATAATTTTAGGAACAAACACCCCTTCACTACATCAACTTATCTAAATAATATGACTATTCCCCTGAATCTGAAGGTTGATAACAATCTAGCTCCCCCAAAAGAGAATGATCAACCTATAAATAAGGAAGAAAAAAGCAAATGATGATACACCATCATTGAGGACATGAAGAAGATAAAGGTGAACATCACTCTTCATGAATTGGATTAGATTACTTAAAATAAGGAGCTCCTATGGAGGTCTATTACAAGTAAGTCTACTATAGAGAATCTAAAATATTCTCATACTGATGTTATACACAAGAGTAAGCTAGAAGTTATTCCTTTATTGTTAACTATCAAATCATTTGGTAAGAATATACATAATTATTTAATTGATTTTGGAGCTTTAGCCACTATAATGCAAACTTTTATTTACCAGAAGTTGGGATTTACTCTAAGCCCATCTAAGAGGATGGTTTTACAGTTGGAAAAAATAATGGTGCATGTGGTTGGAGAGTTGAATGATTTACACATTCAAGTTACATCTAAGGTACATGTGTAGATGACTATAGACATACTCATGGTAGATATCCCAGATGTATATAGACTATTACTAATTAGATATTAGTCAAAGATGCTAAATAGGTATGTAGAAACATACTTCTCTCACATTTGGCTACCTTGGAGAGGTAGTCTAAATCAAATTCAAATTGATCAAGAACTAAGAATGAAGTATCCCATCATGGAGTATGATGAAAAAAATGAAGAAGTAAGTTAAAAATGCCTAATATTTGGATTTATACCTTTACCAGGAATAATGAGATGCAAAAGACAAAAACCCAAGGACATTCCAAATTTTGGACTCTCCATTTTGATGGTGAAAAATCAAAGTAGGGATCAAACATTGGTATTGAAATAATGGACACACTAGGTAAGAAATACCTAGTAGCTTATAGGTTACAATTTACATGCACCAATAATATGGTAGAATATGAAGCACTGATTATGGGATTTTATTTCCCTCTAAAAATAGTTTCAAATAACTACTCATATATGGAGATTTAGAACTAGTGATTAACAAGGTTAGAAACAAATATTAGTGTAAATTTTCATATCTTGGCCTGAGATTTGATTGAGTCATTTGATGTATTCAACATAGTAGTTTTTCCTAGGGAATAGAACTAGGTTACTGACTCACTCGCTGCTTTAGCTTCCAACTTAGCACCATTATAGGAGTCTAAGGTATAAAGTTTTTATATTGAACTTATGTCTTACCCATTAATTCTTGACAATATAGAAAATTTCTAGGTGTTTGATGATGATCAAAACATTATCTAATTCTTGAGAAATTTAGGGCATTTTAAATATAAATCATTGATGGTAAGGAAATTAGTTATTTGTGCCAAGAATAATTAGGATAATAAGGAGTTATTCAACTAAATAAAATTGTATTCCTTTACGGATGGTTTATTTAAAGTAAGCATTAGCTATGGATCCCCAAGATTAGCAGTTAAGGTAGAACAAATTTAATGAATCTAAGTTTAATAAAGAGAGCTTGGGGGATGAGAGTGATTCACACTATGTCAACATTGGTGTTAGTTTCACCCCAAAATTAAGACAAAGGGTGACATATTTTCTCATCTAGTATAAAGATGCAATTGCATGGATCTATGATGACTTAAAGGTTTTCAATCATAGGGTCATCACTTATACAAGCCCACTAAAATTAGACCATAAGACATTTAGACTAAGATAAAGACTCTTTAATCCCATATTAAAACCACTCATTCAAAAGGAGGTAGAAAAGTTGTTGAATGCTAGGATAGTTTTCCATATTTAACACTCATCTTGGGTTGCCAACTTGGTTTTAGTTAGAAATAAGAGTGGGGAAATCAGATTGTGTGTTAAATTTAGGAACCTACATAATGATTATGAGAAATAAAACCATATTCTACCTTCCCTTGATTAGGTGATCTAGATGTAAAGTGGTTTTTATAGAAAGTGGTTTTAGAATGATGCCTTTTTTGGATAGGTTTTCAAGATATAACTAGGTGCTGGTAGAATCTGAAGATAGGATGAAGATTATATTTACCAAGAAATGGGATACTTATGAATACAAGAGAATCCTTTAGACCTAATTAATGTAGGATACACTTTTTATCAAGACATGAAACATACATTTCAAAGGCTAATAGGTAAATGTATAATTATTTATATGCATGATCTCACTATTTTCTTAAAGAACATAACTGATCATGTAGGACATCTATAATTAATCTTTCAAAGATATAGAAGGTTTAAAATTTCATTAAACCAAAAAAGAGCATATTTGGTGTTACTAAAGGTAAATTTTTGGGTCACATCATCACTAAGGATGGGATCACCATTGACCTAAGTTGAGTTCAAGGTATTTCTAAAATAACTTTTCTAAATAGAAAGAATGAGCTCAAATCTTTTTTCAAAAAGATAAATTTTTTGAGGAAGTTTATCTCATGTTTTGAAAAAATGGTTAGACATTTGAATGCAATTCTTAAGTAATATTCCAAACTATAATAGAAACTATAGGCTTGAAAGTCTTTTCAAGACATCAAGGAAGCCATATCTTAGGATCCATTGTTAATAAGCCCAAACTTTAATAAGGACCTTTTCTTATACTTGTTTGCTTAAGAGCACACAATTATTATTGTGCTTACCCACAAGAAGGATGAAAGTGAGTATCATATTACATTCATGAGCATGAATTTGAAGGATGCATAACTCAGTTACTCTATGATAAAAAAGCCTATTTTTGCCCTGGTGAAAGATGTGAAGAAATTTAGACATTACATCTAGAAAAATAAGATTATTGCTATTGTTTCATACCTTGTTGTCAAGATCACATTAAAACATAATTAATTGGGAGATAAAAAAGGTGAATGGATGGAAAAATTAAAATATTTGACATATAAATCAAACTTAAAAAAATTGTTAAAAGATAAGGCATCATTCAACTTATGATTGAGTCTGACCCGCACATCACTATTGAGGAGGTTTGTCAGACCTAGGTATCTAGAGGAGAGAGGTACACTGATATCAGTCAATATTTACTCACAAGTATTTGTCTCCAAGAACTTAGTATATTAAAAAATAGGGACTTGAGGATCAAAGATACTCACTACATGATTAGAAAAGGAATCCTCTATAGAATAAATTATGAATTATTTACCTAAGATGTGTATCATAATGAGAAGCTTAAGAAATCTTTTAGATAAGGAGTGGGAATATATATATATATATATATATATATATATATATATATATATATATATATATATATATATATATAACAACACATGGAATCCTTAGATTAGGATACTATTATCTAACAATCTTTAAAGATGTATTCTCCCATGTAATAAAATGACATGAATGATAGGTCTTGGCAAAAAGAAAAGTGCACGTATCAATTCCATTACAACCTGTCATTGAAGGAAAGACATTTTCTCAATGGGGCTTATATTTCATTGGTGTCATCAACTTAAATTCTTTATTTGACCATAAATTTATGCTCACAAACATAGATTACTACACCATATGGATTGAATAAATGACTAGAAAACATTCTAGAGCAAAAGATGTAATCAATTTTCTAGAAGAAAACATCTCAACTCGGTTTGGTACCCCCATTTCCTTAGTTTATGATAATGGTCCAATATTCCAATTAGATAATTTTACTAAATGGGCCCATGAAAATCAAATCACCATCATGTCATCTTCCAATAATTACCCAAAAGGAAATGGATTGGATGAATTGATAAATAAAAACTTGATTGATGCCATTAAATTTTTTATTATAGATAAACCTAGAGGATGGCATCATATACTAAAATATGAATTATGAGAAGACTAAACTAGATTCAAGTAGACCCTCAAAGCTTCACCTTACCTACTATTATATATATGATAACTAGTATTCCTAATCATACTCAAATTTACAACATACCAATTTATGCAAGAGTGCATGGAACCAAGTGAGAAAGGGGAGTCATGCTTATTAGATATAATAGAGATGGAAGATTCAAGGAATGAAGCCTTGCTTAATTTTAGTAAACATCAGGTCTAGGTCAAAAGGTGGTTTGATAGAGGATCAAAGTTTAAAGCATTTATAATATCTATTCTGATGCTTCTATAGGATAAAGCCCATGAAAATAAAGGACAACATGACAAATTTACCCCCTTATAGACTAGACCTTACTAGATATCAATGATTTTGGGTGACAATGCTTTCTATTTAAGTGAACTCCAAGGTAATGGAATGACATATCTAATTAATGGGTAGTTTTTGAAACATTAATTTATGGTCATACCATTTGGAGATGTCATTAAATGACCACAAGTGTTGAGGTAGAGGTAGGAAAAGTTAGATTGACTAGTTTCATAGTCAGGTTCCTTGTATTCTATAATTTGCTTTCTCTAGAGTAGTTTTATTATTTCTAGATTAACCTTTCATGTTTTTAGCATTTTTATTTCCTTTATTTTAATTCTCTATTTTATATAATATATGTCTTTGTGTTTTGTGACATTTGGATTGACCTCTTTTGATATCACCAAACTAATATCTAGTTCATGAGGGTTTTCATCAATTCTTAAGTTTATGAATGTTGAATCCATAAGAGAGGTTCCAAAAGAATAAGAAGTGTAGGGAGGACATAAAATGGAGCACACAAACTAGCTTTTTTTGTAGGTTTACACCCTTGTGTCTAATATTTTCATAATTCAGGTATATAATAAATAAAATTAACTATGGTTATATCACAATTATGTACTTATATCAGGAATATAAAATTTGCTTTCATTACTCTATACAAAATTAGAAAGTTCCCATTTATTTGGATCAAAGACACTTCTCATTTAATACTTGTTTAAGGTAATAACCATTCATATGAATATAACTGGTAGAGACATTATGGTAAATCAATTTTTCAAATACACCATCTCATAATGGTTCCTACCTTCTTTCTTCTACTCACACTCTTAAAAAAAAAGAGGACCAATGTATCCTAAAAAGCGAATAGTAAACCCAAGAAAATATAAAGGTGATCAAAGACTCACATGATGAATAATATCAATGTATCACACATCATGAAATAATATGAGGGAATAAAAGAGGAGGAACCAAAGTATCTCCATCAGGGATATGGACACCTAGTTAATAATAGAGAAATGTTTGAGCTCCCTTAATTTCAATATGCTTCAAGGAAATAAAAATGAATAAATTGGGAGTATTTTTCATGTTTCTAGTTTAATTATTCTTTTTGGGTATGATTCATGTTGATTTATAATTATTAATAAAAACAAATATAGGTTCTCAAATAATTGGGAGTATTTCCCTTGTGAATCAACATTTTTTGTACTCAACACACCCAATTATTTCTTATTTTGATTAGGGACCCATTTTAGGTCTAGTTATATTTTGAAAAGCCTTTTCATCAACAATTATATGTGTATTTAACAAGTTAAATCTTTAAAAGTTATTATTTATGTGGATGACTAACATTTAGTATGAATGTAATGAACATTTCTTTGTTATTCAATTTTTCACTATGTGGTTTATTTTGACTAACCTATTAATGGTCTTTAGGAGTTTTTAGCATATACAAGTTTTTGTATTCAAACTTCATGCTTTTTTCACTTTATAGGTTGAAAATTTCAGATTTTGGGTCTTTAGAATTTATATTCATAGGTTTTTTTCATCATAATATTTGTCACATACTTAGACATATCCTAATTTTTGAGTCCTCATGCTTGTGTAGCTTGCTTTTCCTTTGCATATTTTACACTTTGTAGGATGTGTTCACAACTCTTAATTTTTATTAGTCATAGACTTTGGTGGTTTTTTTATTCATAAATTTGGTCTTAAAAACTATTTTTCACATCTTTTATCATGACTTTAGCTTTGCATATCCTATATTTCATAAGTTTTGTTCAAAATTTTCATTTTGAAATTTGTGTTCTTTATTTGACCTTCAAAAACATGTTCAAAAGTAATGTTCATGACAAGTGTTCTTCACAAAATTTTTTCATAGGATTTGGTATTTAGAGATTTTTCTTAGAAATTTTATCTAGCATAGCCTTCACCTTCATATTTTTCATTTTCAGGTCATTTTAAGAATTGGCTAGCTCAGTCTCAACACAAATCTCAACACCTAAATTTTATGCAACTAAAAGGGGGTAAAAAATTTATTCAGAAACACCCAAAAAATAGGGAATTACAGCATTCTATCATACTCCACGAGTTGTGCCAGGATGGGAGATAACTCCCCCGTGATCCTGTCATGCTCATAAACAGCCCAATTTGGCCCATGTTCAGTGGCCCATTTGGCAAGACGGTCCGCCACAATGTTCCATTCACGGGGAATATGCCGGAAAGAAACTACCTCGAAGACCATACTAATCTGTTGAATTTGCTTGATAAGAGCCGCGAGCTGCCAGTGTACTCCCTCTAAATTCCCATTCCTCAGTAGATTAACAATGACCTGAGAATCCGACTCACAGATAACGTTGAGCAATCCCTTCTGACAGCAAATTTGCAAGGCAACTAGGATAGCCAACGCCTCCATGTAATTGTTCGTATATTGACCTTTGAAAACAGAGAAAAGAAAGAGTATCTCTCCAGTGTTGCTTCTCCCCACGCCACCAATGCCAGCCTCACCCAGATTTCCTTTTGACGAGCCGTCCACGTTCACCTTCGTGGTGCCTTCTTCAGGCAGCTTCCATCTACCCGTCCGGTCAATGGGGCGCGGTCTAAGTTTGGCCGAGCCTCTAGTATGAGTAAGCTGGCCCGTTCTACCCACAGAACCCAGAACAGGGGAGAGACGCTTGAGGATCTTCGTGTCAGACTGGGCCAACTCATCCCCTCTACCCGAATTCGCGTGGATGGTCTCTTGGAGCGTGACCAGAATCTTCAACCACAGCTCCCTACTGCTCTGAGCGCTCCCTTGGAAAATTCTTTTATTTCTTTCAATCCACAGGTTCCAAAGTAGAAAAACAGGACCCACATACCAAGCATTTTGCAGAATAGGCACCTTGCTGGGAGGAGGATCCAATTGATGCCAAAAATCATCCAAGGAAGCCACATGCCAGCAGGGGCGTTCCCACGCCTCCCACCATTGGTGCCACAGCCTACGGGCAAACGGATAGGAAAAGAAAATATGCTCGGCCTTTTCCTCATTTTCACAACAAAACACACACCTGGACGGGCCTTGAAATCCCCTTCTGCAAAGGTTATCCCAAGTGAGGCAGCGATTGTAAGTAAGCGTCCAGGCAAAGAAGTTACATTTCGGCCAAGAGGCAGAATTCCAAATTCTCTTGCTCCAACGGAATTCCGTTTCCCCAAACCGCTGCTTCGTCAGCTCCAAGTATCCCGAGGCCACAGAATACAACTCAGTTGCATCTCCTCCCCAAGCCAAATTATCTTTCTCAGTCAAAGCGCTACAACCTCTGCCATCCAGGAGGAGAGCAAGCTCTAGCCTGTTATCCTTCATGCCGCCACACGGCCAGTCATCGACATTCTTCCACTTACAGGCCACAGCCGGGCCCAAAGTAATCACCTCTTTATATCTGTCAACAGTGTCCCATCCAGCCTCATGGAAGGCATCACAAAGGTTCTACAGGTGAGGGTGGGAGGTGAGGAGGGGCGGGGCTCCGTTCCAAGAATCCTCCCAGAAAAGAGTCTCCGCACCACTATTACAAATCCAGAACAGCTTGGCCTTGACCAACGAGGCTCCCACTTTAAGGGTGTGCCATACCATCGAACCCCTACCATCTAGAGGAAGCCTGGGAACCTCCACCGGAATAGCTCCCGAGAAGTATTTAGCAGTCACAATGCGGGCCCAGAGCTGAGATTGATTAGTGCACAAACGCCAATACAACTTCGCTGCGAGAGCCTGTCTGGCAAGAATAGCAGATCTGAGACTGAGGCCTCCTTCCTTCTTGGGCCTACAAAATGTGTCCCAATTAACCAGGCTCCATTTCGAGTGCCGAAGGTCACCACTCCAAAGGAATTGCCGAGAGAGGGCATCATACTCACGAAGAAAGTAAATCGGAGCCGCCTGAATCATACTACGATAAATGGGTAGAGCTTGAATGACAGCTTGCAGAAGGGTCACACGTCCCACCATGGTAAGCCAGCGATGAGTCCAATGATTAACTCTTTGCCTCAAATTATCCAGGATGTTCTGCCAGAACAGCCTGGGTTGTCTGCCCACAACAATGGGAATCCCCAGATACGTAACTGGAAGAGTCTGAATCTGAAATCTAAGGACCTCAGCAATTCTACGCTGGATAGAAACAGGGGTATTAAAGAAGAAAATGGCCGATTTGTGCTCATTTAGTTTCTGCCCAGTAGCCAAAAGATAGGTGTCCAGTGTGCTTCTAAAACCTTGAGCTTCCCTCAGCCTAGCTGCACCTGTCAAGATAGTGTCATCCACAAATTGGAGATGAGTCAGATTAGTAATCCCATGTCCCCAACTCCAGCCGTGAATCTGGTTCTGAGCTGCCCGAAATTTAAGCAGCCGCCCAAGCCCTTCAGCCAAGATAATAAACAAGTATGGAGAAATCGGATCCCCCTGACGGAGCCCTCTCGCCGCCCTGAACAGTCTAGAAGGCGCACCATTAATGAGAGCAGAGAACGAGGGAGTAGTAACACAACTAAGAACCCACTGGATCCATTCTTGACTGAAACCAAAAGCACTCAGGATATTTCTTAGGAAACCCCACTCAACCCTGTCATATGCCTTAGACAAATCGAGCTTGATAAACATAGCTCTCTCATGTGACTTGCTCATGGAGTGGATGGCTTTCGAGGCAATCACCACGCCATCCAAAATCTGCTTACCAGCAACAAAGCCTCCCTGTTCCTCTGATATGATCATGGGAAGCAGAACTTTGAGTCTTTCAGCAATAAGTTTGGTAATGATTTTGTACACCATATTGCATAAAGCTATAGGCCTAAACTGGTCCAATCTATTCGCCTGCTCTTGTTTTGGAATCAGCACCAAGAAAGTAGCATTGAGCACTCTCAGCATCTCTTTATTGTGATAAGATTCTTGAACCACTGCCACCAAATCCATACTGATGATTTCCCAAAAATCTTGGAAGAATTCAGCTGGGAAGCCATCCGGCCCAGGCGCTTTACCTCTACGCATGGAAAAGACAACTTTCTCAATTTCTTCCTTATCAATCGGCTTCAAGAGCGCTTCATTCATTTACGGAGTGATGAGAGGAGGAATACAAGCCAAGACTGAGTTCTCCTCCACCTCAGCAGAAGGCGCAGTACTAGCCAAAAGCTCAGAGAAAAAACGCACCGCCTCCTCTAAAATGCCCTGGGGGGAAGCCACCCTAGTACCATCCGATAACAGAAGAGAAGTAATATAATTCCTGTTGCGCCTAGCCTGGATAGACTTGTGGAAAAAGGCAGTATTCCTGTCACCTTCCTGGAGCCAGTCAATCTGGGATTTCTGCTTCCAAAAAATTTCTTCCCTCAGCTCCCATTCATCAAGTTCACTCAAAGCTCCAAATTCAGCCTTACGAAGTGCCTCCGTCGAACCAAAATCAAGAATCTGTTTGGTGATACTATCCAGCTTATTTTGAGCTTTTCTCCTCATAGCATTGAGGTTACCAAAATTGTTCTTGTTCCACACCTACAGTTTTCTCTTGACAAACTGAAGCTTTTTAGCAAAACAATACATGGCTGTCCCATACGCCAGTCCTCCATGCTTCCACCAATGAGCCATCAGAGCTTGCAAAGAAGTATCCCTGAGCCACATAAGCTGGAACTTAAAGGGCGGATTTTTGGGCCCTTCAATCGAACTGGTTATAAGCTTAATGGGCCAATGGTCAGAGCCTCTCCATTCCAAGATTTCTGAGGCAATAGAGAAAGTATTGGATAGCCAAAAGCAAGAAACTAGGAATCTATCTAAACGCTCAGATATAACATCCTTACCGATTCTTCTGTTGCTCCAGGTAAAGAGGCCATTGCAAGGTTGAACATCGGAAAGGCGCAGCTGATCCACATGGTGTCTAAAGAGACCAGATGAGGGTTCAACCCTGGTAGATCCTCCCCTTTTTTCCTCCAGGTTGAGAATAGCATTGAAATCACCACCCGAGATCCATGGAAGATAAGGAAAAAAACTTTGAACATGCCCCAAATGTTGCCAGAGCCTTCGCTGTCCATGAATATCCCCAGGAGCATATATATTGGAAACAAGCATCAGTTCTCCAGTCTCAGGGGATATAACGGTCATTGAGAGCGTCGAAGTATCAGCTACCCAGTGCAATGGGGTAACC
This sequence comes from Torreya grandis, assembly GCA_037957365.1. NCBI lineage: Eukaryota > Viridiplantae > Streptophyta > Pinopsida > Cupressales > Taxaceae > Torreya > Torreya grandis. The sequence continues at coordinate 63,041 of JARHVA010003989.1, read as the reverse complement.
TTCCTCAGATCCCAGCAAACAGCCAAACCCCCAGCAGAGCCCCTCGCTCCGACACACTGACATTATCCCCCAGCCCATATACTAGGCAGACAGAGATACATAGCATCAATAGATAACTTGGTCTCCTGGATACACAGAATATCCGGAGAATGCTCAGAGATCAACCGGCGCATAGCTTTCTTCCGAGGGGCACTATGCAATCCCCTAACATTCCAGGAGAGAACTATCATTGAGGAGAATGGGTGTAGATTTGATCCAAGGTTTTAACCACCCCAGATTCCACCAGCAGCTCTCCTGTGAGTTTTAATTTCTCCTGATCCTTTCTACGCCCCGGTCTAGATTGGGATGACAAGGCCGCTTTCTTGAGTGGTCTCTGCATCAGACCAAGTGCTTCCGAAACTCCCTTGTCCTTCCGAACAACTTCTGAATCTTTAACAACTGCTGCCCAATTTCCTTCCTTATCCATCTGCGATGGGGACAAAATCAGATCTCTCCCCTCAGAGGCTATCCCAATCTCCTGGCAAGGTTGGGTTACCATATCTTGGGGTTCACCCAGGCAGGAAATTTTCAGCTCTTCCTCCGCAATTCCATCCATCTCATCAGGCGGTATCCCATCTTCCACAGCCATACTATCCAGTACTTCAAATCAGTTAAAACTTGTCTCACAGGTACGGTCCTGGTTCCTTTGTTTTTGCCCACTCCTCTTCCCCCTGTGACAAACTTGAGTAAAGCCTTCCTTGTCCACTCCACTCCCCTCCAAAGAACCCAGATGTGGCATATTTGCACCTGTAGGTGTTTTCATATTCCCTGCATTCCCAGGGTGGGCAGTTGTAGTTTCCAGATGAGTATCTTGCCCTGGGACCTTCCCAGCATTGGGAGTTAGCCCTCTACTTTTGAAACCCTGAGGACATTGTCTATACAGGTGACCATAAGCATGGCAGAGTCTGCACCTAAAGGGAATCGACTCATAATCGATCTGTTGGGTCCAGGAAGAATTCCCCAAACAAATTTCCATTGAGTCTGGAAGAGGATTATTAAGATTAAGTTCCACACAAATTCGAGCATAGGAGATATATTTCTTGTCTAATGACTGATGTGCAACCGCTACTGGGGTGCCCAATAAAGCTGCTATCTGCCTGAGAATATCCTCCCTCCAAAATTCCAATGGGAGTCTTGGCAGTCGAACCCAGACAGGGACTTGAGCTGGCAGTTCCTCTGCAGAGTTAAATCCTGGGTGCCATGGTTTAATGAACAGGCCTACACGATTATAAAAGTAGGGCCCCCCTTCAAATATTCTGTTCCTGTCTGAAACTGAGGAGAAATTGATTAAAAAATAACTATTGGTAGCTAGCATAATATCTAATTCACCCTCTACCTGCCAGGTGCGCCTCATCCAGGCTTCCAAAGCTACTTGGGAGATTCTGATACCCATGAATTTGCAGATAAGTACATGGCCTGACAGGTATTCAACATCCTCTCTGATAACCTCCTGGGAAAGCAACAATACAGGTTTGTCCTGGCTGTGTGGGAAGCAGCCATTGACTTTGGTAATCCTGGGACGTTCCCCCATGAATGTCTGCTCTTTGTCATTGAGGGTCTTCTCCTCCTGCTGCACGCGCTCCTTGCCAACACCCACGCCCGAACCCTCGCCTGGTCCATCCATTTCTCCACACGCCATCGCTCCTCTTCGAAAAGTAATATCCTCAACACCTAAATTTTAAAAGCATGTTATGTGGCATAATTTATTTGGTGTAAAAGTAGTGATAAGGTGACACTTTTTTAAGGCTACAATGTGGAATTTGTCTAAATGTATATAAATCCTACATGGCATACCCACCTAAGTAAAGCGGCAAAGTTTAAATTGAATGAGTAAAATAAGCTTGGAGAGGTTGGACATTAATGATGCATGAACTACAATTAAAGTCTTATACTCAGTGTTATATGTGTGAATTATAAAAAAACATCATGCCTATTGAGTAATGAAGAGATCAAGTGAATTTACATTTATAAAAGAATTCAATTCCCTAGTGATATGTGTTCTTACATGAATTACTTCCAAAAAGTGAGTAAACAATTGAATTGAAGACTAGAATTATGTAATTTAACTAGGTATCAATGGATTATTCATATAAGGTATTTATAAGAGTGATACCAAATTCCAAATTATGTATCAAATAATACACAAAATATATAGATACCATATTTGATTCTACTATGTTAAATAATGAATATGCTAATTATTCAAAATTTTAGGATGTGATTGAGAATGTAGATGCCCATTCATGTGAAGAGAATTTGGTAGACCCACATAAGTAGTTGGTATTAGAATTGATTTCATTAAAACATCAATGACTATAATTTTGAGTGGCCAAACTTGAGGTGATGCCCTTAATTAACCTAATGAGGGACTTATTCTTCATAGGGAAGGTGATTGGCAAAAGTTTCCTACACTACATAAGCTAAAAGATAGTCATCACTTGCATTTCATGGGATGATTTCTAGAGGTACCTATAGTTACCCACTTATATGATACCTTTGATGGATAATGGGTTGAACTATTGAATAAGATGACCACAATTGAGAACACACTAAAGAAATGGATCATCATTGGATAAGTGATCACCCTTAAATCTAAGGAGCCAATGCCTATCACCAAATTTTAGATGGGAATCCATATTGGGATGGCATTATTGAATAGGTTAAATGGTCACCACAATATCCATTTACTCACCTATAATGGGTGCCATTTTTATATTTATTGATGACCTCATCGCTGAGCTTCACCCTAAGAGAATAATCAACACAAGACTACAAGAGTAAATGTTTAATAAGGAAAAGAGGCCCATGCACGACCATTTATATATGATGTTGTAATTTTTAGATGTAGTCATGGGAACCACTTAAATTCATAATATATCTATCTGGAACCCAACCCCATATTACATTAAAAATTAGATATGTGACTTATTTTCCTTCATCCACCAAAATTGTTGATACTGTTTACCCTCAAATCTAGAGGGAAATTCATGAGGAACCCTTGCTTAGAGTATCATAAATCATTAGCCAAAATATAGGGATAAGGGATGGTTATTATATATATCTTGAATAGATAATAATCATGGTAACGGGGAACAAGGTTTCCCATTTATGTCTCCCAAATTACATCCCTGAGAAACTAGCTAAAAAAGAGATTGCCTACTAGTTGTGGTGGAACATTGATAAGGATTTAAATAAGAACAAGAAGGGTTTGTTTCATATCTCTTATTTAATGATTGGATGAATGTGTTATACTAAAAAAAACATTTTGGATAAGTTATTAAATCTATGGAATACTATTTATTGGTGAATTTTTCACATAAGGATTAGGATCCTCATGACCTAATTCAAAAGAACATCTAAGGTTTCAACATACCCTACTAGCATGAACCATATGAGCATGATTTAATTTTTTTAAATGAAAAATATGATACTGAGGTTTTGGAAAGATAAAAAGCAGCTAGACTAATGAAGGAAATTTTTAGAGCCATCTAGTCAAAGCCCTCTATAATAATTGTAGAGGCACATACTAGAATCCCACCTCTTAGTGGATAGTCAACTATAGATTATTGGACCTCTCAAAATTATCAAAATCCATAAGAAAAATACAAGAGGAAAAAGCCCACTTATATTATTAATCCAATGATATATTTCATAAACATAGAATGGTCTAATATCATCCAACATATTTATTACCAGATCCATTACACATAGATGTTTTAATGAAACATTTCAGGGATGTTTTGACAAAGACTACTACTGAGGACACTCAATAAATAGATGCCACAAAATGTATGATTCAATAGTGGGATATATACTAATAAACCTAAGTTTCACAAAGACCCAATCTAATAATAACCAAGCTCACTAATGTGAGCTCCATTTTTGATAATTCAATAGCTACCATTCAGAGGGTCAGGTAGAGGAAGATAGAAGATGATTTTGGTAGAGTATTTATATTATAAAAAAGGTAGGATGTGTTCTCATTATAAAATATAAGTATTAGGAGATTTGGGAAGTCTCCATATAGGGAGGATTTCAAATCCTACCTATAGGAAAATATAGAGGCCTTGTTAGTACTCCATGAAGGCACAAATCAGACCAGACAAGAGTTACAACAAGATATTGAGTAGGTAAGGGAATACAAGTAAATTATTCATGTACTTATGGATATTTAAGGTAATATACATAAAGTTAATCTTAGGCTTTAAAATTTTTTGGAGACTTTTGGTTTAATGAGGGCTGAATTATCCCTTCACATTATTGAAATGATTAAATTATTTAATTCCTTGAAAAAAGATGAAAATAAACTAAATTTATTTTTATTGTATACAACCAATAAGTCTTAAAACAATCTTGATTTAATAAAATCATTTGAAACATCTAGTACTCTCAATATGGTGGTCACTATGACATCATAAGTTGGAGAGTGGGTATCAAGTGTGCAAGCCTTGATTCCTAAACTAACAGAAAAAGAAAAATAAGTATTATTTTTTTTGGATAAGTTAAAGTTGTCATATGCCCTAAAACCTTCAATAAAATTAATAAATAGGGCCATTTTTGATCAACTACTATAGTAGGTGTCAACTAATTTTAATTAAAGTCTTCAAGGATGCACACTAAAATAAATTGAACAAGAACTAGGATTTACTAAGATGAAGGTCATAAAGATTGAGATATTATGAGTATAATTTAGAGCCACAAATATGAAGTAAGAAAATTTAATAGTTTAGGTCACTAGGGTGCATATATCCTCCCTTTTGAACATGGATGCAATACGGTTACAATAAAATGTTAGCTACAAGTACTATAAAGAGTTGGAAGTAAATAAATAGGCTATGGATGGATATTCTAGTTCAGCTATGCCTTACACTATAGTCCCTCCAATGGCTATCAGTTCAACCATGTAGGAACCATTGATTATTAAATCTTAGTTTATTCAATTATTTTTATATGTTTTTTTGAATTTAAATTGACAATGTAACTAAGACACATAATAGTTGATTGAACAATTTTGTAAACATGATTACATTTCATGTCTTTGTAAGAATGAGTCTAATTTCAAAAGACTCAATTTTGACTAAGTTTAAAAATATATGCAAAGATTAAATTAATTATAAATCTCATTATAATTATCATTAACATGTAATTTTAGACTTTTGAATGGATTTAGAGGATGAGGTGACCCCTCCCCAAATTTATTTATACTTATAATCCTCTTGTTCTCAGGGGTTGAAAAATTTATCAATATAGGAAGAAGTATTTTGATTTTCATGCAACTATGTTGATGTTTTTTTTTTCCAATTCTCTATAATTAATTGTGCTTACTTTCTTAGTTGTTTTATTCATTAATTTAAAGTGTGTAAAATCTATGAAAAGTTATTGTTATTACTAGTGTATGTTGATTAAAGATGTGCAATAGTTATTGGATAATTATCAAATATCATTGATTGTATGTAATTAGTTTGACTATTTAAAATTATCTAAGTGTGTATAAGTTTTTTTATTTATATAGCCTTTTAGGTGTGAAAAATAACTATCTTAGATACCTGTCTAATCTGAGCTATAATCTTATGAATAAGGGTGTGCAATAATTACTCTAAATTAAAGAAATGTTTAGCTGAGACCTTAAAGTTTAATATATTGATTCTTACCCATACTTCCCTACTATGTTTTCATGTGTGTGTGTAATAGGTACTAGATAAAAACATTGATATTAAAGACAATTTTCCACAAAGAGACCAAACTAAAATTATTCCCTTTTGAAATCACATAGCCTTATTTTCTACCCTAGATTTCCCTCTTTTGGATTTTTTTATGAGATATAACCACTTTAGCATAGGTTACATCCATATAAATTAATTAAGTTTTAGCTTTATTATAATTTTCACTCATCCATTCACACTTGATCAACAACCTGCAAGCTTAGCCTACTATTCTACCACTTGGTTGTTCAACCCATACTTGCAACTCGTGCCCTAGAGTGGAGTTTATATCTATTGAGATCCTAAAATGTTAGTGGTTACCTCATTAAATTTATATTTTATATTAAAATCACATCAACACACACATGTATCTCCAATATTCAAATATGGTACATCAATTTGGTGATACTACCAAAGATCATGTATAAGTGTCATATCTGAAACTATAGAATTTGTGGTACTCTATATGTGTTTCATAGGGTTTTGTGGTATTAAAGAGAAACTTAAAGAAGTAGGGGTTAATATAACCCATTTTTTACTTATCTATGGTTTCTTTTATGTAACTATAACTAAAACATGTTTATTTGCTCATAGCAATTAGATAGACCATGTAGGTGTAGATGCAAATTCCATGGAATACATTCTGTATCTTTGGTGTAATGGTATCTCAAGTATGGTCCACCTTGGAAAGGGGATTTCATATTTCTTACCATTTTTTGAATTATTAACCTTTTTAGGTTGTATAATTATCTAAATTGGAATAAAAGTATCTTATTGAAGTGGATGTTCATATGGAATTATAGAAACTATGACTACCCTATTGGTATGAATGTATTTAATATACCCATGCACTATGGAAGGTACTACAAAGAGTTTATGTATCCAATTTCATCCCAATAGAATATAAAATATTCCCATTTAAGGTATAATTGAAAGGTAATAACCACATGTAATAGACCAAATTTTAAATGTATATAAATCTCACCAATAAAGTTTTTTTATGCGCCATCAAATACTCTAATTGTTTTGGTTGTGTGATCATAAGAATCAGTTATGTGATCATAGGAATCCAAGAAGGGAGGTTAGTATAGTGTTAGTTAAAGTAACAAAAACTTAAATAAACATAGTAATACTTACACTCCTACGTTAGATAATAGAGATATATTATTAACAAAAACCAAATGAAAGAATAATAAAAACATAAAAGACAATGACTCTTTTACCTTCCTTGGGATCTCCAAATGCTTTGTTGAGTGTCTTTATTAGCTTGTGCATCAAAAATTCTTTAGCAAATGAAGCTTCTTGGATCCTTCTCTCCTTGATACCATTGGCTTTGATGTGGCTTGTGATTGCTTGGATTAAGATTTTGGAATTATAAGACTATTGACAAGAGTTTCATGGAATAAATACTACATAATAACTCTAAAATATACAAGCTTAGAAATGAAGAGGCATGGCCTTATATTTATAGCCTTAGGAATTAAATCTCACCCAAGGTGAGTTAGGGTTGAGTTAAGGCTTGGAAAAACTAAACCTAAGTGAGTCAAATATAACTCTAGTAGAGTTAATATTTTTCAAGTAATTATTATTTTCAATTACTAGGAATGGCTCTCAAAATTAGATATTTTAGGATATTTTCAAAGAGCTTGACAACTCATAAAGGCAATGTTGAAAGGCTAAGATATTTTGAATTTTTAAATATCTTTTTTTAAATATTTACTAATTTTAAATGGATAATTCAACTAGGAATTTAATTTGGTTTAGCTTTTTAATTGATTTAGATTAGCCTTTTAACATTTAAAAAATTTGATTTAAGTGTGCAAGTGTCCCACTTAATAGGTCCATAGGACAAATTGATAGTTGTGATGCCACAAGATGATCAGGGATGAATACATGAGAGGTTTTTATTATATATAATAGGTTGCCATAATTATGGATGTCTCAACATGATTTTGAGCTTTGATGAATGATGCACAAGAAAATTTGGGACATTCAATGATTTCTAGGCTTAATTTGATACATTAAGCTAGTTTTGGCCATTTTTAGGTGTCTATAGTTTTTCCTTATTTGGGAAGGCATTAAAATATATAGGCACAATAAAGTATTCTAAAATAATGAAATTATCATGTATGCCTACTAATTTAATGATAATGGATGAACTATAGATGCCCCTTCGAGTGAATAATCAACAAAGGGGTTAGTGATTAGTCCATCCAAAGAAGGAAATGATGGGACCAAAAGTGAAAATGGGTAGAAGAAAATAATTTGCCCATAAGTGGTTATAATTAGTGGTGTGAGTAAGATAAAATAGGAATGAAATTAAGCCATGAGTGAGATTAATCCAATCAAGATAATACTTACATGCATTGATTTAAAAAGTATCAATTTTCCCAAAGGTAGTTACAATCAGTAGAAAAGGTTGAGACATTGATTTTCCCATAGGTGGTTATAATTAGTGGCATGTGCACATGCCCTAGTTAGGATAGACAAGTCAAAATAATGATTTACCTACAAGTGGTTATAATCATTTAGATAACCTAGATTGAAAAATGATATTTGGTTATGCCTCAACAGGGCATATTAGCAAGCATAACTCAAGGATATAATCTATTGCATAGATTAAATATGAGTGAGCATAAATGTAAATGCAATGGTCTAATGATAGAAGAAGCCACAAATAACCAGGCACATGAGGATGCATAAAGTGATGAAAGAGATGAATATAAGAATAAGAACTAATTGATGAAAGTGATTTGATTATATCTACCAATGTGGATATGTTCATCCTTATTAGAATTAGTAAAACCATAATGGTCAATGTGATAATTTGATTGAGGAGGGTGGGAGGATTTTACCAAGGTTACCAAGGAGAAACTTTTGTGGCTCCATTAATTTTAAGATTTCTTGAGATTTTTTTTCTATAGCATGTGATGATATGGATCATGATATAAAACACATGAGAACATAGATGAAATGTGCATAAGGACTGAATTTTGATCTGATAAATAATTAAAAATAATGCACCAATGATAAAAATCATGATGATAATGTTGATGTATGAATATGGATAGACTCAAGTAAAATGCACAAAGAATCACCTAATGAACACATATAGGCTAAGTCGAGGCATAATAATGAAATAAAATAAATAGGAAAATAAATAAACAACAAAAAAATAAGAAAACAAATACATAGAAAACTAAAACTAAAAGCAATAGAAAATGTCTTGTTGTTAACCAAGTCAACTTCTATGCATGAAGGCTCAACAAAATGATAGATGGGTAGTGCCCCCAAGTGAGGATATATGAAAATGGAAGGTCACACTTCCAATGGAAATGGAATGTATTAGAATAAATGATGGGTTTTCCCTAGTAGGGTGGATAGAGAATGACTGACTAGGTTTAAACAAGATAAATGTTTTTAGATTTTGGAGGCTTAATATCTCTCTAGGAGATGGTAAGCCAATTATCTAATATTTAGGATTTTGAAATGTTTTGAATGTTTTTAGAATTTGGAGGTATCTTAAATAATTAGAAATTGACAATATACCACTCACAAAATGGTGAGAGCATTGGCTTAAGTTCTTGAAAATTGGCATTTTGAGGTATTTTAGCTCATTAGAGATTAACAATATACCACTCATAAAATGGTGAGATCATTGGCTTAAGTTACTCACAAAATGGTGAGAGAATATGGAAAAAGGGGTCTAAGATAAAATTAAAATGAATCAAACATGGCCTACATAGTCCCATTAGGACCTCAAGTCATAGTAATTCCACCAACACAAAAGATATGGAGATCTAATTAAGTAATATTTTTTTTGCAAATTTAGGCAAATAACTAGGAAAATGAGAATAGTAATGGCAAGGTGATATGGCAATGTGTGGTAAAAGGTGTTGTTCTTAATTTACCCATAGGATGTTATAATTAGAAATAACAACATAGGTCAATTATATTAATTTAATCATAGGTGGTTATAATTGGTAACAAAAGGTGAAACACTAATTTGCCAATAGGTGGTTATAATAAGTGGCACTAGTCAAACTTAAATGAAAGATAACTTAACAAAAACACTGTCACACTACTTTCATAAAATGTCATTAAATTTTTTTCTTCTAAAATTAATAAAATTGGATCAAAATCCCCTCACAAAATATGTGAGAAGAACCAAAAGAAATAAGATCAAAAGGGTTAGGTAGGGTAGGTCAAAATAGGCTTTAGTCTAATAGGGATATGTATGGTGGGATGACATATGGTACGACAAAAAGAAGATGATGGGATAAAAATTGGATATAATGGTAAGAGGGTTACCCCCAAGTGATAAGGTGAGGTAAGTGTCAAGGTATGAAACAATAGAAAGAGGAATGGAAAATGAAAAAGGCAAATGAAAACAAGGTAAATGGAATATGGAAAAGGTATGGTTATTGACATGGTAAATGATTTTGTTGTTCCTATTTATGTGGAGATGCATGTCCTAATCAACACATGATATAATTAAAATAATTAATCATGTAAGTTTCTAGCCCATAACCCTTCTGAATAAAATATCTATCAATAACTTTCTACAGATTTGGACTCCAATAATGTTGTTATGATATTCATTGGTTGTTGATTCTATTTCCTTCAAATGTTAAGATAAGGTATATTTGTAGCCTCTATGAAGGAAAGTATAGCCATGGATGGTAAATATAGATAAATATTGGATCATATGTTTTATTTGTTAATGTGGCGATGGATGGTAATGCAATATATAATGGTTGGGAAATAAATGAGGATTGTGATTTTTAGGCACACATAATGTTGATTCTAAATTTGACATAACTTTAGATGTGGTGCGGTGAAGACTCCTAAATATGATCTCAATAAGACTACCAGATTTATCTTGAATAATGTCTTCATTAAGTAGTGAATACCTATTGGGCTTAGCTATTGGTACCTCAATGAGGTTTTCACCAATGAAGTTGTCTTGATTATCCCATAGCACCTTTGAGAAGGTTTCACTGAGGAAAGTTGACTTTTGAATTTGATTGTGTTTTAGCACCCCCAAAAAGGTTTCACTAGAAGACCCTAAATTTGGAATTTGATTATCCCCTAGCACCTTCAAAAAGGTTTCACTAGGATATTATTCTTCTACATGAATGTGGTCTTATCCCCCTTGATATTTTACAATTGATATGTCACCATGGATGTAGTTTAACAAGGTATGATTCTATCAGTCCCAATCAACACCTGTGGGAGGTAGAATGTCAATATAATGGCTAGGTTGGATGGTGGTAATGACATGTGGAATGGTAATGGAATTAGAAGAGGTAACACAATCCTCATAGAATATATTAATAGAACTTGTGTCAATGCTAAAGTAATAATTATTGAAAAATATGAAAGGATCATAAATATATTCAAATTAATTTTCAAGGAATGCATAATTAATGTTGCAATAACCACAAACGTATTCTAATTTTGAAGCTAATTATAACTCAAGGGACTCTGAATTTGATGTTGAGATTGATGTTGATTCTTATTTTGATGCTAAATCTGATGTTATTTCAAGAATAAAACTTAAATTTAATGTTGATTATTCATCTAGTGTGGATGCTACTACAATGATGTCTTGTTGAATGTTTGGTATGGGACAAGTATGGCCTATGATGGCATAATAGGCTCTACATAGACTAGTTTTTCAAAGTGAGACTCCTCCATGAGGGAAAAAATTTCAAGATACAACTCCATAAAGACTAGCCTATAAAAGGGAAGCTCTCTAAAAATACGATAATATTTGAGGTAATGATTTGACCAAAGGTGGTTATAATCATTAAGAATTGACTCAACAAAGACTAGATCATCAGAGTGAGACTCTTTGACAATAGGTAAAGGATTAAAAGGTTATTCATCATTGGTTTACTTATCACAAATATTGGTTCAACAAAAACATCTCAGATTGGTTGGTTCTCTTGGCCTTGGTTTACAATAAATTATAAAATAGTAGTTTTGAACATATCTTAGCCTTCAACTGATTGGCTCAATTAAAGAGGTACTGCTTAATTGGTTGGTACTAGATGATTGACATATATTTTATGAAGTGGGGAATGGTTGGAAATATATGAATAATGGTCGATGGTTGGATAATGATAGGCTTAACTATGGTGGGATTAAAAAAGGCTAGTTGTTAGCCTAAGATGGTAATTATGACCATCACGTTGTGATTAGATAACTTTATTGAGAGAATGAGATATTATACTTATAAGGGCCTATAATGGTAATGGTATGGAATTATGGATCTTGGTTTCTTTCATAATTCAAAGGATGAGGTCATGGAATAAAAATGGTAAAGCATTGTAAAGCTTGGTTGCTCACACAAGCCAAATGATGAGGTCTTGGAATGGCAATGGTAGGGCATTATGAATCTTGGTTGCTCATATAATCCAAATGATGAGGTCCTAAAATAGAAATGGTATGGCATTTCAAAGCTTAGTTTCTTACATAAGCCAAAGGATGAGGTCTTGGAATGGTAATCCTTGGATGATATGGAGCTTGGGGCTCACACAATCTAAAGGAGGGTTAATGGTATAAGTGGAGGATTGGATACCATGAGTGGTAAGAGGGAAAATATATTATGTTAATCAACCCAAATAAGGTGTCACCAAATACTGATCTTGAGGATCTTGGCTTTGTTTCCCAAATTGAGGATTGTAATGAGGATAAGGATTCATCTCACAAACCACTTCTTCACCATAAGGGTCTTGAAAAAAGTTAATTTATGTGGCTATTTTATCATAACTTGGATTGTACATGGCTCCACTATGAGTGTAATGAGACATATCCAAAAAAATGATAAACATTTCATAAAATGGCCTAGAGTTCTACAAACTCTAAAAAATAATGTCCAAAGGACAAATGGTCCAAACATAGTCTAACTTGGTCTAGGGAATAGAGTTGTATCTCCAAAATGGTCTATGATAAAACTTGGTAAAAATAGTCTAACATTAGAATTTCTAACATTAAATGTATCACACAAAAGGTCAAGTGGATAAATAAAAACCATCATGCCAAACTTAGGTCCAAAGTGCTCCAAGAAAATCTAATCTAGGAAAAATAAAAGTTGCTAGGTCTTTTATAAAAATAAAACACAAAATGTAGGCTCAAAATAGGCATGTGATAGGTCTTTTGGAAAATGCACATAAGCTATACTTTATATAAAACAAGGTATGAGATTTAATATAACAAATCTAAAGCACTTTGGCACAAACTTGACATTTGGAATTTAGACATGAACTAATAAATCAATTAGTATAAGGCATGAAACAAAAGGCATATAGAAGATATGTTGTTTCTCCCAATCAAAGGCATACACAATAGTTTTCAAATTGAATAAAGAATTTAACCTAAGTTACACAACCCAAAAGAGAAAGATCAATGTCCAGGCCAAAATTACACAAGGCATAAACACAAATTAATCAATGTTTAGATTTAAACTTGGCAAGGCTAATTAAAAAATCAATGTAGGAAAACAAGGCTCTTTGACTGAATAACAAGTTGGATAAAATTGAATGACATAATGATATTAGGTAAATATCCCAAAGGAAAACATGATTTTGGTTATGAATTAGAAACTTGGACACAAGGAAAATAAGATTATGAAATGATTCAAGTATCATAATGATGTTATCATTCTATAAATATATGATCAATGATTTGTTTTAATACTCCAAGGCACAAAACTCAAAATGAATTGGGCAATGTAACACTAGCTTTTCTAATCAAGCAACACACATAAAAAAGATTTATCAAAAAGACTAAGGCACATGTATGATGTCTAATGGGTGATGTAATTCCTAATAAAAAAAGGAGTGATGACTAAACAAGACTCATTTTTATATTTCAAGACAAACAAATAGATAATACTCAAAACCATGTAATAAAAGGATAAAATGACACAAAAACCTAAGTGTGACATCCTAGATCCTGAAACTGAAAAAGTTGCATAATATTGTCAAATCTATTTAATATACTTGCTCTTAAGAGGATTTTAATTTTTAATACAAAAATAAAATTTCATTAAAAGTAGGGTTTTTAGGCCCCCTCTTCTCCCAAGAGTTTTTATTACAACATGGAACTTTGGGCTACGAATCCTACATCAACAATATGTTTGCGACAAGTGGGGTTATTATAAACTATCAATTTTTTCATGTTTTTAGATGGTCCCAAGTGTGGATAATACTAGAGATGCAATCAAATCAATTGGATTTGTTTTAGCTAGTTTATTGTGAAAAGGTATCACCCTTTTCACAACCACTACATCTATTGCTTTCTCAATGTATTGTGATGTCTGAGTTGCCCCTATGGTTTGAGTTGGAGTACCACTAATGGATCTTGTTTTAACTACTGAGAAAAAAATCCCAATAGGTCACCCTTGATTTATATACCCCACTATGGAGTGGGGTTGAAACTATTTTGAGAGATGAATTCCCAGGTCAATGCTTCTTTAGAGAACCCATGAGAAGGCAATGAATTCCTGCTCATAATATAAAATGTATGAAAATAAAAGACAAGTGAAAATACTTTGACATCATGTTTGGGTCAGCAAAACATGATGTTCTTTTCATGCTTTTGGACTAATGTGATCAGGCAAAGAATGAGAGCTTTTGGTCACCCAAGTTCCCTAAAGGGGATGGGGGAGAACATACACACATTAATCATTTTTTAAAAATAAATAAATTTAATAAATAAGTAATGAAAATAAAAATCTTAAGAGCATTTATCTAGTGTGAGAGTTCATTTTAATCACCAAAATGAAATGTGTTGTGAATTTTTTGGACCCTTGGCATTACTTGAAAATCTTATAAAATCTTTGAAAACATCTAAGTCATGAAAATAACTAAGTTCATTTTAAATACCAAAGACAAAGTGTACAAAATTTAAGTGTGTTCAAACTTGATCTTTTCCACCTTAGGATCTACAATTGTTAGAGGGTTTTTATCTGCTTAGAATCCCAAAAGTGAATGAGAAAACAATTTTTTAGATTTTTATCTAGGGTTTCTCTATATTTATGTCTCATATATCGACATCAATCCATGTAGGGATCGATGTCATTGACTGAAATCAATGTCAGTCAGTCCAAATAGATTGATGTTGGTCAACAAAAATTGACATCAATTTTTTATAAAACACATAAAAAATAGAATATGTTTTTTCACAAAAAGATGTTTAGAAAGATGAACTTTAAAACTAAAAAATAACACTATATCCTGCAGGCAATTGGTTAGTCAAATAATATTCAGGCCCTTAGACATAAAAAAAAAAAAGAAAACTCATTCATTATGTTTTTATCATTCTCTTTCTACACACAAGGGCCAATGTTAGTCCTAGGTGGATAGGCATCATTTCTAGTAGGAACGACGTTGGTTATGTTACGATCGATATCGGTTTCTATGTAAACTATGTGTTACTAAAAAATATAATACATTAAAAACAAAGGTAAAATTTAAATTTTGAATATTCTTAAGTATTCATTAGAAAAAATAAGAAATGTATATCAATCCCCTTACTTGTATGGGATGTTTGACATCCCATTAGGCATGACATTTTTGATCATAGGAATCCAAGAAGGGAGGTTTGTATAGTGTTAGCTTAAGAAATGAAAAATTAAATAAACACACTAGCACTTACACTCCTAGCCTAGATACTAGGGAGAGATTAGTAAAAAAAATCAAATGAAAACACAACAAAAACATATAAGATAATGAATTTTTACCGTATTTGGGAGCTCCAAATGCTTTGTTGAGTGGCTTGCTTGGCTTGTGCATCAAAGAATATTTAGAAAAGGAAGCTTGCTGGCTCATTCTCTTCTTGGAACCATTATCTTTGATGTGGCTTGTGATTTCTTGGATTAATATTTTTGCATTACAACACTATTTACAAGAGTCTCCTGGAACAAATCCTACATAATAACTCTATAATATACAAGCTTAGAAATGAGGAGGCATGGTTTTTTATTTATAGCCTTAGGAATTAATTCTCACCTATGATGAGTTAGGTTTGATTTAAAGCTTCAAATGGGTTCAAAATAAACCTAAGTGAGTCAAATCTAACCCGAATAGATTTAATAATTGTTAAGTGATTATGATTTTAGTTACTAGGTATGAATCTCAAAATTAGATATTTTAGGATATTTTCAAAGAGATTGACAACTCATAAAGGCAATGATGAAAAGTTAGGATATTTTGAATATTTGAATTTCATTTTTTAGATATTCACTAATTTCAAATTGATTATTAAACCAAGCATTTAATTTAGTTTAACTTGTTAATTGATTTAGATTAGCCTTTTAGCATTTTAAATATTTGGTTTAAGTGTGTAAGTGCCCCACTTAATAGGTCCATAGGCCAAATTTATAGTTGTGATGATAAAAGATGATTAGGGATGAATACATGAGAGGTTTTTGTTGTATATGATATGTTACCCCAATTAGGGATGTCTCATCATGATTTTGAGCTTTGATGAATGATGTACAAGCAAATTTGGGATGTTCAATGACTCCTAAGCTTAATTTTCAATGGTTGGTAGGAATCAGTTAGAAGTCAAGTTGAATGCTAATTGTGGCCATTTTTAGGTGTCTACAGGTTGAAGGGTGTAAATCATCATGCATATATCCCAAATTTTTAAATAGCCTCATGGTATACATGCTCTCACTAGCATTATTATCGATCATAAAACTATGTATAGGTTGATGATTAAGGTATGCTCAAATTAATACTAAATGAATATTTGATTCATCATCTATAATTTCATTCTCATCAAATGAAAAAAAAGGTTTATGAACCATAAGAGGTAGTGTGCATGTATAAGTGCCAATAATCCCATCTAATGGGTGTCATAATGTGATAGATGATGATGTTCATTAGATGCCATTTTATTTTGGGTATTTATTAGAATGATTTTGTGATATATTGTTAAATATAATTTGTTTTTGTTGGTCACCAAGTTTTGAAATTGAATCCTTTGGAGGATCATCAAAGGTAATTTTATGGTTAGTAATAAAATATTGGATCTTATGTTTCAAATTATAACATCTATTTATATAATTCCTAATGCCTTGTGATAGTCACAATATGAATTAGTATCATATACTTTTGGTAGAGGTAGACTTGCATCAACCTCTATGGGAGGAGGGAGAGATATGAGAAGACATTCCATAAACTTCTTGAGTATCGAATCTAAAGACTCAGGTAATTTTGTAAATTGTCTCTTAGGTGCATTAGATGTAGTCAATGTGTTTGCTACATATTTAAGCTTGTTGAAGGAAATAAGTTTCATTTAATGATCTTAAATAATACTGCATAAGTCATCAAAATATTTAAACTTATTATAATGGTATCATGTAATAAGGAAAGAAAACTTTACTTAAATATGTCTTGAAGCTCTTTATCTTCTATTAGATTTTTAATTTTGGCCAACATTGTTTTCTATCTCAAAAAATATTCATTGATAGGTTCATTGGTTACTTGCTTGATATTATAAATTTGTGCATATGACATATTTTTAGTGATATTGATGGATATATGTGCTAAAAATTTATCTATTAGGGGGTTGAATTAAGTCACTAATTTTATTGATAAGTAATAGAACCATCTTAAAGCAGTCCTTTAGTCTCCTTGGAAATAATTTGTCCATAGTTTATCATTTGAAGTATAATCAAGGCATGCTGCATATAAAGAGTGGAGATGTTATTCAATATCACCCTTTCCATTATAAATGTAATCTTGGGTTAAATAAACCAATTGGAAAAGGATGAAAATATATCTTAGGTGTTATAGGATTATGTTATACATTTTGTGAACCAATAGCATGAATTGATTTCAAAGCATTTTTTTCAATGTTGGTAACCTTAGCTTCCAAAGTTTTTATAACTTGGAGAAGAGTTTGTACATTAGATCCATTTTGTAAGGACCCTCATGAAAATGAAATGTGACTATGATAAACCAATGGTTATACTCCCTTGGTGGTGCTGACGATGAAGGTAAGAGGATTATGCACATGGTGAATGTTGGTCTAGAAATTATTAAATAATTACCATATGCTATAATTTAAATTACATATGTATTAAGGTGATTTAAGAATATAAATTCTTGACCTTTTGAATTTTTTGTTAATATAATTAATTTGGTTTAAAAAAATGATCTAACATGATATATTTTCATGCTTTGGCTATAGGATAGCAAATTTCATGGGTGTAATAAGTGTGCATGAATAGGTCATTACCAAAAAAATAAAAGGACCATGCTAGGAATTATTGCATCATGTGTGATCCCACCTCTAATTGTAATCTTATCTTAAACCTTGCCTAATCCTTATTTAATGCCTTGTATTCCATTTTATCCCTTTCTTAGTCTTTGCATATCTTAATGGATGGTAATCACTGCTAGGTTTGTCAAACCACCTTTGGTTGGTCATATTCAATTCATGAGAACAAACTAGACCAACATATATAATTCCTTATATAAAATTTTTAGAATTTTTTATTTAATTGAATCTACCTTGAGCCTTGCATAGGGAGGTGGATTATCTTAGAAGAAACCATAAGATTTTATAAGAGCTTTCATGTGCCTTTATGGACTATAAAAGAACACCCATTTAAGAAGGCATGGGGTGATTATTAGAAGTGGTTGATAAATATAATGGAAGAATAGACACATCTCATGTTTTTATTGGGTTGAAATAAGGAGAGAATGCCTATTTGAAGAAGGAAGATATCTTGGAAAAGGATTTGGTTCTTTGGAATTGGAATTGAAGATATTTTGGGGACAACCTCAAAGAGAAAGGAAGAATAAGAAGAGGCCCTAGAGAGGGAGACACTCAGATAGTAAAAAACTTCATAAAATATCCATGGAATGGTTTGGATCATTTGGTAGGTATCTTATTGACTAAAATATCATGTTATTTGATTAAATGAAGTTTTTATGATTCTTGATTGACTACTATGTTAAGAGGAGTAAGGTTTCTTGGCTTACGTATTATCTTTGATTATTTATCTATGGTTGTGCTTTAATCAACCCATATTATTTATTACCTTTTTTGGTGGGATTTTGGATTTGAGATATTCCTTCGTGATAATTTTATCAGCTAGTATTTTTGCTTACTATGATAGTAAGGATTGACATGTAATATTGTTGATGCCTTGAAAGGTCACCTTATTCATGATGGAGGAAAGGGTAGGTATATCATGTAGTACATGATGGTAGGAAACCTAATTCCTCTCATGACTGACTATAGAATATATCTTAGTGGTTGTATTCCTAATGAGTCCTATTATTGTAATACTTATATTTTTAATTTTGTGTATTTTACTTGATAAAAGTAGATTCAAGGTTGGTAATCCTCTTGACTTAGAGATGATTCGATTGTCAGCTTGAGAGTAGATATATCCTTAAAACCAAAACATTTTTACTTCTATTTTCCCTTATTTAAATTACACCATGATGTGAACATGCCTAGAGCTGAAATTCCTACTCGGTGGTGCCTATAATAGTCACTTGATGATGGAAAAATGTTGGAAGGTGATCCCACCTTCTATTAGACAAGTTTACACTTAGAATGAAGAGGATATCCTCTTTAGCTACAATATACTAATGTTTTTTTGTTTTATATAACTAGATAGAAGCCAAAGATTTATTATTCTCAATAAAACTTTTTGTATTTACATTTTAATGATTGATTATGGGTCATGTGTGAGTCACTATCTTATGTATTTCACTAGTTAAATGTTATGGTTATTACTTTAGAGAATTACTATAGAAGATAATTATTATATAATATTAGTAGGCCTCCTTGAGATGGACCATTTTTATAAGTAGAATCTTGGTGGATGCTTGTATTTTCATGACTAAGCTTGGCCAATTTAATGGCCTTAATATATATATTTTAAATATCCCATGAATGATTATTCATTGCATCTAGAGTTGATTGTAATGGTATTAATTTAAATGAAATAAATTCACATAAATAATTAGTCCTATATGAAGGCATGTGATTTAAGATTCTTATGATTTGGATGATTAAGACACGGTGTTTTACTTTCATAAATATGCTTATGTCAAAACATTTATAATATGGATTTTGTTTAGCTAGTTTAGACCTGGTTAGATAACCATTGCTAAGGTTCAATATAACAAAGATAAAATATTAAAGTCTTAGAAAGAGTGTTGTTAAGGACCTTAATAAGCTTTGACCGTATATCTCCCTAGAGGGAATCTATCAAGAAAAAATCTTAAGCCTGTACAACTCTTTTAATAAACTAATGAATGTGCTTTTATTGGTTAAAACTTATAGATAATCAACCTAAGAGATGAGCTTTGTGCCTCCTCATTTATTATGTTAGAATGTATATCATAGACTAAGATTATCCATAAGTAAGTGAATCTCAAATAAATGGCTGAGTGATTGTTAGGAAGAATAAATGCATCATAGGATTATATAGTCTAAGTTTTGGATATTCAGATAAAGAAATGCTTTATGGAATGATTTTGAATTAAAACATTGTATAATATTTTTAACTTAGACGTTTTTTTTATCTAGACCAAATTTTATAAAAAGGAAATCAATAACAGAGCTGAGATATTTATCTAAGGTAGTTATAATAATACAAGGCAATCAGATGGGTCTCCTGATAAAGACATTTGAATGAATGAATTATTGATTAAAAATAATTTAGAATACCAATCCTAGACTCTATGTCCTTATAATTTAGAAATCCCTTCTCAAACCTCTTGCCTTTGGTTTATTAAAAATGGTTCTTAAGTCATTGTTATGAAGTTGAAATTCTAGGATCAGACCAATCGACTTTCAAAATTGAGCCTATCTTGTGTGGTTAAGATGATCAACCAACCAATAGGAATATTGGTTTGGTATTGAAGGATGGTTCAAGCCTTAATGCCTTCTTGTTTACTCAACCTATGAGGAGTTTAATTATTTTGATTAATAAATGATCATTGATATTTATACACTTATTCTTGGAACTCTACTCCATATTCAATGTTTTACCTAAACCAGTTAGAGTATTGGTTTAGTTTTAATTTATCGATTTAGAATCAGACTTGTGCATATTTTACTAGCTTTATATTTTAGCCTTATTTTTCTATGCATTAATTTTAACATTGCTTGACTAGATTATTTTGCATTTAAGAATAGTGTAATTAGAAATTTTGTGGGAAAGAAGGTGAGTGGGATGTTTCCACATAGTAAAATCCTACTAATCCATAATTTTAGAGGTATCTATATCGATAGTAAAGATTATGAGCTAGTAAGATAACAGGTGCAATCACATGGCATAACCTTACTGCTCCATATCCCTAAGGAAGTTATGCTAGCCTTGTAGAGAAATAGGTTAGTGAATTATTGCCACATGGAGCTCATCATAGAGTCACCCAGGAAGTTTTAGGTGGAAAGAGTGGTCCTAAGATCTTGAAAGGGAGATGGAATGACCATATAGCCTACCAAAGTGACCATGTGGATCCTGACTTCATCATTAGTGGCCAAGGTCAATTTTGATATTTGTCTCAATGTCATTTGTTTATTTATCATTTGGAAAGAGATGTGAAAGGATTTTTTTAGTGTTGGGTTAAATGAATCAAGATTATGGGCTTCTAAATTGATGGTTTAGTCTTGTATGAGAATTTTGGCAGTTTTAGGATTCTTATTAAGGTTGGATTATATGTTGGTATATATCCATGTTTGGTGGTTTTATTTTTATGACATAATTATGTCATTCTTATCTTCTAAGAAAAAATGGCCATGAAATTTTGGTATCAGAGCACTAGTTTAAACTCTAGGAGCTCTAGGGATGTTATGTATGAGTTAATCACCTTTATAACTCATGATAATCATGATTTATGTAGATTGGATATAGTGCATTATGATTGATTAATTATTAAAATTTATTTTATGTAGTAAATATGCCATAAGAGGAAGGCATGGAAAATGCTACAGGTGGGCATCACCAAGATTCTAGAATAATGTAGCCATCTTAAGACTATGCATCAAATGATGGTTTTGCTAGAGGAAATGTTTCCCCAAGTTTTTATGCTGAAAAAGGAGCCTCACCACACCATAGAAGGGAAGAGAAGGTTGGACAACCCTCAAAGTCTCATCATAGAAATAGAAGTAGGAACCACCTTCAAGAGTATTGTAAGAGGCATGGTACTCAAATTACAAGCCCCAAATGTAAGATCTATGAATTTAGGACCATGTAAGGTCTACAGATGCCTTTAAGAAGAGACACTATTAGGGGTGATTTCTTCAATTGTGTCATTATTGACCATTATACATGAAATTTCCCTAATAACACTTAATAATGGGGATACATAAATTTTGATATGAAGTACTTGTGAGAACCAAATTTTGTTATAATCCCTATTCTAATTATTTTAATATTATATCATGACAAAACATATATTATCATGATAAAATATTATATTTGAAAGGATAGTGTGCCTTCTTGTTAAGAATTTGTAGGTAAATTATATATATACACATGTGTATGTATGCACATGTTTCTTGCCTATTTTAATTTCTTGGTTGAATTATAGACAAATCCTTTAGAGCTATTATTATCTAATTCCCTTGTTTAAAAAAAATAAATCCTAAGAAAGAATTAGAATAATCCTATAGTTAATATATATTAAATTTGATATTTTACTCATTGTGATATTTTGATGAGTTAACTTCCCCATATACCATTTCATATATCCTATTCCTCTTGTCATTCCCTATTGTAATCGATTGTTACTTTCTAGGTGAATGGAGCAACTTAATTGTTACCTACAAAATTATTTTTAGAAAATTCATGTTTTTTAAACCATTACATTATAAATGTACATATATTATATTAAACATAATTATTTGAAAATTTCCATAACATTTACAATATCAGATCCATGGCATTTAAAAAATTCCTAGCCATTTATAGTGTATAAACTAAAAATTAAAAATTAAATATATAATATATGCTAGAAAATACTAAAACCAAATGGATCATCATCATCATTGTCATAATAATACACAAACACACACAATATATCAATATACATCAAGTTTTAATTCATGGCCATTGAGGAAAAGTGTGGAAAAAAAGTAAAAAATAAAAAATAAAATAAAAATAATAAACACCTTGGTAAATCACTTAGAACAACTAGTCCTAACTATCCCATGTGAAAGAAACATGATGTATAATTTCATAGGATCCTAATATATCTATTATGCCTCATGTTATCCATACCATTTGAGAATCCCTATCCTCATGTGGTCTACCTAATTGAAGAGGCACATCGAATCCTCATTGCAAGGTCTCTAATGTTAACTTGGGCTTCTAGTGCAGAAATATTTATCCTCACCTCACCAACTCTTGAACCCTATGATACACATTGGAAAATATTTTGTAATGGTTTTTCATGCTCAAATGTAATCTTAGAATATAAATAAGAGAATATATACTCATGCTAATAGTCATGTGGAATAGGTCAAGACATGTGTCTAGAATTACTCTCCACATTTTGGTTATAGAGTGTAAAAATCCACCATAAGAACACATACACACATGTGTAATCTCTCTCTCTATATATATCTGTATCTCTCTCACACACACATGAACACAAAAAAACTCTCTCTCTATATAGTAAGTTAGATATAGAGTTTGGAAATAAAAAATCTATCAATACAAGAAAAAGGATTTTTTTTAGAAAATTAATCTGATCCCTCTTCTATAAGTAAAGGTTACACTCATCATCTAATATTATCTATACCTCCTCCTCCTCCTTATAATAACTTTATATGGATGAAACTTATCTCAATTCTGTCCTCCTTACTCTATTTCCATCTACTACTGGGAAACATCTCAAATTTTCTCTAGAAGCCTATCTTCCTAATCCCCTTAATGCTAATTTCTAATGTACAACATCTTCCCATACCTTGGGGGATTTTGAAATGTCACCTCCTACCTTTGTGGTCAATCACCTTATTCCTCAATTCATAGCTCTTGGATATCCCTATATCAATGTTTATGGGGTCTTTGGTTACCATGATAATTAGTTGAGGCAAATATCCATAATATCTCTCTCCCCTTATATACTACCTATGGGATGGGGGAATTTTCCTCATGATGAAGGCCATAATATTGAGGGAGTCTATCTTTATGATGTGTTTATATATATCCCATCCTATCTCTAACCTAATTGGATGTCTTACATATCATTAATATAGTCACCTTGTCACCTCAAAATCTAATCATCCTAACATAGGGTTTGGAAATCATATCCCTTGTGTAAGAGTAGACATAGATCTAGGATGATATCTAAATCAATATATGGTAGATAATCTTGCTTATTAGATGGGCCTTGCATTTATAATCTCAAATCCCCTATTTTAAGAATTCATATTTTCATATACCCAATACATCTTAGGTTTTAGGTGGTTTAGTGAATTCTCACCCACATGAGATATATTTTATAGGTCTCTATAGGACCTAGATAAAATATCTTGTCCCAATTATATTTCCTCCCATACTCCTTAATATCTCTAACAATGGGCTGCCAATAATGAAGTACCCTATCAATGCCATTATTTCCAATAAAACATGAAACCAACACACCAATAATGACTTTATGAATGCTATGGATATCAAACCTCTCCACTCTAGATAAATGTAACCCCTAATTATCACCCATATCAGGTACCTCAACTTCACCAAAATAATCATCTAGTATTTGGGAATCCATAATATATATAGCCTCCCTCATAGTAAATTTCCTCCCTATCAGGGGAAGTATCATTATCCTATACACATCATTCAGGGTGATAGCCCACTCACCCAAAATTTACGAAGGCATGAAGGTGTTCTAATATATAAATAGGTCACAAAGTAGCCTCCTAGATAGGGAAACCAACCACATTTATGAAATCATTCATATCACAATCCTATCTAGTTGGGAAAAATCCTTTGTTGGTAATAAAGTCATCACTTAGAGAAACCTCTCTTTCTATTGGGCTTAAATATATCTCACATAGTCGAACTGTATCCAAAAAACAAGTTTAATCAGTCTAGGCCTCTCCAAGTCAATTCTAATATATATATATATATATATATATATATATATATATATATATATATATATATATATATATATATATATATATATATATATATATATATATATATAGGGAAGTTACAAAACCACCATGATAGTTATGTAATATTTGGTTTGTATAGACCAAAAATTACAAAATTATCACAATGATTTTGTAACCATTACAATTATTATATAACTTCCAATACATGTATACCAATAGTTTTGTAATAATCATGGTAATTATGAAACCACTATGTTTGTTACATATCACGAGTCTATGTAGACTGACAATTTTTCTTGAAATTGGTAGTTTAGTTTACCACATCAAAAAATTAAATAAAATCTTAAAATTTAAATAAAAACTAAATTTTATTTAAATTTAATAGTAACCTAGCTACCCATTTAACCCTTTAGGGGTTTAATAGTGTAAATATTATGTAGTTGAATATGTTTCTAATATAGGATAAAAATGGAAATTATTGATTTAATTTAACTTCCAAAAATAACAAGTGAGAGGAGAAAAAGAACTTATCTAGAGATAAATAGAGTTTTATGTAGATCAGGGTACTGGAAATGACTCAATAGACAGTAGCACCCTGATCATGATGCTAGCACCATGTGGTGTTCTTGAGGTCTTATAGGTGGTTTTGTGTCATTTGGGGGTTGATTTATGTCACTATTTTGGATGAATCTCCTCTAAAATCATAATTAATACTTTCACACATGAAACAATAATGTGGGATGTTATGATCATGCAAAATATAACCCTTATTATCCTAGCTATTGCCTACATTAACCAAAATTTTAGGGGTCTCAGATAAAATGTAGTTATCCTTTAGGGAATGTACACCATCAACTTGCATAGTATGCTATAATTACTTTCACTTATGATCTTATTTGATAAAACATGCAAAGTATAGGTGTCAATACTACGTAATATGCAGAGAATTGAATTGTACTATTGATTGATTTATGTAAATATGTGCCAAAATAGTAAGTGCTAGATGTAAAATGCCTTGTGAGGCTCTTTATGTATAATGATAATTATTTTTATCACAATACCTTTTTTTCTAGTTAAAAAGTCATAAAAGAGGGATACAAAATATAAGAGAAGGCTCATGCAAGGGTTATGACTCAAACATAGGAGAAAGGGCCTATCAAACACTAGAGCCATAAGTGGACACTAGTTCCATGTGGCTCTACTATCCTTAAAGTGGTGTTATTTTCCTAAGGCTTATAACATATCTAAAATTAGGGAAGATAGGCTAGGGGCCCCTGTGACTGGGAAAAGGTGACCTATGACTATTAAGTGTGTCATAAATAAGGAAAAATAATATATAAAAAATATCCAAAGACTCAAAATGACCATGTGAACAAGGATTATAATCATCACTAAGACCTTAATGTGAAAGAGAAACAAAAGACATAATAATTATGGTTTCTTGAACAAATTAGGGTGTTTACATTTACCCCCTTTTATTCTAGTAATGCAATGAAATGAAATTACTAGAGTAAAAGTAAAATAAAATCACATACCTGTACTTACCTATGTGAATCTAATATGAAAATTTCCCCACTTCTTAGCCAAACAAATGGAGTCAAATATGTGAAGAGGAGACACATGATGTGGATGCCCCTTGTATTGAATATGAGTATGTAAACTAAATTTGTGGAGAATCAAGTATGACTTGTCCCCATTTTGAATATAATTATGTGAACTAATTTTGGTGGAATGATATGGATCAACTATTATATATGGTTGTGTGAACCAAATTGGTGAAAACCTGGGGATGATATTGGTGATGATACTAAGTGTAACTAGATAGTCTAAAAATGGGGATCAAGGACATGTACTCTACATCATGTCCCCTAACCCTAATATCTATGTGAACCTGTGTTTATATATATATATATATATATATATAAATGCATGTGTAATATAAATACCTATGTAAACCTATATACCTATGTAGACCCATGTGTCTATATATCTAAAAAACCATGAATTTGAATACCTATGTAAACTTGTGAATACCTATGTGTCTATATATCTAAATCTTGAGAATTTGAATACTTGCATAAAAAAGTGTACCTATGATGACCCATGTGTCTATGTTTGCATGAAACTATGTATGTCTAAAGTAATCTATGAGTATTTATCACCCCTTTTGGTGAGAGAGCCAAAACTATGGTGAGGATATGTAACCAAAAGTGGTAATGATTGGTTGTATTAGTGTTAATAGTGGGTGTAATGTTATTTTAAGTTTGAATAATGTATTATTTATGATAGAGTTGATAATAAAATATGTAATTAGATAGATATTTTTTTGGTTTTTTAGTTAACTATAGTGATATTGTGTTTTTCATTTTGTAGATTTGAGAATGATTAAAATATTGGTTTAACCAATATGGGATGTTATATATCGATGTCAAGTCCTATGTGCAAAAAATGATTAATAAATTAGATCCATGGTTCTTGAGATATGGCGATAGTAATGGATTTGTATTAGTTAGTGAAATTAGTGCACAAGGGTAACTTTAATAATGTGGTATTGGGTAAGTATGACTTAAATAGGTCATTTTATTCATTTGGCAATTCATTTGGAGCATTTGGGTTGAAAGAATTTTGTGTCTGAGTTAGATAAATATGATGAGGAGATGAGGAGTTATATTGATACACTATGAGGAGCTAAGGCATGTATTTAGGCTAGGGAAGAGGTTCACCTTATAAATAACCCAAATTATTTCCTATTTTTATTATTTATGCTATCTTTTTTACTATTTTTTTTTCTAAAAATGAACTAGTTTAGTGTCCTTTTTTGGGTGCTATTATCTAGTACTTGGTGCTAGTGTCTAGGGGGTGGTACTAATGTCTTGTATTTAGTGATAGTGTCTAACAATAATGAGATGTGATGCTAATTATAGTTAACTAGTTTCTAATGTGTGTTTTTATCTATTGGTATTAATTTTAATTTGTTGATGCCTAATTTGGTTGTATTTTTTTTAGTTTGATGCCCACATGAGGGAGTTTTAAACTAGATAGATGATGGAGGCCTTGTAGGGTTTGACCTTGGTAGATGGTGAGATAGAGGTGATTGAGAGGGCAAGTTTGATATATGTTGCATTCCTAGAGCCTATGCCCTAGGATAAGCATATGATGAATACACTATGTGAGAGATGAGATGCATAGACATGCACATTATAGTTACCCACTAGGGAGGTGACTATTACACTAGAGGATGTGTACTATATTATATGATTGTCAATCTCTAGGTAGTGAGCTATATTTTAGGAGGCTACAAGTGCTCAAGCCATACAATAGGCCTTTAAATATTTCTCTACCATGGTAGTAGGGACACATTATGTATAGAATTTTTGTGATATATGTTTGACATTGATTGTGATTACCAAGGTTTTACAATTGTAGAAGTTCCTAGCTATTTTTATATATTCATTTATGGTTATAGATGGGAGTGGGGTTTTAATTTACTATAAGATTAATGAGATAGTGTAGGATATTGAGGAGCAAGGTACTATGTACTCTTGGGGTTATATGATGCCAACTCACATGTATAAGGATATACATCATTTTACAGAGGAGATGTGTGGTGGAGGTATTAGAGCATTGACATTATTACATTTTTGGGAATATGAGCATATAGATATGACAAGGCCAGTGGCATGTGCATGGGATAATCCACAGTTGTTTATAGAGAGATGGATAGGTATAGGTCATGCACCTAGGAGAAGCACTATGTAGTGTTGATAATTGTTAGATAGTTTGACAATAGGGGATATTATTTTGACACCCTATATGGGCTATAAGGGGTGTCCTAAGGATAGTACTCAATTGAGGTAGAGTTAGGTGAGTTGTTGGATACATGACCACTGGGACAATGGATATGATCAATTTTAATATGATCAAGTCACATGATAGTTTGGTATGGTGCAAGATGTGCCCCCAACACCTATGATATAATTAAGGAGTTATAAAGCTCATGTGAGGCTAGGCAGTATGTTGAGGTTATATGTTGTTGAGTTATCTCATATTTCATTGATAGAGTGGGACCTTGATATTGATATACCAGATATATATGATGTGGGAGTGATTAAGGCCTACAAAACCTAGTGGAGTGACCATAGATGGGCACTTCTATTTCTAAGAGGTGGGATAATTATAGAGGATGTAGATCCCATAAGGGATATTGATGGTAAATTAAATAATATGTTTGTATATTTTATGTAAAGTTGATTATGCCTGTATGTGATGAGTAATCTTGTGAACCATGTGGACATTTATAGGTTCAGGGAATAGTGAGTACTGAGAGGTCACCATTGAGTCAATGATTTGTGAGTTGATATGGCATATTCTTGATGATGTCATGGAGGATGGATTAGTGGAGAGGACCACCAATGTGGTTGGTTTTCATTCCTATTTGTTTGATCAAGATGAGATAGCTATTATGTCATATAATCAAGTGGAAATCAATAGATATGAGCCATGTGATGAGTTACATAGGCATACCATGACCACACTTGAAGCACTAGGTGGGGATAGTAGTTAGATAGTTATTGATTACATACATATTAAATGAGAGAATGCCTAGTATATGGCTAAGCTAAGCATGTATTATGAAAGAGAGAGTAGAAAGAGTCATCAATCCAAGTCACATAGAGACAATAGGGCCTCTAGTTGTAGCTTTGATATATCTGAGAGTGAGAGTGAGGGAGTTAGTCCCATTAGTCATGTATACATCATTGAGTGATGGATTACATTTATATTGAAACCATATTATAAGTTATATATATGGATGTTTGTTGTTTAAGTTAGCACTATGTGTATTGGTTATTGTATATTTTTAGATTAAATATGTTTAATTAATTTATTTGTTTGAAATGATGAAATTTGTATAGTGTATTGATGTAGAATTAATGAATTTGTACCTATTTTATGAATACTTAGACATATGTGTAGTGGATTAGGGTTTTTACATTTATTTATATAGGGTTTATTTATATTTCATAATATTTCTACATGTATAACATATGATGATAGTATGCCCTATCTTAACCTAGATGGTATGGGGAACCAATGACCATACTTCTCATGCTATGTCAATGTAGGAGACAATGAAATAGGATTTGAATGTGATACACTGCTAGTTTATAAATGTGTAGACTTTGGTGTAAAAATATTGATTGGTTGAATTTATAAAACTTCACTCTTAGTTGTATGATTTCTAACAAATATATTGTTCAGTGTACGAATTGGAGATATGTTCTAATTTCTATAATATTTACATATATATTTATTAGTGTTTGAATTGAAGTTATGCTCTTAGATTTATAGTTATTCCCATATATCTTGATGTTGTATGAATTGGAGTTGCATTATGTATTTATAATTATTTCCATATATATTTATTGGTGTTTGAACTAAAAATATACCCTTGGGTTTTGTAGTTATTCCTATATGTCTTAATTGGTGCATGCACTGGGGTTGAATTTTGATCTTTTCAAACTAGATGCCATCACTACTGAAACTGTGGTGTAAGAGACTACTCATAAATAGGTGGTCTAAAAGTCTAAAGGATCGTATGATGAGTAATCAATGGTTACTTAAAAATAATGTTTTGGGATAACTCTGTCATAGAGGAGTGTCATATAGGAGTTTATGGCACATGAGATCTAGATGCCCCTTGTGTAAATTTTATGATGCCTCGAGTAATGTACTAGTCAATGCAAGTTCAAAGTGCATAACAATGATCATTTGAATGCCAATTTATCTTATGAAAATGATAATATGGATTATGTGGTACCCATTGTAAATGGCGTGGTGGATGATGATGAGTAGAAGGAAGTGTGATCATCCCCCTATCTAATAGTGTAAGCAAGATGTCATGAAGCCCAACCTTTTCTAAAAATTGTATAACCTCTCTGTGTATATCCCATGCTCTTCTCACTATAGAAGGTACTATGTAGATTGGATATTTACCCTTACTAAGTATATTTATTGATGGTCTTTATTCTACTGAGTTCTTAAATTGAAGTAGAGTAGGATCTTATACCAAATTAGATGACTAAGGCTCTAAGGGGTCTATATCAAAATCTAACTTTGACTATGTAACTATTAATCCCAACACTTCCTCTAATGCTATAACTAAATTAAATAGATGTTAGAATGATTTTGAGGTTTGATATAGAAACTCTCCTTGAGAGGATATATTAAACTTTTGGAAAATATGTAATGTACATCTAAATTCATTGGTTGATAAATCAACTGATGCAAATAAGCTTTTAACCTTAGAATGTACTCAAATGTTGGGTCTATCTCACCTTGATGTAATGAAGGTAAACTCTCATGTGTGAATATAGGTCCCTTATTTTGTATGTAATGCCTAAGAAAGACTATCTCTAGTTGCTCATATGTTTGTAGATATCTACTAGGGATTGTATGATGGAACCAATCTAGTGCTTCCCCATATAAGGACTTTGGAAACAATTATGGTAGATGCAACTTATTTGTAATATGGGCCATGGATTTATCATAAGCTTGAAGGTGAAAGTATGTATCTCCATGCTCGTAAAATATAAGCAACATTGGTATCTAAAAGTTGTGTAGCAACCTTGCAGTTGAAATTCTACGTGTAATAGGGTTGCCATGTATAACATTATCATCTACCCAATATTTTTATGTTTTTAACCAAAGTGAGATGATGTACTTATTGTTTCAAATCACCCATAACATGCATCAAATAAATTATGACTTTTGAAGGTATATTATCATCATCAAGTGGTTCATTTAATGCTTGAATTTTATTATTTATCTTAATCATTGGTATATTATATTGGAAATAGTTTTTGGAGAGGGTTAGTTTTATCTCAATAACCTTTATAAGTGTGATAGCTAGTACCTGGTTAGAGGGAAATGAGCTACCACCCTTGTTTACATTAGTTTGAGAAATTGGTTCTACTATAGTAAGGGGGATTAAGGGAGATTCATTGATATATTTTATATTGTTAAGTTGTAAATAAGTATCACATGCTACAAGAATAGAAGGTAATTTATTCTCAAGTAAATGTAAATTATGAACATAATAATAAGTATGTGTGCGTGTCTTTTTATACATGACCTAGTATTTGGTTAAACAAAAGAGATAGGTAAGGTAGGATAAGAAGTAAGAGGTGTATATTCTATGTCATATTCATCATAATCATTATAGTCATCATTATCCCATGGTTCATCAAAATCAAAATTTAATTCATTTGTAGAAGTAAGAGTAGAAGAAGTATCATCCACATGCTCATTAAGCAAAATAGAAGGGGAATATTTTAAATTTTTACTACTATGCAATGTGTCATCAAATGTAGATATAATTCAAAGCATTTTTTCACTAAATATTTGTGGAATGCAAGAATGATTATCACTTTTAATTCTAGAATCAAGGGTAGGAGAGGTAACAATCATGTTTTATTTTTTCATATTATGACATATAGGAGAAGAGTTAGAGACATTTAAATTATCAACTTATTGTAAAAAATCATTGAATTGAGCTTGGAATGTGAATGAAGGTGATAAAATAATTTCATCTACCTTAGTTTGTGCATTAATAAAATGTGTAATATCATTGGTACTTATTTTTTCAAATGTAACTGAGAAGGGTAAAAAGATGCATTATTATTATTTAATTTACTTGAATCATGAAAAATTAATTTTTATGTATTACGCTTATATTGATTTAATTAAAATAATGAAGTAGCAAAATTAGTCAAAAATATCGGATCATATTGGAATAAATCACTACCAACAAGAGGTTATTTTGGAATTATATTACTAGTTTGATTTTAAGGAGTATGAGAAGAGTAAGAGGAAAGAGAAGATGATGTATCTAATATATCCTCATGTTAATTTTCATTATCATGCTCATAGTAATCCTCATATCCATAATTATAACAATAGTCATCATCATCATTATAAATGAAGTCATGATTATGCTTTAATGTATAATATTGAAAACTAGTCCATTCATTGTTATAATCATGAGATAAATTCAAGAGTGCATCAAGTGGATGAGGGGTATAATACTTTTTAAATGGAATTTTAAAATTTCCAAAGAAGATAATGTAAACAAGGAATGAAAAACACACAAGAGGTAGAATATAATATAACATAAGTTTATGTGTAATGTGAAAAATATTAAACAGAGTTTGTAATAGAAAATATGATTGTGATTGAAACCCTAATTGTTAATATTTGTATGTATAGGGATCTAGTATTTAGATCTAGGGTTTTGAATTAGGGTTATGCTTCAAAAATTTAAATTACATTAATCAAATGAAACCCTAATGTAGGATTGATTAAATTATCTAGGTTATGCTAAAAATTAGAAAATATAATTTTGTAACCCTAATTTAATATATAAAATTTAGAGAAGGTAAACCCTAAATAAAATTAGGGTTTTTTAGAAATATTTGAAGTAATTAGGTTCACCAAATGTTTTAACCTTTTAGAGTTTTACTATTATAAATATTATGTAGTTAAAGGTTGAGTATATTGCTAATCTGGGATAAAACTAGAAATTATTGATTTAATTAAACTTTTCCAACATAGAAAGTGAGAGGATAAAATGAACTTATCTAAAGATAAATAGAGAGTTTTATGAAGATCAAGGTACTAGAAATGACTACGCATATACATAGGAATCCTTCATATTTTCACTATTTGCTAAGATTTGGCTCATGACATTAGTGATCATATTAGGACATTAGCACCATGTGGTGCTAGTGTCTAATTATGGTGCTAATGTCCTCTCTATAGAGATTGTATAAAAAATTTAAGTTATGGGGGTTTTGGAGGTCCTATAGGTGGTTATATGTCATTTAGGGGCTCATCTATGTCACTAATTTGGTTAAATATCCTATCAAACCCTAATTAACACCTACACACATGTACAAGAAATGGATCAAATGAAAAAAATAAAGGAAAAACTAGGTTGTGGGATGTTACAATTGCACAAAATAGAACCCCTATTATCCTGGCCACTACTTACATTAACCCCAATATTAAGGGTCTCAAATCACATGTAGTTATTCCTTAGGGAACATGCACCATCAACTTGCATAGTATGCTAGAATGATTTTTGTTTAGGTATTTTTTTGATCAAGAATAAAATGTATAGGTGTGAAGACTGAGTAGTATGTAGAGTATTGAGCTATACTATTGATTGATTTTATGTAAATATATGCCAAAATAGTAAGTGTTAAATTTAAAATGCCTTGTGAGGCTATTTATATATAAGGATATTTGTTTTGATTATAATACCTTATTCACTAGATGATAAGTCATAAAAGAGGAATACAAAATATAAGCAAAGGATCATGGGGGTTTAGGAATCAAACACAGGAGAAAGTGCCTATTGGACACTAGATCCATAAATGGACAATAGTGCCATGTGGAACTACTATTATAAAAGTGGTGATAGTGTCATAAGGCTTTAAACATAGCTAAAAATAGGGAAGTCAGGCTAGGGGACCCTATGACTAAGAAAAGATGACATGTGATTACTAGGAGTGTTGTAAATAAGGAAAAATAAGTCATAAGAAAGATAAAAAGACTCAAAATGACCACATGGACAAGGGTTATAATCATCACTAAGACCTTCATGTGAAAGAGCAACAAAATACATAGTACTTGTGGTTGCTTAGACAAATTAGGGTGTTTACACTATCCTAACTATTTTTACTGGCATAAGTTGACCTCTCATGGGCATTTTTTAAGCAAATCTAAGAAACCTAGGGCCTTAGAGAAAAATGACTAACTAACCTATACCTGGGCCCACTTACTACCATTATAACCATCATTATCCTCTTTTTTCATTCTATCTTTTACCTATATCCATTTTAAATTGGGTCAAATGTGGGCTATCTCAAATTTGAAAATTGGGTGAGTGAAAATGATTTTTAAATTTTGAATAAATAACTATTTTAGTAACCTTTTATCTTATTATTTTAGTATTTTAAAATCAATTTTATCATAATTTTTATTTATTTATTTTATGTTTCATGTAATTTTATGTGTTTACAAGCTTTTTAGGTATGGAGTGACATAAGGTGACCCAGGTAGTACCCTTATCTTATGTTAATAATTGGTGCCTCTTCATCTAAGAATTGAGGCTCACCCCCTATGGGGTGGAGTAAGTATTATTTTAATCACTCACATATGATAAGTACTAATATTATGTTTCATTTAAATACTATGTTTTAAATATCTTCAATATAATAAAATTGATTTTTTTTCAGTTATAAGTGACAAGGTGTCTCAATTGGCTTCACTTAAATACATAAATAAGGATGGTAAGTTTTTTAACACTCCCCTTCAATTGGGTGCACCTATTCTTAGGAATGTTAGTGTATTTAATTAATAATACAATATTGTATGATTTTAAGATGCACTTGTAATATCTATTTATAATTCATGGGTAGGAACTAATTGGTACATACATATCCATAACTTATTATTAGAGAAAATTATAAATTAAGTAAATACTTAATTGAGTTTTGATAATAAGTATTTTATCTTATTAATTTTTTAACTACTCTCTAAAATCTTAACCCTAATCTGAGCCTTCTCTCTTATAAATATAAGAACATATAAGGCTAGTGGGTTAGGCATATTGTGGATAATAATTACTATCATATTGGTAGAATTAGGTTAGTGATTTTAATCAAAAGTTATAACTATGATAATTATATGAATATGTGTTACTTTACTTCTAATAGTTTATATATTTATTATGTAGGTATTATTGGTGTTTGTCTTATAGTATATAACATAATTTTGGACACTATTCAATAAATTATTAGGGAATAACACTCTATTCAATTTATGATACATTGCCTCCTAAAGGGGGGAAATATGTATGCACCAAATTGTTTTATAATGTAACTTTATGAAAATATGATGATGATGCAAAAACCTTTGAATAAAAATGTAACATGATGAGATCTATTTTATACCTTATTTTTCCTTTGTTGATTTAAAATTTTTATTATGTGTCAAGTTTAAAAAATGGAGGGGATTCAAACCTCCAAAACTTTGAGTTTGATGTGGCACAACACAAATGCCATAAAAGTTTTTATAACTACCATGGCAGTTTCATAAATTACCCCAATGGTTGAAAAAATTATGATGATTTATCTAGGATCCAAAATGGTTTCAAAACCACAAAAAGTTGTGGTTTCATTACCATTATCAAAATGACTATTTCAACCCATGAGACACATGTTTTGTAATGTTTTCACTTATTTTATATTTCACTTTTGATTGTGCCTCTATAGTCAATTATTCAATGGTCCAATTAAATTGTCTAACCTAATTGACTCCCCATTACTAAAATTAAATCCTTAATCACTCTAATATACTCCCCACTACTCTGATTTTAAAAATATACTTATCTACATTGAAATTTGGATAACAAAATTTCAAGAATAGATATCTAAAACTCTACCATTTTTGAAAGCTAGTCACAAACAACTTCTTTTTTCCATTCACCCTCTTGTTTTTAATTTCAATTTAAATTATTACGAAATATCCTCTTTCTAAGACAAACTTAATTGAATCAATATGAGTAAATATATGGAGGAGCAACATGAGGATTGAAGTTTCATAGACAAAAAAACACACTTTAGATTTTTCATCTACACTTGATAGGAAGAAGGTTTATTTTTTTAGATTTCCCATTATTATTTTAAATTATACTTCTTTAATTAAATTTTTTTATTTTATTAAAATCAAACAGAAAACATTCCATATGCATTTTAACAATTATCAAAAATCTGCATTGACTCACTATCTACAACATTAAAATAATCTCAAAGTCTTGAAGAAGATTTATGCATATCTTCATCCCAAATTTTTCATCTAAAATAGGCTTTAAGATAGATAATACATTTATTTATGGGTGTATGTTTCATATTTTTCATTCATTCAAACTTTCAGAGTTCTTGTGTTTATTATGAATTTTATTTCTTCACAACTCCTATCCACATGCAAATTTATTTGAAGCTTTGCCTCTGTGCTTGTTCTGAAAAGGTGATATTCTTGGAATTGTCTATATTTATTCTTCATACCCATAAATCATATTTTAATAACTAAATATTTCTTCTTTTGTTTTGTTAAACAAATGAAAGAAATTGTCTATTACATATAGTTTCAAAATCTTCTTGAGTGTTTTTTAATTAATTTTTTGTTATAGTAAGTTTATTTATTTGTCTTCATGATACCAAAAAACATAAATATTTCATTTTAAATATTATACACATAAAATAATTCATCTACAACAACCCACGCTTACATATAATTTATTTCCAACATTTTTCTTCTGATTGTTCACCTATAACATTAAATTGTGTAGTTTATTTTTATTTCTAGTAATATGTTAGAATCATTGTATTTAAAACTTGGTTTGAATGTATACCAATATATCTAAAAATTAGGTTTAATTCAACCCAAAGCATCATAATATCCATTAATTTCATTTACATTAAACACTCACATTTGAATGTCTAGTTAAATAGTTCATTTTCAACTTTACATTCTGCATCTCAAAATATGAAAATACAAAATAAAATGCATTTAAATTAGTTAATTTTAATTTTACATTCTACATTTATAAATATGAAATTACATAAAAGGCAAGTAATTTAATTTTATCATTTTTATCTTTACATCTTACATTTAAAATTCTAAAAAATACATAAAATGAATGCATTTGAATCATTTTATTTTTAGATTCACATTTTACATGTATAAATTTGAAAAATAAAATAAAAAGAATTTATTTAATTCAATTTAAATTGTGAATTTTTTATTAAAAATATTAATTAGTTCATTTCCAACACTGCACTTTATCAATTTATTATTTTTATTGCATACATAAATATTGAAAATACTATAAAAAAAAGGTTTATATTACTTTTCATTATGAGTAATTAATATAACCAATAAACATATTTAATTATAAGTAAGTCAATACTTCATGCGTGCTTTGTTAATGGAAAAAGATTTTTTTACTTCCACATGAATGTGTTTTTATTTCTTTGGTTACTTTTATATTTCACTTTGTAAAATTTTAGTTAGAAACCCATATAAAAATTTAAAAATAAACTTCTAGAATTTAGTTTAATTATTATTTAACTCATTCATTCTCACATACTTTGATGATGTTATCATAAAAATTATTTAAAAATGATAGGAGATTTCCTATCATTAGTTATGCCTGTTGATGTAGAAAACAAAAAATGATATCGACTCTGGGATTTAATTAGATGTATTTTTCTCAACCCCACTCCTA
Source organism: Torreya grandis (assembly GCA_037957365.1). Lineage (NCBI taxonomy): Eukaryota > Viridiplantae > Streptophyta > Pinopsida > Cupressales > Taxaceae > Torreya > Torreya grandis. Next base: position 24,833 of record JARHVA010003989.1, on the reverse strand, counting down.
GATCTAATAATTAGTCAATTCAAGGCCCTAGACAAACAAACTAGATTAGAGTAAGCCCAACTATATAAAAAATATTTATTTTATAGCTTGTTAATTAGTTAACCTTCACATTTGATTTGACTATTTATCCTTGGGTCTATCTTCCTACTTATTCAATTTTATGCATGAAATTACCTAGACAAGATAAACCAATTGATTCAAACAAATACCAACTTTTTCCATTAAAAAAACAAAGAGTTATGATACCTAATCCTCCTAGAGTTTAACCCTTCTATAACCCTCATTGTTATAAAGTTTATTGCATTAATTGAACACTATGAAACATCAAAATAATATTGGTAAAAAGTAGTAGACCCTTTAGTGTGTATTGTCCTTGGTCCTGAAAGGTTGGCCTAGCCTATTGATCATTCACTACATTGATCCAAATTTATTCATATTATTTCAATATGACCTTTAAAATTCAAGTACATAAGGTTATTAGGTTGATTTTTATACGTACATATATTATTTTCTTAGATTAAATACCCTACTACCCTATTTTACCATTCAACATCCTTAATTTATTTCATGTTAGAAGATAAGAGAGTTTATAAATTATAATCACATACATATTCACAATATAAAATGAGTGATGCATTTGGGTATAAAATAATGTTTTATGTTTGAATAAGAAGCATAAGTTATACACCTACACCCTTTGTGATGGTGGCTGAGTGGATTAACATAAAATAAATGTTTAAGTTTTTGGGTTCAAAGTGTATGTGTTTCATTAAAAACATGAAATTGATAGATTTAATGATGCATTATGAAATAAATAAATAACTATTTCACGTTTCTATAAAAATAATATTATGATGAACATGTGTTGTTTGATTTGATTTATGCATGGTATCACCCATAGCAAGGAGTTGTTGCAATGATTGAGTTATCTAGCTACTTGATATTATATTTTTATGTTTTCATTATGTAGATTTAGTTAGGAAATATATATGGATCAAGTCTTTTGGAATTATTTAGTCTCATATGAAAACTATGCATTTGATTCACAAGCAATTTAAGTGCCTTGTATTTAGTTAACATAATTTGATTAGTATATGCCTTATAATTTATTGTTAAAAGTTCATTTGAACTCTTCACACGATAAAGAAACAACATTATTATGTTATTCAACATTTTAAGTTACTATACTAAATAAATAAATTAAGTTAATAAATTTATATTATTAAATTCATTTTTCTTTATTGAGATTAAATTTTATTTTTCACTTTAATTGTTGGGTTATTATATGATAAAATTTATTATAATTATTTGCATTACAAATGAAAATAAAATTATAATCTTTTGGTCATTGTCAATATTTTTTAATTGGAAAGCCATCAACATACTTATTGATTAGAAATAAAAAACATAATTAATAATTTACAACCAAAAGGTGACTAATAGGGATTGTAAAGTTTTATATTTGGATGAGAATGGTAAATTAGGTCCAAAAAAATTTATATATTGTATTTTAAATTGAATATTTAGTTAAAAAATTTAGTAAATAGAAAACCAAATTAATTCATGTTTATAATTTGTGTGGAAATGGTGAAAAATTATACTTAAAATAAGAAAATAAAGAGCCACAAAAATGTTGAACTTAATCCTTATGATTTCCACTGGAATTCAATGTAAATCCATTCTAAATCCTTACTATGGCATTGTAAGTTTTCAAAAAAAATGTTAAAATTCCATGTACATAATAATAAAATAAATAGATATTGTAGTATGGGAAATTGGATTTACATCAAAATGTTATACATTTACCCATACAATATATAAACTAAGAATAATTATATCTAATCAAAACAAAAAATAAATCATATCTAATTTTTAATAAATAATATTATGGAATCATACAAAAGTGTGTTTAGAAAAATATCTTGATATTTCATGAATATGGAGAGAGTTTCTAGAAAATAAAATGGAATATAGGTCCAAACAATGAGGCAAAAATACCCATAAAATATGGAATGAACATAAAATATTTTTTCAAATTGCACTTTTCTAGCATAGTGAAGACATTTTCAATTACACTAGCCTATTTATGTCTAAGTGAATATAACTAAAAACTAATTTATCAATATTATTTGGTCTCTCTAAGGATATTATAATGTTTCTCATTTTTATTAAATTTTACACAAATTTATGGGAAACAAATCTCCTTCTCCAAAACCCTAATAACTCATCACAAGCCTATAAAAATTAGGTTGTTTTGGGTTTTTATTTTATCCCTCCATTATTTTTTATGATAGATACTAGTTTTGGTGGGATACTTACCCTATTTACTTTTGAGTAAAGCTCCAACTAGTCTAGGACACAATTGGGGCCCTAAATCCCCAAGTGATTAACTATCACAAGTACCAAAATTACCAACAACAATTATAACTATCTTGAGAATACCAATGAATATCCATAACTAGCCTGAGAACACCATCAACGGCCACAACCAACCCAAGAATACAAATGATCACCATAATTGGCCTCTGATACCAAACTAATATTTGAACCTAGGTGGTGCTTGAAATATCCAAGCCACATTACCAACTCACCCACATCTCATTGATAAAATGTTGGGTACTAAAATTTTTGTAACCAAAATGTCTAAATTAATGGTGAATAATATCGCTAGCTATGGACTATGGACTTACCTCATTATATCAAACACATGTTTCAATTCACATGACAACTCCCATCACATTAAACACCAAGATAGTTATCCCATTACATGTGGATACTTTTCATGAAGGTGTGAATACCTTACCCACTATAGGATTAGACCCCGTGGCTACCCTTCTTGGGAACACACCACCATTAGTTCAACTTAGTTGCATGATAAAAAAATGTTCAGTACTGACATTTTTGTAACTAAAATGTGTAAATTAATGGTGAATATTATCCCTAACCATGGATTATGGAATTGTCTCATCACATTGAACACAAGTTTCAAGCCATGTTTTGGTCTCCATCACATTAAACACTGAGCTGGTTATCCCATAGCATGTGGATAATTTTTATGAAGGTGTGCATACCTTACCCCCACAGGATTAGAAATGTTCTTCACCATTATTCCAACTCAGGTACACTTATCCCTCTATTATTATTAGACTCCTAGGCTATAATAAATTTTGAAATCATCACTCAATGCAAGTTAACAAGAATTATGTGAATGCAAGGCCTAGTCCTATATGATTTTTCATGAAAAAATAGTTATGTATAAAAAGAAATAATGCCTCAAATATTAATTTAATTCCACCATAAATGTTTGAATTAACTAATCTTGTACCTTCACAATATATATTTACAGAATAAAAAATTTGTCTTGATTAATATTTCCATGTATTTTATGCATTATATACATTAATGCAAATGCATAATTATAGACTTCTCAAATTTAAACTAATACAAAATTGACATGTAAGTAGACACACAATAGGTGGGAAATTATAAAAAAATAAGAACACAAGGAATTAGAGACCCAAAACAAGTGTCATACGGGACCACATAAAAACCATACACTATACATCCTTTGTTCCCCATAACCATACATTGCATGGTTCTGGATAACATGTCCATAACCAAAGAAATCATGGAAAATGTTTGGAATATGTTAAAATTTATGAATTAAGTTATAATTTATGTCATGAAATTTTTATTTATGTCATTTTGTGTTGACATTATTGTTTTTGATACTAAGTTCTTAAAGCCTTAATTGAGGAACCTAGTGAAATGGCATAGGCCTAGTAACATGATAAGATAAGCTATATATGACTTGTGTGAGAAATATTTGAAATATATGAGTAGGATATAATGTTTTATGACATTATGGTATATTTTTAAATATATTTCAATAGTTTTCAAGGCATGATCATACTCAAAGTATGCTTGGCAGTGTGAGGCCTAGTATACAAAGTGACCTATAATGGCCTAAGTAGGGGTAAATTTCATTTACAAAGATGAAAGAGAACTTGATAGAATTTAAATATTTGATATAGGTCATGTTAAACATGTTTAATTTTTTTTTTTAATTCATATCTAGAAAATAAATATTTTTGATGGTAAGGTTGAGTGTGTGTACAAAATGGGGTATTACAGACCTGAGAAGAAGTTTCTCATGCTCTTTGGCATGTGAAACCTTTGCATGAGATATTTATAACTTCATGGTAGTTGGGGAAGGTACCTATATTTAATTTATTATCATTTTTTTTGAATTGAGGTCAAATCCTTTATGAATGATTGCTACGAAGGTAAGGCAGTTAAAACCATTCTAAAACCCTAAAAAAGACTTGATAAGAAAGATCCAATTAGTTATGGATTATAATGGTCTATTTGAATTATTTTAGTTTTTATGAAATGTAAATAACTCTTCAAGGTTTCCTTAGGTGGGTTTTTTTGTTTTGATAGTGAGTAGAAACTATAGGATAATGCTTGTTTTTAGGGGTTTTGATATTATAGGCAAAGTTGACCAGTTCAAAGATGCAAATAGATGAAGGATGATCTGTAATACTTATAGTTTATGATCATGAAATTTTATAATAATTTTTATAAATTAAAAAAAAAAAACTAATTATGGAAGTTAACATATCGCTAAACTAGCCTAATGAGTAGAATAGTGAGAAAACTAGGTGAGAGTGAGAATGAGAATAGGGATTAGTTGTAGAGGACTAAAAATGGATATTAAGGCATGGTTTAATTATTTATAATATATATCTCATATCCCCTTGGTATATAAGTGTTGATGAAACCTACACCTATGCAAATATTTGTCATCAAACTGGTTTATCTAGCACAATGGAGTTTATGTAGAATGACATAACGGGATTGGTTTATAAGACCAATATTGTTACATGACCATGAAATATATATTTATATAGGTGTTATAAGGAATATAATTTTTCAAAAAAATCCATTTTAAGATCATATAATTGTTCCCACATGTGTTTTATAAGTTTATTTTCTTGATTGTATTTTTGGTCCTACAGGCAAATTTATTGTGTGTGAAAAAGATATCCCTAAGTCAATTTTAACTAAGATGAATGATCAAAAGATATTTAAGATGTTATAAAGGAATAATATGATAATTTTAATTAATTTTTTCTCATTGGAAGTCCCTTATCATGCTTGGATATTCAAATGATATTGATTGTGTATTGATAGTGTTTAGTGTTTCTGAGTAAGTAATCTACAAGAGTGTTCTTGAGGCCCTTTGGCCTATGTGGTGGATATAAAATAATTTTGGGAAGTTTATTAAGTCATGAATATAAGATAAATATTATTTTATGAATGTTTTATTTGGTAAATTTATGTATTTGATTCAAATTTTCAAGATAGACTTACAGGTAGTGAGAAGGCCTATTGGCAAGGAGACCTAATTGGTAAGTCCAAGTATTGAAATGGGCCAGATGGAGTGGGGGAATTAAGGTGAAATTATTATGGGTATATTGGAGTAATTTATGAATTTTTTCATCCATTATTTGATACAATAATTTTCCTAACTATCAAAATGGTAATGTGTGGACAGGATAGACCTAATTGCATTAGGTCTCATTTAGGCATAATTGTGAATTTGGTCCTTGTGGACTATGACCAAGTTATAAAATATTTTTTTCACCTTTTAAATGTTTATTTTAATATATTAAAAATTTATTTAATGTATATAAATGTTCATGTATGACTAATATGGGTGAGAGCAAGGGTCAAGTACTTAAGAAGGCTTAATAGCCCTAAATTGACTAGTTGAGATGTTGAGCTATTGAGTGAAGGATATAGTGTTTTTTTAGAATAGGTTAAGAGGTTTAAGATAATTAATAAGATAAAAAAACATTAAATAAATATATAAATATTTTTCTATAGGTTTTGATCAAAATCACTTGACCTAAATTTGCCAAAGAGAGGGATAATTGAGCGAGAAGGACTAAGAGGCTATTTGAGTGAGATTGAAGGATAAAGATTGAAAAATAAGGTTGTAATATATATTTTAGTTATAAATAGGTGTTTTTAGATGATATAATATCAGATGTGACTTTTTAGGTGCTAATTTACCTCAGGGGTTGGATCTTCCTTGCAAGATATAACTTGTAGAAGACTAATTAAGTTGGTGCTTATCTAGATAGGGGTTGGAGCTCCCTGTGAAGTTGGTGCTTCACTAAAAATTAGATCCTAACATTATAGGATTATAGTACATGTGCATGGTTTAGTTGGTTTTATAACTCAATAGGGTTTCCCACATATCTTTTGTGTTCTCTCATGATATGCTCGTGTGGTTATTTTCTTATGTATTGATCTTCTATATGAAATGAATGTTTCATGGAATTAAATAGATATTGTTAAGAAACCAATTCAACATCCCCTCTAAATATCCACTTATAATAATTGGTATCAAATATTGGACCATTTTGAAGACCTAATAGTCTAAGGGAGATATATGGAACATATAAATAGATCTTGTCAATGAAATTGCTTTCTATGACTACAATGAGAACCAACCCACAATTAGTGAATTTTGTTCACAATAAAAGTATCACATGGAATAATGCACTCATATAAGAATGAAATTAAAATATTTAAAGACATAATTTGATCAAGATGATGTAGACATCCATCTCCTAACATCATTTATGTTGAAATTGTTAATCTTATTCAAATTATACTCAAATGACCAAATTAAGCCAAAATCACTAAAATGCACTAAATGGTCCAAACTTGTCATTTGAAAGTGCCAATTTAATCAAAATTATTCATAAATGAGTCACTGCATTTTATATGATACCCAACTTTGATCAATTAATTTTGAGACAAAATGATGATTTTGCCTTTTTATGCTCTAGATCACTCTTTTCTTCTAATTCATTAGTACACATCACATACCTTTGTTATTTTATGTTGATGACATCCTAAATGAGAATACGGTTCCAAATCATCTAACATCACATTTTAATTATTATCAATTCAAATTATGACCTAGTAATATGACTTTTTAACCATTTTGATTAATTGAGGGCCAATTTCCAAAGAATTACACAAATATCAATTAATCTTGTTTAAGACTAATTAATTCAAATCAAGAGCTTAAGTGGATTTTACATAGAACTTGTTGAATATTTCATTAATGGAAATTGATTTATAATATTTGCATCATCAATTCAACTTGCCAAAATATCAAACAAATATCTGAATTTGGTGGAGGATATAATCATGATTAACCAATATCTCCCCCATGCCTCTTTCCTCTAGATATTTATGAGGATATTTATGGATGTAATAAAAAATATTAGATTAATTCAATGCCACACATCTCAATCTTGAGATGGATGGTCATGCTTGATCCTGAACAATCTCAAAAATATATAAATAGAAGGCCTCACACTACCATTTTTAAGCTTAAATTGTGTAAACTTATAATGCAACAATATATCCATAAGTCATTTATGTTTTGATTATTGTGTTATTTGCATTTGGATTAGCTTCATTGATAGGAAAAATATATAGTTTATATCATGATCCTAGGTTTTACATAGAGTTATTGAGGCAATTGAGGAGCAAAGAAGCCATTGTTGACAAAGACTAGAGCTCTAGTTCAAGGGGAGAACATGCTTGGAGACATATTTGAGTAATGGAGTCATTTGGGAAGGTAATGGTTGATTGTTTTCTTTAATTTGTATCTTTTTATCATTATCAACCCTCAAATGAATAGTTTGGATTGATTTAATTATCTCTCTATGCATTTTTCTTTAATTCATTAGACTAATTCTTGACTAATCATTTCTTGTAATCCACTCTACAACTGCTATCAAGATAAGGACTTATCAAAGGTATGAAGAAAGTACTAAAAAAATTAAAATTATCTTGGACAGTAAAATATCCTTCTATGACATGAGAGTCTTGGATTCAGAGAAGAATAAAAGGAATTCAAGAAATTCTAGGCTCCAATAGATACTAATCAGTCAAGGAGTGATGAAATTTGTAAAATAAAGACCTATGTAGAAGCTATGAAACTTGAAGTTAAGCATCATCAAGTAAAAAGATCATTTATCCATCAAGTCACATAAAAGGTGACAATGTTTCATCTTATGTTCATCAAAAGACAAACAAGGTCAAACAACCATAGTATGTGGTCACCTTCATTGGTAATTGTTTTTCTTATGGTAGATTTGGACATAAATCTATTTACTATAGATTGAAAAGTATAATTATTTGTTATAGTTGCAACCAAAGAGGACACATTTCAAGAGAGTATAAGACAAAGTTTATCAAGAAAACTAGTCATGTTGAGAGGTTATGGAGTCATGACACTAAAACAAGGATCAATAAAGTAGACCCTATAGAAAAGAAGCAAAAAGATAGAGGAGAAGAATATATGATAGCCCAAACTGCCTTTCACACTAAAAATGAATATTTTAAATGGCATATAGATAGTGTATATTCAAGTCACATGATAGGAGATAAAATCAAGTTCATTACCTTAAAGAAGAATACCATTGGGTTAGTAAGGTTTGGGGATAACACATTTGCTAACATAGTTGCGAAAGTTACTTTGAGCTTGGAAAATGGGAAGACCAAAATATAATATGTGTTATATGTAGATGATTTTCAACACAACTTTCTAAGTGTGGGAAAAATGTGCACCCAAGGACATACTCTAACATTTCATGAAAATGGATGTGAGATCAAGAGATAAAAATAAAGAAGATTGGTTGCCAAAGCCAAGAGAACTAAGATTAATCTCTATGTACTATATGAGATCACAAAATATAAATGCTTCATAATCAAGATAGATGAGAGTTGGCCATGGCATAAAAGGTTAGGTCTTATGAACTTTGACAATATTATCAAGATTAGTTCTAAGGGATCTATGAAAAATATGCCCAAAATAGCTAAAAATGTAGATGATATTTGCAAGGCAAGTCAACATGGTGATCAAACTAGGAGAATATTTGAGTCTAAATAATATTCCACTACTATACCTATAGAACTAATCCATACTGATCTATGTAGACCTATAAGGATTCAAAGTATTCAAGGAGATATCTACTTCATATTTATTATAGATGATTTCATAATAATGACTTGGGTAACATTCTTAAAAGAGAAGTCAGAAGATATAGATAAATTTAAGACTTTTAAGGCTTTGGTTTAAAATGAAATGAATGTGAAGATCAAGTGTCTTAGGTCTGATAAAGGAGGAGAGTTATGGTCAAATGAGTTTGATGAATTTTGTGAGGTCAATGGAATAAGAAGATGATTCTCAACTACTAGAATACCTCAACAGAATGGGGTGGTTAAGAGAAATAATATAACAATCAAAGAGATGGAAAGGACAATGATGAATGAGTCCAAGTTGTTAGATGGATATTGGAGATAAGCTATGAGTACTACAATTTACACTTTGAATAGAGGTCAGATTAGGATCAAAGGTGAAAAGACTCCATATGAATTATGAAATGGTAAACCTACAAATTTTGAACATTTAAAAGTTTTTGGGAGAAAATGATATATTAAGAGAGATGATGAGGACTTAGGCAAATTTGATGAAGTTTTCTTCTTAGGATATTCATCAGTAAGCACTACCTATAGGTGTTATAAAAAAAGGTTAAAAAATGAAAGGGGGAGTTTTATGATATAATATTTTGTATTTAAGTGTTATTTTAGGTAAATTATTTGTCATTAATGTCAAAGGGGGAGATTGATATGCATTAAGAAGATGTTTCCTAGTAAGAGAAGTCTCTCTGAGTAGATTCTATCAATGAGTTGTTTCCTTTAATGACAAAGGGGGATATTATTTAGAATATGGTACAAGGTATGAATGAATTTTTCATTGATTTCATGAAAGTGTCATTGATTTCCTTTTGTGTTGACATTGTTGTTTTTGATATTAAGTTCTTGAAGCCTTAATTGAGGAACCTAGTGAAGTGGCATATGCCTAGTAACATGATGAGATAAGCTATATATGATTTGTGTGATCAATATTGTAAATTTATGAGTATTATATGATGTTTTATGACATGAATATATATTTTTGAAGATATTTAAAGAGGTTTTAAGGCGTGATCATACTCAAAGTATGTTTGGCAATGTGAGGCTTAGTGTAAAAAGTGACCTATAATGGCCTAAGTATGGGTCAAGTTCATTTAAAAAGATGTAATATCTCTTGAGGGAATTTAAATAGGTGTGAGAGATCATTTTAAACATGTTGAATTTTTTTAAAATCATATCCTATAGAATAAAGTAATATTTTTGATGGTAAGGTTAATTATGTGTACAAAATGGGTTATTACAGACTTGAGAAGAAGTTTCTCATGCTCATTGGCATGTGAAAATTTTTCATGAGAGCATGATAACTTCATGGTAGTTATGGAAGGTCCCTATCTTGAATTTATTATCAATATTTTTTGTTGAGGGGCAATCCTTTATGAATGATTGCTAAGAAGGTAAGGTGATCAAAACCTTTCTAAAACCCTAACAAAGACTTAATAAGAGATATATAATTTTTTATGGATTAAAATGGTGTATTTTACCTATTTTTGTGTTTTTAACATATAAATTAATCTTCAATGTTTCCTTAGGTGGTTTTTATTTATCTTGATAGTGAGTAGAAGCTAAAGGAAAACCCTTATTTTTAGGGTTTTTGATGATACAGGTAGGGTTGACCATGTCAAAGCATGAAAATGGATAGAGGATGATGTGGAATAATTATAATTTATTATAATGAAATTTTACGACAAAAAATATTCAAAACTGGTCATGGAAGGTAGCCTATTGTTAAACTAGCCTAATGAGCAGAACAATGAGAAAACTAGGTGATAATGAGATTAGGGATTGGTTTCAAAAGACTAGGGATGGATATTAAGGCATGGGGTAATTATTAAATACATATACCTAATATCACCTTGGTATATAAGTTTTTATTATGGCTACACCTATGTAAAAATTTATCATCAAACTGGTCTATCTAGCACATAGGAGTCTGTGTAGAGTGACATAGTGATATTGGTCTGTAAGACCAATATTGATAGATGAAAATGAAATATATATTTATATAGGTTTTATAATTATGATAAAGGGTCACAAAAATACATTTTAATATTACAAAATTTTTCCCATAGGTGTCCCATAAGTTGATTTTCTTGACTATGTTTTTGGTCCTACAGGCAACTTTTTTGTGTGTGAAAAGGATGTCCTTAAGTCAATTTTAACTAAGATGAATGATAAAAATATATTTAAGATGTTATAAAGGAATAATATGATAATTTTAATTAATTTTTTCTCATTGGAACTCCCTGATCATGATTAGAGAGTCAAATATTTTGATTGTGTATTGATAGTGTTTAGTGTTTTTTAGTAAGTCATCTATATGAGTATTCTTGAGTCAAAAATTATTATAAGTATATCTGTATAGAGATATATGATTATATAATAAATATATAATAATTATATTCACATGGAACTCTCTCTGTATAGAGATATATGATTATATAATAAATATAGAATAAGGTCAGCTCTACAAGGGCAAAATCATTATTTATTCTTTCTCAATGATCAAGATTCACTTTGTTGGGGCACAACTCTTTTATCACGATCAAATATGCTCTACTAGAGTACTTAATATTATATTCTCTTTGGAGACCCTGTTCTAGTGGTGCTTCCCTTCCTAAATTAGAATGTTCTCTCTTTTTTTCAAATTCCAAGCTCTCCACATTAAACAGTTCCACCTACTTATTATTTTGAGTCTGCTAATGAAGCAACTTTTGAAAAAATCATCAAAGTTCCATATTAAATCCACTAATTTTTTATGTAGATAATAACTTATGGAGTATCAATCATGTCAATAATCTTACCTTACTTGCTTATAAAGGCCATTAACTATAGGCATCCCTATTTTTTTATTTTCCAATGAAGGCTTACCTTCATAAAACTATCATGATTCTATGATGATTTCATGGATGCCTTGACTAAACTTCGGCAACTTGGCACAGTTCGGGAATATCAAACTGACTTTGAAAAACAAGCCAATCAGACCAATGATTTGGTCTGATTGGCTTGTTTTTCAAAGTCAGTTTGATATTCCCTAACTGTGCCAAGTTGCCGAAGTTTAGTCAAGGCATCCATGAAATCATCATAGAATCATGATAGTTTTATGAAGGTAAGCCTTCATTGGAAAATAAAAAAATAGGGATGCCTATAGTTAATAGCCTTTATAAGCAAGTAAGGTAAGATTATTGACATGATTTATACTCCATAAGTTATTATCTACATAAAAAATTAGTGGATTTAATATGGAACTTTGGTGGTACTTGACTATTATCCACCCTAAATGAGATTTTTTTAGTAAGTCATCTATATGAGTATTCTTGAGGCCCTTTGGCCTATGTGGTAGAGAAAAAAACATTTTTTGAATTTTTTAAAGTAATTATTATATTATTAATATGATTTTATTCATGTTTTATGTGGGAAATTTGTGTATTTGGTTCAAATTTGTAAGACAAACTTATAGGTAGTGAGAAGGCCTAATGGCAAGGAGACCTAATTGGTAGGTCCAAGTAGTGAAATTGTAAAAATGGAGTTGGGGAATAAATTTTAAGTTATTATGGGTATATTTGAGTCATTTATTATTTTTTTCATCCATTGGCTTAGATAATAAGTGTTTCTAAGGGTCAAAATGGTAACATGTGGATATGATAGACATAATTACATTAGGTCTCCTTTAGGCCTAATTATGAATTTGGTCCTTATCGATTATGAACGACTTGTAAAATATTTTTTTCACCCTTAAAACGTGTATGTTAATATATTAAAAATTTATTTCATGTATTTAAAGGTTCATGGTGGACTAAGATGGGTGAGAGAAAGGGTCAAGTACTTAAGAAGGCTTAATACGCCAAAATTGACTAGTGAGATGTTGAGCTATTGAGTGAAGGATATAATTTTTTTAAAGAATAAGTTAAGAGATTTAATATCATCAATAATATAATAAAAAAACATTCCATGAATATAACTAATTTTTTATAGGTGTTGAGCAAGGTCACTTGACCTAAATCTACCAAAGAGAGGGCTAGGTGAGTGAGAAGGACTAAAAGGTTATTTGAGTGAGATTGAAGGATAAAGAGATAAAAATAGGTTGTAATATATATTTGAGTTATCAAAAAGTTTTTTTAGAGGATATAATATTAGAGGTGACTTGGTAGGTGTTAAGTTACCTAGGGGGTTAAATCCTCCTTCCAAGATAGAGCTTGCAGAAGATTACTTAAGTTGGTTGTTATCTAGATAGGGGTTGGAGCTCCTTATGATATTGGTTCTTCACTAAAACTTGGATCTTAAAATTATAGGAATATATTACATGTTATTGGTTTAGTGGGTTTTATCCCACAAGTGGTTTTCTCACATATATTTTGTGTTCTCTCATGATATGCTTGTGTGGTTGTTTACTTATGTATTGATCTTATATGTGAAATAAATGCTTCATGGAATGATGAATGGAATTTAATAGATATTGTTAAGAAAATAATTTAACCCCCCACTCAGTAGCTACTTCCAATATAAAATAGGAGAGATAAGGGTGATAAATAAGGAAATTCAAGGGGAACATGGTATACCATAACTAAAACACATGGAGAACATGCCAATAAGAGCTTAAAATGATTCAATAATTGATAAAAATATAAATAACATAAAATAATGTAATTATAGAACTAATAAATACCATCAAACTAAAATTAAGTGTATAAATAATTCCTAAATTGTATGTATGTGTGATCATACATATCAAAATCTAAAAAATATACCTTGATCATTGAAATATTTCAAGAATTCTCAAAGTCAACATAAGATTAAAAGTCCACTTAAATTAAAAATGGGATAAAAGTATCATGATCTCCACAATGGGAAGTTTTGAGTATCCTAAAACCATTATACATGTGACTATGACCTAGGAGATAAAAACTTGTGCCCCTGAAAACATGTGAAGAATATATGTAGGTAGATAAGTGTCTAAATAATTAATGACCAACTAAAATAAACAAATGCAAAAATAAAATTGATGCCATCAGTTTCAGTTAATAGTTTGGAAATGATCCTAGAGTGAGTCTTTAGCATCTTATAATCTGGTGTGAGTGTCATGTGATTGGCATAAGAGAAACATACTCCCATATAAGTGTTTATAAATATAACCTATTGAAATCTAAAAATAATAAATTAGAAATGATGCATCTAGTGTGGCTAGAAAATGAGAGGCCACCCTATTATGAGTTCCCTATATCTCCAAATCTCTACTAAGTAAAAATTTACCTATATAAATGTAATTCTCATAACATGTGTGAAATCTTACAATCATTTTTTATTGCAACTTTTACTAAAAAAATTAAAGCTAAATAACTATGATGTAATAATAAATAGAGCAGGGATAGAAACTTTCATGAATATATCCCATTAATGTAACAAGTTTCATGTGCTGAGTATATATCAAATAATTAATGCCATTTTCCTCACATAGAGGATAAAATAAATTAGAAGTGTCGAAGTCCTAGGATGTAGAGATAAGAATGGATAAAATCTTCCCTCTTTTTAAGATGTGAGCTAACCTGTGAAGAATATATTTGAAAAGAAAGGATTACACACATCATGCATGAGATAGAAAATAAAAGCAATGATGCATAATATAGTAATATATCATCATGAAAGCCTACATGGCATATATATATTTCCACACATGGGCTTGTAGTGTTATATATATATATATATATAGGAACAAGAGTAGGATGCACAAAATAGGAAAAATATAACTAATATAAGCATAGTTGTAATATTCCACTCATGGGAAATTTGTAATTAATAAATTAAAAAAATATTATGCCTCTAAGGGGGAAATATATGAATAATGTATAAGAATAGGAATGCTATACCCCTAATAGGAAACATGTAATCAAGGAAGTGAAAATATATCCTACTCCAATATTGGTAGTGAAGAAAAAATATATCACAATAATGCATACACATGGAGCCTTTATCCTAATATAAGAATGATAGGAATCATGGTAACATAGACAAAAAAATATAAATATATACATGATATGGATAATGAAAAATAAGATAATTTTGGTATGATAAAGATCATGAAATCAATAATATAGGAACATAGAGTTAAAAATACACATAAGGAAGGCACCCATAAACATACAATGAGCATGCTACACAAAAATTAAGGGGAAAAAACATATCAAACATAATAAGCAATAAAAAACATAAAATATAAATATAAACAAAATGAGTTCATACTAAGCATAGAAAAATTGATGTCACACTCAGATTATACCAAGAAAATATAAATAAAAACAAAATGAATTCATACTAAGTATATAAAAATTGATGTCACACTTAGATTATACCAAGAAAATATAGTAACCATAACACATAGATTAATAAATGAAAGCACATAAAGTAAACTATAATAACACAAAAGATTATTGAAACACAAAAATAGGTCAAAGACAAGAAAGAAACACATATAAATCATGGAGAAAATATAAAAGGCACCCCAACAACTAATCACATAAACCAAACATAACAAGCATGCTGAAATCAAATAGCCCTAAGAAAATTAACCATAAAATTAAGCACAAAACAACATTGAATTCACAACAAGTAAATCAAGAATATGAGCATACATGAAATCACTAAACACATAATGTTAAATGCAATATGAATGATAGACCAAATTATGTGATATCACATAAGAGCTCTATACGAAAAATGAAATCATGATAGATATAACCTAAAGTGTTGCCAAGATATTCCATTACAATGTGCCTAAAAGTGAGCATGGAAAGTGAACTTTAATGAAATATTAATCCATAATGATGTTTAGGTAATTGAGTATAAATCTTGCATCTATATTTATTATATCATTAATAACACACACACACAAGAAATAGATGCAACATAATCTCTAGATATTAATAGGAGAATAATCATTAAACAAATAATGTGTATCAGTGTCATAATATGAAACTATTTATAAATAATAAAATAATAAGATACATGAAAACAAATTTTAGAAGACATGAAAATCATGGGAGATAGAATATATTAATACACATGTAAGAGTAAACCACATATACCACTATAAGTGAATAAAGTTAATGAATTATAAAAATATAATTTTTCAAGTCCCATGATAATAGATTTGTTAGAAAATCTAATGAATAATGATAAGAGGTTGATGATAATTTCCAAAAGATATTAAAAATTAATGACCAAGATCAATAATAACATGTATATGGCATGGTGTAACCCACGAATCTAAGGATAAAAAATCATCATAATCATAGTCATTTGTCATACTATTCATAAGGTAATCGATGTCTCACATATATTAATGTTATTTATTGATTTAATTTATCTCAAAGGCATAGTATGTGATGATCACACCTTGATTGGAATAGGATTATGATTTTTTATTTTATGCACCCTTACTTTAGGTAAATGTGTTAATGACTCTTAAAAAACTTAAGTATATGCATACACCTAAAATTAGCAATAGACACTTTAGAAACATCAAATTTGGAAGATTTTGACATATTTGGAATTTATCTACACATTTAAATCTTGTATATAATTACCCATATCTATCTACCCACATGTTTTCATTTCTAACCCAATTTACCAAATACAAATTTTTAGGATCACCCTAATCTATGAATAAACCTTCCAAGAGTTTAAATAAATTGTCTCCATATCTCAGATCACTCATTTTATCTCATAGGATAGTACTAGAAACAACTAGAAAGTTATGGTTTATTGTAACTATCTTCATTTCTTGGTAGTGTCTAGGAACACTCAATGGACATTTTTCAAATTGAGAAGTCTATATTAGGTTTTCCTAGACACATTTCATGGTTGGTCCTAGTAGAAAAAATTAAAGAATCAAATATAAATAAAAAACAATCTTAAGGTTATACACATCTTAGAAAGTCCTAATTTTTTTGAGAAATAAATTAATAATCTCTTTGGACATTATCAAAAAGGTTAAAATATATAAATAACTCTAAAAAAAGTAGCTCTAGATCTAATTTTTAATACACATGGATGTCAAAATTTACATTGTTCCATGTGTAAAAATCCAGACATTGCATTTCATCCTATATTTATCACAATGTTTCACACACACACACATAAGTGGGATAAGTATGTGTGGTTTGAGCCCTATTTAGAGTATTGTAATGTAATAAATTCTCAATCACTCAATGATGAGTGTTTTGGGATATACAACCTAAAATACTAACTATAGATATAAAAATATGGTATTAATTACTTGAAAATGACAAGTTTGACACACATTTACCATACATGAATTAAGTGCACAAACATGGTCCTAATCTATCATTATCTCATACCTACATGCTATCTTATAAGTGTTTCCTTTTTGTGTACTATTTCACACCTATATGAACCCCATTGTTTGTTTCAAACCTACATATTATCCTACATAGACATACCCAAATTCTTAGTATAATACTCTTGTGCATAGGTTTCTACCATTAGACTTGGTTAATATCACTAGTCAAAACTAACCCATGCTTATCGATAATGACCCTCTTGTAGCAATGACTAATTTTTAAAATAGAATATTTTTTTAAGGTTGGAACATCTACACAACATGTCTATGGCATGATAAAATACCCAAAATGACTCAGACATATATAAAATAATGTCTCATTTGAAAAGGAGAATTGACACTTATTTGATACAAATCTATACGCTTATACACATTGAGAAAATATACCCTATTCTTTCCAAATTGTAAATAAGTCACAAGACCAGTCTAAATCATACCAAATCTAGGTTAAATAAAACATTTTCAAGTATAAAATACAAATCATTAGTTTCATACATATAGTTAAGGATTATAATTTGAAAATCACATTATGTGGGAGAACTACATGTGTCTTGATTTCCATCCTTGAAGTATAAGACATGTAGGTAATATTAATAATAAAATGAGGGTGATTAGGTCAACTTAAACCATTACACATTATATTTTTTATGTTTATATAACTCATAGTAACACCTAGGGTTTCAAGGTGAAAGAGGTTGATTAATGGAGTTGCATTCATCTTCAAGGATTAAAATCTCACATACATAGCTTTCAAAGATAGTTGAAGGTGACCATATCATCATAGACCCTTTTTTGGCATAGGTTAATACATGCCATGCCAAAAATAATTGTCCCAAAACCCAAGTAAAACATATGTTTTTATTATTATTACTTTTGTTATAATTAATTGATCATTATTGTTACTAATCAACGAATAAAAAAAATTAAGTGTGATAGAAAAATTTAATTAATTGGTTAATTATTATTATTATTATTTATTTAACCCAAAAATAATATTTCCGTGATCATGGTACATAAACATATATAAGATATAACTATGTTCAAAAGTGGTTTCAAAAATTATCACACTACACGAGGGTCTAATTTAGCATCCTCTTATCATCATTTTTTACAAATGAGAAATAAATTAACACTAGTAGGCATAATTAAGTTATCCTAAAAGGGGTCTCTTTTAATTTATTTTTATTTTTTATTACAATTAAATTTAAAAATATAAGTTATCATTCTTCCAAGATCAAACACAATTTAAATCATGGAAGACCTAGGTTACAAGGTACAATTAATATGGATAACACCCTAGGTCTATCAAGGGGAAGGTCCATACTATATCACTAAACAAACATATCTCTTAGGGAGCCTGCAATAGAAAAATTGTTTACATTATTACAATTGTATCAATGGTAAAAACATAATTTGATACTAAATATAATATAAGGATAAAAAATATTCAAAAAAAATCTTAACCACAATTATTTTATTTAGTTCTTAAACTAGTGATCCAAAAAAAGTGTCTTCATATAATATGAGGATTGAAGACAAGGAAATTTTAACCTAACATAAGACCTAGGATATGATTCCCCCACATCTTGGGTAACCTACATATTTGATCCTTAAAATTAGGGTTAAATGTAGTTATCTTCTTGAACTTGTTAAGAATCTCCTCCATGAGATATCATTACTGAACAGGGTTAGAAAAAATAAGGAATGAATAACTATCACAACATAAATGATCATATATAATCTCTAAACAAGAAAACCCAAAATAAGGACCATTACTATCAAAAAAAATTATCATAATAAGATTAAACATCCTAAGGTCATTGTTATTTGAGTGTGAGTTAAAACTCACTCGTGGAGTTAAGCTTGACTAGGAGTAAGTTAATTAATTACTGTGTCAAATATTTGAACACCTATTTTATGCATGTAAATATTCCATATAAACTAATTTTGTTTTCACACAAAAAATTAGTTGTTGTACATAACAACCTATTATGCCTATTTAATAAGAACTCCTATTACTTCTCCTAGACTGGTGCTCGAGAGAGAGAGATATCCAAATTGTATTATTCTTATGGGGAAATAATGTAGAGACTAACTTGTACATAGTTCATTTTATGTGTGAATAATGTTTGATATGAATTTTTTATGGTGATGGTTTCAAGGAGAGGTCCATTTGGTTATGAGTTTATTTTAAACTTCATCATGGTATCATAACTACCTCTAGTAGTCATTACTCTAAAAAAAAATTAGGTTGCATGGAGATGCTACCTACGTTGGAAATTTGCATGGTTAGGTATTGTTGATGCATTTTAATTGCATCACCATTATATTGGTATTATTTAGCTACAATGATATAATATTATCCACAAAGGCTCCTCCTTAACCAACCAATTTATTCATACTTCTTGGCCTCTACTATCAATAATATTATAGATTGTGGTCAAATCCTTCCTTCTAAAGCTTTGAATATTTGAAATTATACCCATCATTATGTTAATTTTTAGAGCATTGGAATGTGAGATACATGGTATATATGGTGTCTTATTGAATTAAATGTTGGAATCATTAAAACTTCTAGATATACATTAAAGTCTTTCATCAATTGATAAATACCACTTTTTCTTCCACTTGTGGTTTGTTTGAAATACTTTGTTGCTCCACCAACACCCATCAATGTTTCAGACTAGTATTCAATATCAAACTTGTATAAACTACTTATTAGACTTGCAATGATAATAACTAAATCCATCTTCACCAAATTTTCTTCCTAGAGGTATGAGAGGAAGGACATGTTAGACCTTACAATAGGTGGTTTCAAGCCAATCAAGAAAAATGAAAAGCCCTTCACCTAGATCTCTAAAGCCATTTGAGTTAGGCAAAGAAATGGGATGGAGTAAAATTCTTGCTTTTCTATGCTCAAAAGGATATTTGAAAGGGTGTTATTTAGCATAATCTTCATGTAATGCTTCTCCTATTTTATAATATGCCAAATCTTTGGACAATACATTGATTACTTTCATTCTTAGGGTTATGTTTCTCTAAATATTTAGTAGGTGACAACTGCTAAGGTTTTGATATGGTGATGCCTTAATGAAAATAAAGGGAGACATGATTTCAAAGTAATTTCATTTCTATATTACATAGAGTTCCATCTATCTACTTTAGCTAGGCAAATCTTGTTAGAATGGTTCCTCCAATGACATCCTCTCTAATATTTTGTGGCCACATTTCTTATCTTTCAACATGCTTCTTAATATGTCTATGTATATCCTTTTCAATATGTTTGCTACTTCCAATATGGTACTAGATATTATCTTTTTATTTATTCATTGATCTTAATATAATTTAAGAATTATTCCATTTGGTTTGATTTTTTTATATTCATTATGCTTGGAAAACTACATAAATTGACAACAATTTGAGTTTGATGCATCTTTAACTTGCTCATTATAACTGAGCATGCCAATGACTCAAATCGCTAGTTGCCTACTATGACATATGGTATTTTATCCAATTTTTTTTTGAATGGTGACCTCATAAAGCAAGGTGAGTTTATTATTTTTTGAAAGAAATAAAAAACCCCCTTAAAATCCATTTTAAAAAGAGATTATTACATTAAATACTTGATTTGATGTGTTACCCAAGTGGTTATTAGTGTTTTATAATAGCTCTCTTCAAGAGTTTTGATGTTTGACCCCCTTTCACAATAAAGTGGTAGACATTAATTATAAAGTGGGGGATTTTTAAAAAAATGGGGGGCCAATTTTTTGTTTATTGGAAAATTATTTAAAAGAGTACATTTATTTTTTTAAGTTTCACACCTTCTATATCGATTGTGAAAGATGGAGGGTGAGTCTGGTCTCATAGGTGGTGAGATCCCCTTGCAAAACACTTCATTATTTGGTGTGATTTATACATAAGACATATTTATGGTAGAGTCTAACATCCCATTTTAGAGTGTTTTTCCTCATTTTTGACACTTATTGTACTCATAGATGCATTTTTGGTGTAATCGACGTCCCTATTTGGCCATTTTTCATCATTATTGGTTTTTTCCATCTTCGGTTATGGATTCTCATATGATTGAACCCCTTAATTATTTGAATTACACCACTTGGAAAACAAAAATGTAAATGAACTTGTAGATTAAGGGATTATGGAGAGTTATTATTGGTAAATTTACCATATTTATAGATGAGGACAATATTGTATGGCTTGCATTCTTACAAAAGGAGTCACTTTTGTTTATTTACCTCCATGTTGCTAATAGTTTGAAAATTCATATTGAGCATGCCATGTCACCTAAAAGAGCTTGGGACATTATTTTATCATTATCTGATGATGTCACTTCACCTCCTCATGTTCTTCTTTGTTCTCCTTCCTCTCAGAGTAAGGATTCTTATGTTGGTGACATTATTTCTCCACAGTCTTCTCCCATTTGTGCAAGTGTAATTATTGATGGTGATTTTCATAAGGACTCTTTAGCATCTTCATTTCCTCTTATTAGTTCTTTTCCTCTTTCCATTGTTAGTGAGGACATTTTTTTGAGGATGAGTCACTTATACCACCTCTTCCTACTACTCATGATGTAAATTTAATTACTAGTGGTCACTTAGATGAGGTAGCTTTACCTTCTCCACCTACTAATGCACATTTTTATATAGTGGTTATTGTTCCTATTTTTTATTTTGGTATGAATATTTATAATACCCTACCAATCCATAAGTAACCCATTAATCCTATGGCATATTTCTTAGTACTTCAGGAAGAAAACATGAAACTCATGATACAAAATTATCTTCTACACTCCTTGATTCATGAAATGGATGCCCTCATTTATTATTTTTAGAATAAGCTTGATGGCATACAACATCAATCTAATACCCCATCATATACTGAATCTGGTATGCATACATTTGATGAACTTTTATAGTGTGATCTACTAGATTCTGAGTATCCCATCATTCATGTTGCTCCCATTTTTGTAGATGATATTTATATGACTACTATTGTTACACACTCTACAAATCCCACTCCATTTCCACCTACACATATGCCTACTTATTTTGAGCATTATATCTCTAGATTTGACTCTCGTATGCTTTATTCCATCGGTCACACTATGAGACTTGTGGGCATTGGGAAGTGTGTATAGGGCATTACTCACCCTATTTTACCTATTATGTGGATTGATCAGCATGGCCTTGGTTATGATGTAAGTGATTCATCTTCATTAGTATTTATTGATAGAGATCCATCTTTTTTTTCCACTTTTCATGAGTATATTGAGCTACATATGATCTCTTCTACACCTTTACTCAGGCCTAAAAAACTTGAGATTACAGTGGTTAGACATGATCTACTTGACACTTATTTGGATGTTACCTCATATTATTTTATCATGGACTTTGCACCCAAACATATGTATGCATCTTCATCCACCATTCATGTTTATTTAGGGTGGATTCTTAATCATTCTTGGTGGTGCTGTAAACATTATTTGAGAGGAATCTACATGTGAAGTTCCTCCACCATTTAGTTTCTTTGAATACATATTGATCCTCCTACCTTTTGATGTTTCTTGGTTGTTTGAGATCCTTACTAGGCAAACATGTTTTCATTTTACAAATATTTTATACTATAGCTTGACTGTATTGTGGACTTTATTGCATCACTTGGTGATATTATTTTTGTATGGGACTTTTGTTTATAGTCACACTAAGAGTCAAGGAGATTTTTCTTCATGTTTGTATGCTCCATAATGAGCACTTTGATATTTAGTTGTTGACTATACCATCACCACCATAGACATATTATTGAGATATTTATATTTGCACCTTTGATGTTGATAATGTCTTTTAGATTTGTTATGGAGTTTGATCTCCCTCTAAAAAGTAGCTAGTCTAGTGTAGTCTAGTGTCAACATTTTAGTGTTTTATAGTAGGATTGACACACTCATAAATATATGTTTTTTGAGTAATTATACCCACTTAAATAATATGGTGGGGGTGGTGTGTGCACATACTACTTTATCTATTGTGCTCTTGCTATCCCTTGGTGTACCATATTTTATTTTGGAGGTAGTTTATTGAGTGCATATTTTATTAAATGGTATTCATTCCATTGAGTGCACTTATTATATGATTGTGTTGAGTTTTTTGAGTCATGCTTATTGGGATGCCTTGCATCATATGTTATTTTATTCACTCTCACTATCATTATATTATTTTTTGGGTACCTTTTATTGATACCTTTCATCCATGGTAAACCTTTTCCCCCAATTTGTGATTAGTATTTTTTACAGAGTGAGCCTCATACAAAGTAATAGTTCCTATTTGACTTGGTGGTTACAAGAACTCAACATCTAGGTACTCTATTAAGATGGATTGGTTACCATAGGGAAACTTTCAATTTCACAATGATTTGTACACGAGTACCTAATCAGTCCTTATTGTTAGGGAACCATTCAATCTCTTTGATTTATCTTTTCTTACTCCCTATTTTAAACTTAAGGGAGGGTGTTGGAGTGAGTGTTAAAACTCACTCATGGAGTTAAACTTGATTGGGAGTTAGTTAATTAGTTGTTATGTGTTGAATATTTGCACAACTATTTTGTGTGTGAAAATATTCCATATCAAATAATATTGGTTTCACACAACAAATTATTTGTTGTGCATAAAAACCTATTATGCCTTTTTAATAGGCAATCTTATTAATTTTCCTAGATTGATGCTTGAGAGAGAGATATCTAGATTGTATTGTTCTTTTTAGGAAATATTGTAGAGACTAGCTTGTGCATAATTCATTTTGTGTGTGAATAATGTTTGAAATGAATATTCTATGGTGACAGTTTGAAGGAGAGATCCTGCTAGTTATGGGTTTACATTAAACTTCATCAATTATGTCAACATAAAATCAATGTATCATTAGAGTATATTCAAAACCAAACATTAAATGAACCTATATTCCTTTACCATAAGGAATTTTGAAGTCCAAGCAAGACTAAAACTAACCCTAACTCCAAACATCAAGAGTGCCTTTTTAATTCCAAGGGTTTATTTGGATAAAGTCATGTTCCCAAGTTCACTCAACTACCAAGATAACTCAGGTCATCACCTAGATGTTATATTCATCCTTACTTTCTTAAATGTTGATAAATAAGAAATTATTATTAACATAAAAGGAAAGACACCCTAAGGGTTAGTAACTAGTGTTTGTGCTTAAGAAAAACACACTATGAATTAGTTAATAATTCCCACACTCCTTTCTTGAGCTAACAAAATATCAACTATTATCACCTTTATATTCAAATTCATGGATATAAATAGTTTAGCTATTAAAAAAATGAGTGTTAATTTTTATGTGAAGTTAATTGGCCTTTGCCATTCAGCTTTAAAAATTTCACTTT